>JANZLX010000005.1:19003167-19014445 GCA_025531955.1 Erythroxylum orinocense
AATTCATAAATTTTCTCACCAATTTCTTTCTCATTTAAATTCATTTTAATATTTCTAATTTTCACCAAAAGTTCGGGATCTAACATAAGTACCAAATATATAACAAAACTATAAAATATCAAGAAAAATATATGAAATATAGCTTTATAATTATAGTCAAATACGCATTTATCAAATAAGCAAAGGGAGTCTTCTTAATTTTGATTCTAGTGATTTGAGGTTAAACATTAAGCCATATTCCTTACTTTTACCAGTATAAGAATATATCTATTATTCATGTTAATGGATAGCCCAACATCAACTTAAAGGTACGTATTGCTTCATTAGAAGTATAATAAACGTGTCATTTGTTTTAAAGGATAATAAAAAGTCATCTACAAATGTAAGGTTAGATATCTTCAATTTCTTGCATTGAGAATGACGTTTACAACCCTTATCTTACCTTACTGATTAGTTAGAAGCCTAAAAATTGATTCTATATAGAGGATAAAGAGACAGGGGATATGGGGTTCCCTTATCTCAGTCCTTTACCACCTTTAAACAATCTTGTTAGTTCTCTATTCACAAGAACTACAAAAAAAAAGTTGGTAAAATGTATTGATTAATCCAATTAATAAAATTTGATTGAAAAATAAATTCCTATAGTATTTGCAAAATATAGCTCTAATAAATAGAGTCAACCTTATGAAAATGCACCTTAATTGCACAATTCTTGTTTAAATTATTCCTCCTATAGCCTTTGAAAAGTTTTTGTTCTAAGCGTAGATTATCCCTAATCAGTCTTCCAACAATAAAGGTCTCTTGAGTGCCACTAATGAGATTTTTCAATACAATCTTTAGTTTAGAACCAATAAGTTTGGCAATTATTTTGTAATGGATGTATAGAAGGAGGAAAAATATAGCTTTTATTAATATCCTTTAACATTTTGCCACTTTTAAAGCATTCCAAATAGCTTCTATCAATCTTTGATGAGGTTCTAATATTTTTGAAAGAATAATGCATTTAAACCATCTGGACTTATGGATATAATCTTTAAAACCATTTTCCTGATATCTTCAGTACTAAATGGTTAAACCAAGAACTTAAATTTAGCTTTAATGATGTGATCAATGTTGAATGAATTAAGGAGAGTAATAGAAGAGGAAATTTTTGATTGGGGCCCCAGAGAGAATTTGAAATAATCAAATGCTATTTGCTTCATCTTTTCTGGATTTCATGATACTATTCAATTTTTCCTTGTGAGTGAGTATACTTTGTTAAGGTTCCTTCTAGCTATAATTGATTTATGAAAGAAAGAAATATTTTCATCATGCTCTTTCAACCAAGATATCCTCGATTTCAGTTTAATCAAAGAGGTGTGAATTAGAATATTCCACCAGTGCATTTTTCTACTCCCATAGTATGTTTGGATCATATGGATAGAGATAGAGTGCTTCCTAAGCTTATTTCAACCTTAGTTAAGCAGAAGATATTTCATGTGTTAGGGTATTTGGTTTGATTAAGCAACTTCAATTCCAATTTCACTAACTAAAGTTTTTCATGCAAATGAAGTTTTTGCATCCTTGAATAGGTACAGCCAAATCTTTACTTATATCCTCTTCAAATTCATCTATCTGAGTTATATAATTGTTGAATATAAAATAAGGTTTATTTAGAAAATGTTGAACCTGATTTGTATAATTATTGGACAATGGTATGATAATAGAGTATTGATAAATAAAGTTTTGTTTTGTAGAAAATGTAAGATCCATGCTTCATTAACTAGAGTTCTATCTGATTTCTTTCTTATATACCATCTATCACTTTGTTTATTCCTCCATGTGTAAAAGTTATCATCCATCTTTACGTCTTTAACTTCCAAATACTCCATCGATATTTTGAAGTCTTCATTAAAATTCCTCGAGCAAGTTGTCCCATCCGCTTTAAATAAGTATAGAGTACTGTTAAAATCTCCAATAATTATTGAAGGGGAACTTATAGATGAGTTTGAATGCTTCAACTTTTCTCATAACTCATTCCTTTTAAACACCAGGTTGGATCCATATATAGAGGTGATTAAGAAATTTGTTTTGTTTTGAACTAGAGAGGCAAAGGCAAGGATATCTTGGTCAAAACTTGCCACCTTCTATAACTTTGTTCTGCTTGGATTATAAGCTAATATGATTCGCTTATTATTGTGGTACTGATGATTATAAACTAATCTCCAATGACTCTCTAGGAAAGGAAGATTATTACACTTGTCATTCATTAGTTTTGTTTCTAAAAGGTCTATAGCCATGAGCTTTATTTTCCTAATGTAATCCATGAGCATTAGTTTTTTTCTTTGGGCAACTAATGCCCCTGCCATTCCATACGAGGAGATTCATCTTTGTTTATTTAGGCTCCTAGAGCATTTAGCTTTATTCTTCCTTTTAAATCTCCTTTTGTTTCTTGTTTGAAACCATAAATGAGTCAGAGCTATTTCTAGCCTCTAACTTTATATGTTCTATTTTTTTGGATTTTAAGGAGAGTTGGTACCTTGGGTGACCTTCCCCTTCATATCTTCTTCAAAGTTAGAACTATTCTAGCCTCTAGCTATATTTGTTTTGTTTTTTTCAGAATCTGAGGAGAAATAGTATCTTGGTTAATAATAATCCTTGTTTGGTCTTGTTATCCTTCATAATTCAAATTAGTCACCTCTACTGAACCTTTTACCTGTAGGTTTCCGAACCTTATCAACCTCTAAAAGAACTGGTCCCTACTAATAAGATACATTAATTAAATCTCCAGTAAGAGCATCATCCAAACCAAGTTCAAGCAGACGTATGCAAGTAAGTTGGGATGACAATCGAAATAAATTGAAACAAAGAGTTGTCACCTAGTCCAACACTATCAAAAAATATTTGACTTTTGGATAATTTAATTAGTATTGCAAGTCAATTACCTAATGATAAAGTTTTCCAATAAAAATTATACAAGATTAACTACATCTAAAATAAATTAAAATTTTATGCATTAATACTTTATAATTGATTAGTATTGCAAATAATTTAAAATATAACCAACCCTTTTTAAAACAATAAAAATTTCGAGATGACATTATACAATTTTCTTTTTTCTTGATGGAATTTTATAGTAATAGCCGTTTACATCAAGTTTAGTTCTATGATAGCGACAAAATTCCAAAAAGATAGTTGCACAACTTTTTCCGGGAAATCAAACGATCCACATGTAACAAACTTCGTTCCAACTTATTTCGATGGCAATTCAATCCGGATGGGATTGTGCAACCACGTTGGGCTTAAGGGAAAATGGAGAAACAATCACACTCGTTCCTCACCTTTCTATGTAAGTTCCGAGTCACTATACAAAAAGTGCCCTTTACCTTCACAGTAACACTAGCTGGAAACTCATAGGTGATCAGTTCCTTTGCTGCTACCAAATTGCATAGAAAAGTTGCCACATCAAGAAGTGATGATAGGCCTATTCCATGAAGAGATTCACCCTAATCATTCAGATGAAAACCGATAAGTGTACCAACGTATATAGCTGAATGTCTAAAATTACCACTAGAAGTTTAAAAGTGCCATCCCAGAAAATTAAACAGAACAGCTAAACAGGAAGTTAGTGAAAATCCAATCTGCTCTCGTTCAAATTCAGTGACTAAAATAAACAACTGGCACTGCTTTGCTTTTAAAACAGTGAGGGAAAAGGTTCTAAACCTTGTCTGCCTTTTTAATACCCTCAAATCGCAGCACCAAAATTTAAACTCTAGCCCTCTTACCACTGCATCCAGGACATTTGTACTGCTTAATATGTTCAGCTTTCGCGGGAGTAATCTTGACACATTTTCCATGAAACCATTTCTCACATACATCACAGCAGATCCAGAATTCATCAGTGCCATAGCTTTCACCACATGCCCCACAGGAAGCACCTTGTTCATCATCCTCTTCTTCCTCCTCTCCACTATCATCTTCTTCCTTGGATGTTGGAGACATTTTCGCTGGCTTATTCTGGGGTTCAGATTGCCGGGATTGCTAGAGGGTCAATGCAAATAGCATGAATATTAAAAAAATTTCTTGTAAGTGAAAAATAAAATTCAATTCATAACTCATACCATCTTCCCACTTGATTTGCCTTTGCTACTACTATTGTGAGTTGCCGATTGGTCCTTGGGTTGTTTTACAGTTCCTGAAACAACTTCAAATATGGTAGGGAGTTCATTTATCATCTGGAAAAGCCTTTTTCTGCAATTTCAAATTCAAAAGACCATCAGAACAACATTTACACCTCGGATAGCATTCCAGTTAATGAGATAATAATTTTTACATGGTACTTTGTTCAATGAGATAATGCAGTGAAAAAGTTCTAACTAGTTTTCAACTAATATCCTATAGTAGACATAAATCTCTAGCATCAATCTGACAAATTTGACACCCAAATTATAGCATTATTTGAATAAAGTATCAAAATAATCTCACAAGATGCTGCATTTATGGAGAAATCAGATCACAAGGCAACAGGGCCCTGATAAGGTGATTCTAAATCATGTGCTCCACTAATATGCTCTGAAATTATGCTTCTTAAGTTTGGTTCAGCTTTACACAAAAGAGAATGCAACTCTTGCTTCTTAACCACTTTCCAGAAACAATATTGGTATACAATAGGTAGGTAGAATATGAAAGTTCCAGGCATTGATCTCAACAAGAAAAGGAGTCATGTCAAAGTAACCAAGCATTCAATTCAATAATGTTATTGTAGATGGCGATGCTCTGTGACACATAAATCCAATCTAAGGACTTGTCTACATGAATTTATAGATTCTGTCCTCAAACAACCAAAGATCCTTAAAAGATATCAGAAAGTACAGACAAAACAAAAGGGCGTAGCTTTAAAGGCAATAAGCATAACAGAACAATCAAGAAATCTGCAAATTATAAGTAAAAATCCAAAAGACAAATAAAGAAGAGGGTCCTTCGTAAACTCTAGCAAATAAGTAGCCAAGCTTATTAGCTCTCCAGACCACCACTATCCACTTTATTTAAAATTACTTTAACAATACAATAAATATAGGAAATACAACTTCAACAGCTAGAACTAGCAACCATCATTCTAAAACCACTGATGGACTCCCACTTACCATACAATTTAGTTTAGTTATGTTTCCTTTCCTATGTTTGTCTAATAGTTTTAGTAGATTTCTTGAATTTAATCCCTATCTAGTTAGTTTAATTTAAAATAGAAAATATAATTATAGTTAGATTAAAATAATTTTTCCATGTTACTTATATTTGTTGTGATAGGGAGGATGATGATTTTCAATGAATTCTGAGATTTCCGTAGTAGTGTATAACTTTCTATTATCTAAGAGTGATTCCTAGATTGGGAGTTAGTCCTAGCCCTAGGAGTGACTCCTAGATGCTATCCTTAATTCCAGCCCTAATTCTACGTTCTAGCATCCCATATTTCCAATTATACCCAACCTCTTTTCTACCTGTCCTACATCATCCACAGCAAGCAAAATTTTAAAAAACAAGAGTCGAAAAGTAAGAAAATTCAAATATGCTATCAGTTTATTGTAACTGGCACAGAAGCTTGTTTATTTAAGTTCACAAGTAGTTAGCAGACTAGCTAGTGACCACCATTCAGAGAACTACAAAAGTTGACACAACTAATTGCTTATATTCAGGAAGGTATGAAGCGCAAATATGCACTTAGTGCAGAATAACTTGTACAAGCTTGTTCATAAGTTCATGACAAGGCAAACAAGTCAACAGTCAAAGAAACTAAAGTCTTCAATTGTAGAAGAAAAACCTCCAATAGAGGGGGCCAGTCTTATTAATGCATGTTCTAGCTTCATATGGAGAACATGAAAAACCATTATTTCTGATGTTTAAGGTACAAAGTATGACCAATCACACTAGTCTTTTGCAAATGAGTTCTAGGACTCAAGCCATGCCTCCTAAAGAGCACCAAGTCCTGCAGGTCCAGAAATCTCATATCTTGGCACATCGAGCACACAGCCTGAACATTCCAAAATAGCCTCTACTCAGCTATTTTCTAACTGCTCCACAAAGATCTTCCTATTTTCTTCTTAAAATTTTCCATTTCAAATTTAAAAGTCATCCAAATGATTCATTGGTCACTGACAGATGTAATTTCGAATAGCTATGAACTCTACAGTTGCTAAATATTTCCTGAGGAGGAGTAAATTTTACATTCAAGACATAGATCTCAGTAATATTTTTTTACATGTATGAAATCGTCAGATACTTTAACCAAGAAGCACAACTACTTAGTTTAAAGCATTTCTCAAGTTCAGCATGTATGCCATTAAATTATTATTAACACACCACAAATTAATGTCAAATATATACTCAATCCAAGACATTCATACAATCTGAGAATGATAATTAGAATTATATCTGATAAGAAGGTAAATAAGATAGCCTTTTCTTTCGTTTTATGGGACCCAACAAAGTCCATTACATTACAAATTCCAACATAACCACTTCCCAGCCCCAAAAAAAAAAATCTCAAAACCTGACCTAATGATGGGGAACAAAGACAATAGATTAAACAATTGGTTATCGGAAATCACAAAAGGTTTTTCACCCTTATATGGTGCATTATCAGGCAACCAGGAGTATGCTCCAAATAAAAGCTACATACCGCTCAACAGCATCTCATTAACATAAACAACAAGAAGAAAAGTCAACCTTACCTTTCATTCTTACCAAAACCAAAGCGAGCACCAAAATAAAATGCAACTGCAAGCAACCATGAATCACTGTGAACTGCAACCAGTGATAACCAGTCCTTCTCCTGCATCCCATCCCTAGCAAAATTTATACCTAATGCTGGCTCAGGAAGCTCAGGAGGGACTTCCTCCACAGGCAGATTAACCTCCCATGTCTCATTTGGAAGCCCATATAGACAAAGATTTTCCTTCTCTGCAAAATCATAATTTAATATCATCATCAACAACAAAAATATGCATCTCAAAATTCCTTTCAGATCTAAATTGTTTGCAAATGATATGAGTTAACAGATCTTTTTGAGTAATCACCAAATAGATTGTGATCAATAAACAACAATTTATTAAAGTGTAGCATTCTGTATAAGAACTTGTAACAAAGTGAATGATCATTCTCAGACCAGGACTAGGCTCTTATCAAATTACCAATTAAAGTTAGATTTAGTTCATCATTACTATGATCCAATAAAGAGCATTAAAAAAATCAAATTCAGAGAACTGATATTTCAGTTGTCATATCCATCTATAAACAAATAAATGAACTGGATCGACACAACATAGAATGAATCAGAAAGTAATGCATATTGATATATAAAAACCAATCCTCCAGAAAATTTGAAAGGAAATTCCTCAAAAACTGATTCAATGTTGACACTTTTTTCATTATTATGCCTAAACTAATTACAGTCCTCAAGTGAATCATAACAAAGAAATGAAACAATCTCAAACTTGAATCAACATGTCAAATCATAAATAAAGGAGGGGTGATGGTGGTAATACTAAACTGAGTAAAGAAATATAAATTTCTAAAATTGAAGGTAGGCATTGCAACCATAGGTCACCACATATTTAAGAGGGAAAAAATGTAAAATAGCTAGAACGAGATTAGAATAACCCCATCTGGGACACAGACGCTGTATAACAGAAAAATCAAGAGCTCTAAAGAATAAAAAATACTGTAACAGGACCATGAAACACAGCGAACATCTCGTTATCTACAAGATACCATAATCTTATGAAAATAAAAGTATGTACCGTCGTAAAATACACCTAGATTCAAACAAAAAGTAAAATTGTGTAAACCTCACTTCACTAAAAGGAGAAAATAGAATGGAAAAGCACAGGAAAACAGAAAAAAAAAAAAAAAACCCCACCTGGGTCGCACTGCTGGTAAAACTTCTCTACTTCTGCAATGAAAAGAGGAGGGGAAACAACAAAATTTAAGAAATAAGAGCAACAAAATCCAACAATGAAGAAAAGAAAATAAAATAAAAGAAGGAAACCTGTAGTGAGAGCCTTGATCAAGCCAGCGCGTCTGCCTTTGAAGTCGGTGAAGACTTCTTCTACGGTTCGAGGTATTGGATGCGGTATTCCCTCCATTACTCTATTTTAAACAAACTGTTATGCTTCGTCGTTGCGGTTGTGCTCCTTCTTCAAAAAATCAAACAATTGATCAATCTCTCTTTAACTAAACTACCTTTTGTTGTATTTTGGATTGGACTGGAGAAAGAAAAGGCCAATAGAACTAACGAAGGTCATGTATCAGAAAAAGGAAAAAAAAAAGAAGAAGAAGAAACACACTATATAATTGAAAATAATAATTAGGGTTTAATCGGTTTGGGATCTAAATTACTAAGGGCGTTTGAACGGAAGGGCTTAATTAGGGTTTGTGTCGTCGTGTTCTCCCCTCCATTGGATAAAAAGAGCGAAACACAGACAGAGACGTGATTTGCCCTGTGCTTTACTTTTATCTCCTATTTTATTAAATATGATTTAAATAATAAACAATTTATTTCAAGTATTAATTATTAAATGTATTTGGATTCTGGATTAAGATCGAAAATAATTTAATACGATAATAAATAGGAAAATATTGCAAGTTGGGGACCTCACTACGCTGGCTTCGTTGGAATTGCCATCACCGATAGGTTGGTTTGGAGCAGTTGCTCCACCAGTTGTTTCAATCATGGCCGCTTAATTTTATCCGTATGTTTCCGTTTTCTTTTATAAATATGTTGAAGAGATTTAATAAATAGAGTAAGAATTAATTAACCAAAACAGAGTATATAATCAGAACACCAAAAACATATTTGTATTTGTAATATAAATTATCCATAAAATTATTGTGAAAAATTAAATGAATAGCTATCGTCTTATAAAAGGTATTTTTTAATATTAACTGTCGTATGTAGAATAATTCTTATTTATATAAAACTTAATAATAAATCTTTAAAAAATTACTATATATAAATAAAAACTTATATTTATTGTTCATTAATTTTAGCATTATTATTAAATTTTACCTTCTATAAATAAAAGTTATCATTAAGAGTTAATTAATAAATATCAAAATTTTAAAGATTTATTTAAATTGTTATGAAAATTTTTAAAAAGTTATTTTAACCCAAAAACTTAGTGTAACAATTTTAATTTTAAATTTTCTACTCTTCTTTTCTTTTCTTAAGATTGCCACTTAATTAAAATAATAATTGAGTTGCTAAGCCTATATTTGGTTGAGGGTTTATTAACGAAATAGAATATAATGTAATATTATTTTATTATTTAGGATGAGGGTTTATAATAGAATAGAAGAGGAAACTTTTATATTACATTTCATTTCATCTTAAACAGTAAAAATGAGAAACCTTCAATTTGTGAGGTTTACGATGAAATATAAAATAATAAACAACTTTGCACTATATTACGTTATAAACCCTTCTTCTAAATAATATTTCACTATATTACATTATAAATCCTTATATCCCTCCAAAATAATAATTTTCTAATATTTCATCTATTTACTTTCCATTCTATTACAAATCATTTTATTCTATTAAAAATCTTACATCTAGCAAAACATAGCCTAAACCAATAGCTCATCAATTATGTAAGTAAATTTAACACTACCAAAACATGTATATTAAATAAGTATAAACAGTGAATGAGGTTGATACTTTACGGGAGATTCTTTTAACGGATTTCATTAGCCCTTAATTCAAGTCTAGCATTTAAAGCATCATCATACGAATTTTGTTTTATATATTAGCAAAAATTATAAAACTAAAAATCTTTAAATATGCTCCAATTTAGGATCATTTCTAATTTTAAAGTGTTTTGTATTTTAATTTCAATATTTTGAATTTTACCCTTAATGAAAGAGAAATCTACTAAGATCTAATCGATACTTGAAACGTGCGGTTCTCAAAATCTTTATTTATAAAAAATATTAAATTGTGATTAAAAGCAATATAAAAGATATAAATTTTCATTATAACAATAATTTATACTATATTAATTATTAAAAATAATTAATAATATATATATATCAATTGTCAATTTTTTATTTTAAAAGAATTAAAAGGAATATATTTCCAAAAGTGGAGAACAAGTTTACACCAATTATACAAGATGTAATTGATGAAAAGTTCTAATTACAAATAAGTTAAGAAAATGTAAAACTGAGCTTAGATTCTTAAAAGCAAGATTGAATCATTTGCTTAGGGACACACTTTAAGAAGACTAAGGGGAAAGTTGGAAATCTTCATCTCTTCTAAATAATTCTCCATAAAGAGGCTAGCTTAGTACTACACATCTAGTTAACTTGGTAGTTAATTATTCTACCATTTAATTAATTAGTTCTTAAGCGACCCAGCCTATTTTCCAACACCTTTACCTCTATCTTTACTTTAAAACAACTTTAAGATGGTTTAGTAGATCCTCCCTTAGGAGAGAATTATTCTAGGAAGAGACTTTAATAGTTATATAGGGGCAACCTTTAACGATTATTCATGGACTCATGGGAGTTTTAAGTATGATGATAGGAATGAGAGTGGAGCTGCTTTATTGGATTTTGTGGTAGCATTTGAGTTAATAATGGTCATCTCTTTTTTGAAGAAAAAAAGATAAGCACCTGGTGACTTTTAAGAGTAGAATTACGAAAACTCAAATTGACTACTTCCTTATAAGGTGGAGTGATTAACCTAATTGCAAGGATTACAAGATGATACCTAACACTTAATTGTCAACTCAACATAGATTGTTGGTTATAGATCTTATAATTAAGGGTTAGAGGAAGAAGAGAAGTCTTAAGAGATATACTAGAGTTAGATGCTTAAATTTGAAAGCGGATATGTGAACCAATTTGGGGATAGAGTAATATATGGAGAAGAATGAAAATTAGAAGGAGATGTTAACCAGATGTAGGAGAGAGTAACAACTCTTTTAAGGAATACAAATAAAGAGATCTAGGATATTTCTAAAGGGATTAGGGATAAATGAAGTTTTGGTGGTGGAATGAAGATGTACAAGAAAATGTTAAGATTAAGAAAGATAGAGAGAGTAGTTAATAGAGAAAGTTACAAATTGACAAAGAAGATAATCTCATAAGCTAAAAGTAGAGCTTACGAGAAATTATACTAATGATAGGAAACTAAAAATAGAGAAAATGTTGGGCCCCGTTCTCGAAGCCCAACGGTCGATTCGAAATCGAAGCACAAGAACACAAGCGAGTTTCCTAAACTCCTTAACCCTCACGAAAA
>JANZLX010000005.1:19016535-19038596 GCA_025531955.1 Erythroxylum orinocense
TACCGGGCCAATGTATGTTATAAAAAAAATGTGTATACCGAGTTTTACCGACTGATGTAGTACGCCACCCTCGAGGGACACGGACTCGGATATCACCAATGATATCGGGTTCAGGTCACTCGGGAGTGGGGTGTTACAATTAAAGATAAGTATTAAGGTGTAAAAACTATAGTAAGGATGATGGGAGGAGACACATGGCATTTTTCTATCAATATAGGGCTACACTAAGGCTCCTTATTGAGCCTCTTTTTATTTGTAGTAGGGGTGGATGAACTTGCTAAGAATATCCAAAGGAATATGCCTTAGTTTATATTATTTGTTAATGACATAATTTTAGTAGATAAGATAAGAGAGGGTATTAATGTCAAGCTAGAACTTTGAAGGAATATATTAGAATCGAAGGGCTTTCAATTAAGTAGAACTAAGACTGAGTACTTAGAGTGTAACTTTTTAGGCCATAGGGTGGCTTCCAATATGGAGGTAAAGATTGGTTCATAAGTTAAACTCCAAAAAAAACTGTTTTAAGTATCTAGGATATATAATCCAAAGCAATGGAGAGATCGATGATGGCTTAAATGGAGAAGTGATTTGGGAGTTTTATATGAAAAAACATACCACTCAAGCTTAAAAGAAAATTCTATCATTTAGCGATTAAGTCAGCCATGCTTTATACGACAGAATGTTGGCCTCTCAAACAGGTACATAGTCATAAGTTAATGGTGGTAGAGATAAGGATGCTCTGTTAGATAAGCAAATTTACTAGAAAAGATAAGATCATGAATGTAATAGTAAGAGACAAATAAAAGGTGGCTAATATTAGTGAAAATTAAAGAAGACAAGGCTTAGGTAATTCAGACATGTTAAGAGAAGACACCCTGATGTTCCAGTGAGAAGATGTGAGGAAGATTATACTTAGAGACCGTAATAGAAAAAAAGGAAGGCCTAAGAAGAACTTGAGAGAAATGATAAAAAATGATATGACTTTGCTAGAACTTACCGAAAATATAGCTTTTAATAGAAAACTTTGGCATAATAGGATAAAGGTAAAGGATCTCATATAGAGAGGTCATTTTCTTTCTCGTGGGTTTTTTAAACATATTCCTTCAATGCTTTAAGGCTTATGTCTCGTATTTAGCCTAACCATATAACCAAAATATTTTCCTATTTAGCCTAAATATGTTCTTGTAATAACTTGTCTGATTTATTTATTTACTTGTCTCCTTCTTTGTTTGTGTATTTATTTACCTATTTTATCTTTTATTCTTACTTTTAGCCTTGTTCTATATATATTGTAATATTAATTTTATTACTTATATATATTTTTATTTATTTATTTATTTATTTTATTATTATTATTATTATTATTATTATTATTATTATTATCTTTCATGTCTATTTTTATTTTTAATTATTATATTATTTTAATATGTATATATTTTTTATGTGGGTCTATCAAAAATAGCCTCTCTATAAATTAGGGGTAAAGCTGTATATTTATAAACTTTCCCAACCGTGATTAGCGAAACTTTTATTAGGTTGCTGTTGTTATCTCTCTATTTTGAGTATATAGCATTACTAAATGACATGTTATTTTGTCTCTCTTGTTCGTTCTTTTTCTTTTGTTGAGCTAGTTAATAAACTCTGTATGAGTTATGAAATTCTTCCTCAACTTGTCCAAAGATTGCGTTACATTTTATATGTAACCAGAAAAGTCAGATGTGAATAATAAGTGTTGTAAATTTTCTTGATTTACAAAGGCACTAGACTTCAGGGTGCTCGAGGAAAGTCACTCTATCCAATATGCTCAATATTTATTTAACTACCTATCACATAAAAAATGAGACTTTTAGTTAGGCGTAGTTGAACTAGATTAAGCTAAACCCATCAATTTTTTGAATTTGTAGTTGTCAATTTTTAATTTTAATATTTTAACATTTTTCGTATTTTTTTCATAAGAATATACTAAATACTTCATGTTGATTATTGTTGTAGTGTTTAAAGATAGTCCTGCCATTTATTATAAATAAAAGTTTAATTATCTTAATCAACTTTAATTTTTGTAATGAATTTTATCAATAAATTAAATTGATATGAATGATGTTTAAGAAATTAATTATAAATATTTATTTCATATTATCTTATATTTCATATTTTAATTAAAACTGTTTTCAATAAACTACATCAAATAATTTTTATTAATTTAAATAATTTTATTTTATTTTATTTAAATTTATAACTTAAATAAAAATATGGTATTTTAATTTCAAATTAAAACCATAATGATGTTGTCTTCCCCCAATTATTTAATAGTAATAAATTAATAAACAATTCTAAATGTATGTAATAAGGAAAAGGGATTAGTTTTAAGAGTTTTTAAAATTAAATAATTTATTCCCAACAGAAAAACAAGGCTTTACACATTTTGTTATTATAGATTGCTAAAACATTCATAATACCATGGTCCTAGTACAATTGCATGATCAAAAACTTAGAAATAAATCATTTCCTTTACTTCTTTAGCAACCAAATACCCATAATATTAATACATGGACAACACATGTACAGAACATTCTCATTTCCACAACTAAGGGTTTTTAGATGGTTTTTTTTCTCTCCAATTAACTTTCCTTGCTTCCTGTGATTAACAATTCCACTTGTACATCCGGTGCTTGTTAGAGCTCATTGCTCCCCTTTTGCCCACCATGCATGTATGACTCGATTGTCTGTAACAAGTCACAACTCACCATACAACCAAGGGTAACCTTGCATTACATCTTTCACTCTCTTGTGTTGTTCATGTCTACTTGTGGTTGTATTAAGTAGTTGAGTTTATCAACTAACTATAGGAGTAAAGTTAGCAATCTGCCTAACCCTAACTATATACTGCAATCATATTCTCCAAAAAGTGGCTAATTACCTATTACAACTTTTAGCTTTAGAACTAGACATGATTTGCTCCTTTGCCTATTGGATAACTGTTAGGATCCAAAATCCTAACAAGTCCTAATTCAACAATCAACCACAAACCAGAGATTCAAGCAAGAAAAATAGTAAGAAAAGCATAAAAGTATAGAGTATAAATGGCTACTCAATGCATTCGTTATAGCAATCAGGTAAGCTTCGAGGGCTAGCTAACCTCCTCGGTACAATATTTTCACAACAAATTCATTGTGATGCCTACTACCCGACCCCACACAATCTATTTATTCCCTTTTCTATAACTAACTATCCAGCTCAGCCAATTATTTTCCACACTCTCAGAATTACTCATCTACCCCACTTTGTTTTTCTTCCTACTATATTACTGTTGATATCGAGTCTCAACAATACCACCCCCCCCAAAAAAGAAGTCACCTTATCCCCAAGGTGGAAAGAAGCAAACTGGGTGTTATTGAAGTCAAAATTCTCCCAAGTGTTCTCATAGTGAGGAAGCTCCTTCCACTTGATCAGAACCTCCAATTCACCATTAATTCTCCCGCGCACTTGCATTAAAGATTCAAGTTCCACCAGCAGGTTCATGCCTTCATCCAAGCAAGTAGGCAGTGGCTGAGAGTTAGGGACAGGTACCACCGATTTCTTCAATTGGGAGATATGAAAGACATTATGGATCCTTGCTGTAGGTGGAAGCTGAACTCGGTAAGCAACTTCACCAATTCTGGCTATGACTGATAAGGACCATAATATCGAGGTCCCAACTTCTCATTAGGTCTAGAGGTGAGAGATTTGAACCTGTAGGGTTGTAACTTGATGTAAACAAAATCTCCAATTTCCAATGTACATGATCTTCTCTTCTGATCAGCATAAGTCTTCATATGTTGCTGTGCCTTTTCTAGGTTGGATTTGAGCTCCTTCAAAATCAAATTTCTGTCAACTAATTGCTGGTTGACTTCTTCCACCAAAGATCCACCATCGATATACTTAAAAAGGGTAGGGGGATCCCTTCCATACAAGGCCTTAAATGATGACATCCCAATAGCACTACTATAAGTAGAATTAAACCAAAATTCTGCCCAACTTAGCCATTTTGGCCATTCCTTAGGTTGTTAGCCAACAAAACAACATAGGTAAGTCTCTAAACATCTGTTAATCACTTCAGTTTGCCCGTCCGATTGAGGATGGTAAGGTAAAGTCATATTGAGGGTGGTGCCAGACTGTCGGAACATTTCCTGCCAAAATCCACTCATAAACACCTTATCTCTATCGGAAAGAATGACTTTCGGGAAGCCATGTAATCTAACTATCTCTCGGATGAAGATGGCAAGTACTTGTTTAGCTATAAAATGGTGTTTCAATGCCAAAAAGTGACAGTATTTAGAAAGTCTGTCAACTACTACTAATATGGTATCAACCCCCATAGCCTTAGGTAACCCTGAAATAAAATCCATGGACACTTCCTCCCATACCAAATTGGGTATTGGCAGAGGTTGTAATAACCCTACAGGCTTTAGAGCTAAGTATTGATTTTTCTGGCAAATATCACAAGACATAATGAATTGCTTGATATCAGATTTCGTCCCCTTCCAATAAACTACTCCTGACAACCTCTTGTAAGTGCGAAAAAATCCAGAATGGCCCCCTGAAGGAGTCGTATGGAATTCACGGATCAGTTTAGAGATGTGTGGACCAGAATCGGGCAGAACTAACCTGTTGGAATAGAAGAGGTGTGACCCTTTCAATGTATACGGTGGATGGCACTCAGGTTGGAGCAAAAGATCCTGGATCAGCTTCTGCAATTTTGGGTCATGTTGTACCAGATTTTCCAACTGTTCCAGTTCCTCATGATAAGCCATGGATATAGCCTTGAGCTCCCCTTCATTTCTTCTGGATAAGGCATCTGCTGCTTTATTCTCAAGGCTAGGCTTATAACGAATTTCAAATCTGAATCCCATCAGTTTAGTGACCCATTTCTGTTGTTCTTCCCCCAAAAGTTTCTGATCATTTAGGAAGTGTAAACTCCGTTGATCTGTTTGAATAATGAAGTGTCTGCCTAACAAATATGTCGCCATTTCTGGACTGCCATCATAATTGCCATTAATTCCCTATCATAAACTGGTTTAAGCTGATTACGGGGGGATAGACCTTGACTTAAATAAGCTACCGGTCTTCCTTCCTGCATTAACACTGCTCCAATGTCGGTTCCTGAAGCATCAGTCTCAACAGTAAAAGTTTTTGAAAAATCTGGTAGAACTAGTATGTGGGTACTAGTCAACACCTTCTTCATGGTTTCAAAAGCATTTTGCGCATCCTCCGACCACTGGAAGTTATCTTTGCACAGCAAGTTGGTTAGAGGTTTTGCGATGCTGCCATAACCCTTCACAAATCGTCTGTAGTAACCTGATAATCCCAAAAATCCCCTCAAGGCTTTTACATCCCTTGGAATTGTCCACCTTTGAATGCTGTCTATCTTTGAAGGATCCACTGAAATCCCTTCTGCCGAAATGTAATGCCCCAAGTACTCTAGCTTCTGCTGCCCAAAACTACATTTCTTCAGATTAGCTACTAACTGGTGATCGACCAGCACTTGCAATGCCCTTCTTAGATGAGTAACATGTTCGGCTATGCTTTTGTTATAGACGAGGATATCATCAAAGAACACCAGCACAAACCTCCTTAAATAAGGTTTGTAGATTCTATGCATTAAAGACTGAAAAGTGGCAGGAGCATTTGTCAGCCCGAAAGGCATGACTCTGAATTCATAATGCCCCTCGTGTGTTCGGAAAGCAGTCTTTGAGATGTCCTCCTCTTTAACTCTGATTTGGTGATAACCGGACTTCAAATCAATCTTTGAGAACACTACAGAACCTCCTAACTCGTCAAAAATCTCATCAATGCATGGAATGGGATACTTATCAGGTATAGTTACCTTATTCAAGGCTCTATAATCCACGCACAACCTCCATCCGCCATCCTTCTTTTTCACTAATAGAACTGGACTGGAATATGGGCTGGTGCTAGTTCGGATTACACCAGAAGAGAGCATCTCGTTCACCAACTTCTCTATCTCATTCTTCTGGTAAAAAGGATATCGGTAGGGTCTGGAATTGGGAGGTTTTGCTCCAGGCCCCAAGGTGATAGCATGATCAATGTCTTTTTGAGGTGGTAACCCTGAGATGGGTTAAAAAGCCTGATCAAATTCCTTCAACACTACTGCAATGTCCTCGGTGATACCCAACAATTCAACCTGTTGCTGATGGTCAACCTCCAATGCTAACATTTCAGTTGCACACTCATGGACACCGCTTCCCTCCACCATATAACCAGTGCCTCCTTGCTGTATAATCTTGCAAATGGTCTTGAAAGACACCATCACCGAACTAAGGCAAGGCTCCCTATAGAACTTTACCTTTTCTCCATTACTTCTAAACTTCATAACCTGCTTCTTAAGGTTGAGGAGTATATCACCCAGCATTTCTAACCACTCCACCCCCAGAATAATGTCAACACTCTTCATGTCAAACGGGAAAAATTTTTGCCTAATAATAGTACCTTGAATAATCACCTCCACCGATTCACAAACCCCAACACTTTGAACTTTACAGTCATTTCCAAACTTCACCTTGTATGGTTTAGTACTGCTCACCTTCAGGCCCAACTCTTCCACTAAGCCTTCTCTCACAAAATTGTGAGAAGCTCCACTGTCGATAAACACTACCAACTCCTTCCCCGCGACCGTTCCCTTCAGTTTAAAGGTTTGGGGTCCTACTACCCCCGACACTGAACTCACCGATAACTCCAACTCCTCTAACAAGTCTGAACCATCCCCCTCACAAGCCGGTTTGAGAATTAATACCTGATTAACAAGCTCAGATTCCTCTTCCTGTAAATCATCGAGCTGCTCATCATCTTTCAGCAATATATGAAATTGCTTTTCTGTCGCATTTGTGCCCTGGTCCATACTTGGCGTCGCATTGATAACAAAGGCCCTGCTCCTTCTTCCGTTAGATCTCCTCAGCTGTCAACCGCTTGAACGGGTAATGAGAATCCCTCCGATTTGGTCGACGCCCTTCAAACTGGCGATTCGGGTAAGAATTTACCCTTAGATTGACCGTGTTTGGAGTAAATGTGGCTCGATTTCCTTCCTATAGCCGATTAGGGCTTCCCGACGCTGTATTCGAAAGAGGGGTGACAGAGATATTTTTACCATCATTCGGGTAAGTTTTATGACCCATTTCACCGACCCCATACCCGAACATTCCACTGTGGGTTTTAACTACTTTACCGGATTGGGTGGGTTGATTCCAAAGGGCCCAATTCCTCCCTTCAGTCACCTGTGCCATCTCCATGAACTGCACCAGAGAATCCGTTTGAAGCAATTGCAGCTCCGTCTTAATCTCCTCCTTCAACCCGTTTACATAAGCTGCAGTTACCACCTCTGTTGGAATACCTCTTATCATGGACGACACCATCTCAAACTCTTAGTTGTATTCCACCACTGTCCCAGCTGATGTAACCTCATGAGAGCTGTTAGAGGACTTCCGGCCTTAGTACTGCCAAAGCGACGCACCACCGCTGTCTTAAAGGTCGACCAATCCTTCATCGGCGACCACCCTTTTCTCCACATAAACCAACTCAAAGCCTCACCCTCCATACATACTGCTATCGCCGCCAACTTTCCCGCCACCGGAACTCCATTCAGATCGAAATATCTTTCAACCTTAAATAACCACCCAAAAGGATCTTCTCCATAGAACACCGGAATCTCCAACTTTCGGTGAATTTTTTCCTTTGTCATCAACTCTTCTTCTAGTGGTGTTTCAGCTTGACTCCTCAAATCGGTAATGTCATCGGTGTCTTCTCGCAGTGTTTTCCCCTTACTTCTCTGTCCCAAGGATTTTTGAATTTGTCGCATACACTCAAACAATGACGCCATGTTGCCTACCATTTTGTCAACTTTTTTTCCCACCGTATTCATCTTCTCGTCCACTATTCCCAGATCTTCCATCAACTTCAACATCTCTCTTTCAATATTATCAACTCTAGAATCCATCCTGGTTACCACCATCCCAGTCTCTCAACTGCTCTGATACCAAATTG
The DNA here is from genome assembly GCA_025531955.1 of Erythroxylum orinocense. Classification (NCBI taxonomy): domain Eukaryota; kingdom Viridiplantae; phylum Streptophyta; class Magnoliopsida; order Malpighiales; family Erythroxylaceae; genus Erythroxylum; species Erythroxylum orinocense. Next base: position 19,024,570 of record JANZLX010000005.1, read on the forward strand.
TTAAGATCTAAAATCCTAACAAGTCCTAATTCAGCAATCAACCATAAACCAGAGATTCAAGCAAGAAAAACAATAAGAAAAGCAAAAAAGTATAGAGTATAAATGGCTACTCAATGCATTCGTTATAGCAACCGGCTAAGCTTCGAGGGCTAGCTAACCTCCTCAGTACAATATTTTCATAACAAATTCATTGTGATGCCTTCTACTCGACCCCACACAATCTATTTATTCCCTTTTCTATAACTAACTATCCAACTCAGCCAATTATTTTCCACACTCTCAGAATTACTCATCTACCCCACTCTATTTTTCTTTCTACTATACTGCTGTTGATATCGAGTCTCAACAATAACTTTATATTTCAACTAGTTAACTGACTTTTCTACCCAATTATAACAACTTACATTCCTCTCTCCCTTGACTTTGTATAGATAAGAGCCAAACATAATTAACATTAAAGGTTTATGTTTTCCCAAAACATTAGATGATAGGAACTACATGATTATTTCTTGATAATTATCATTGATTCTATTTAGGAGGCGTAGTTTCTTAATAGAGCTCCATATCTTATTAGCATAACTACAGTTGAAATACATATGCTCCAATGAAGAACTTCACCCCTATATAAGAAATATAAGAAACATAGATTAATCACGTTAAGGTACTGCAATCGATATAGGGTTTTGAGTCTGTTTGTAACCAACATCCATAATTGAAATGGGATTCTTAACAGAAGGTAGGTGTTCTAAATTATTTTGCTCCATCTTTGGTATGCACCCCTCATTCTAATTGATAAGTTTTGCTCCCAAAAGTTTTGAAAAGTATTTTTTATTCTTAAAAATTATAAGAAAATTAAAAAAGAATGAAATTTTAAATATTGAAAATTGAAAATAAATATAAAACTAAAATGAAAGTGATAAAAATGGTCCAAAATAATATTTGTCTTTCTATACTCACAATCTACAATGAAAACTTCCAACATGTTGCTCTTAATCTATAAAATGATGTATAAATATATGTATATGTGTGAGAAAGCATATATATAAAAGTGACAAATAAGCAACATTATTCATTAAAATTTTTCCAAAAACTATTATTCATAAAAAGTCAGTTGTATTCCATCTGAATCACAGGGTGATAGGATTAATGCTACTAACTTTAGAAGAGAGTTGAAGAGAATTGTTACCAAACTCATAGTAACTAATCTCAAATCTTCTAGATTTTTACACTTGGAGCAACAAACAGTAAGAAAAATGCCTAATTTGAAAGAAGTTGGACAGAGTTTTGGTTAATCACATATAAATGAACCATTTCCCTAATTATTTACTCATTTTGGTACTCCATTTTGTTTAAATCACTTTTGAATGGAGGTTATGAATCTCACACTTCATATTACTTATAATTCTCCATTCAAATTCTTCAACTACCTAACTAAAAAGGATAATGTTATGGAACTTGTAGATGAGGTGTGGAACATCAAGATTAAGGGTTGTAAAGCTTTCCAGCTTATAAGAAAGCTGCACATTCTGAGAAACAGATTGAAGACTTTCTTTAAAGTAGATCAACCCCTCTCTAATATCAAGCGACAGGAAGCTAAAAGAGAATTGAGAAGTGCATTGGAAGTCTGTTATAAAGAACCAGACAATTTTGCTCTTAAAAAATTTGAATTTATGAAGCTGGGGAAATACATGGAAACTCATTTAGTTCAAGATTCAATTCTTGTGCAGAAGGTAAGGATTACATGGATGAGGGAAGGGGATTTCAATACTAAATTCTTTCATAATTCTGTTCTGGCAAGAAGAAATCTCAATAGGATAACTTGTCTCTTGGATTCTAATAATCAAATGATTACTAATAAAGATTCCATAAGGAGTTTGATATTTAACTTCTTTAATTCCTTGCTAGGTAACACATCTGCATCAGGCCCATTAGATCTGCAAAATTTGGTAAATCTTATAGGGGCTCCCTCTACCTAACCGCAAGATACATTACAAAAGCTTTAACAACCATTTACCTTGTAGGAGATTAAATTTGTTTTTTTAATCTAAATTCTACTAAAGTTATAGGCCCGAAAGGATTCAATACATACTTTTTCCAGAAAACATAGCAAAAGTTAGTTGTGGAAACTATCATGAAGTTTTTGAATTCTAGTAAATTATTGAGGGAATTCAACTCACATTTGTTTGATTCCTAAGATTCCCAATGCAAGTAGTCTTAATGATTTTCAACCTATCTCCTATTGCAACACCATTTACAAGGCAATTTCAAAACTTCCTGCAAACAAACTCAAGTAGAGTTTTAACATGTTCATTCATGAATCTCAAGGGGCTTTCATCCCTGGCAAAAATATCTTTGATAATATTTTATTGGTTTAGGAATTCATAAGAGAATAGAGCTCTGGAAGACACAACAAAAGTTATTCAATCAAAATTGATCTCTCAAAAACTTATGATAGACTTCAATGGAATTTCATTACTATATGTTTGGAATGGTTTGGATTCCCAAATCATTCCATTAAATTAATTAATGCCTACATTTCCATAACATCATATAGTATTCTTATCAATGGGGCTCCCACTAAGAAATTCAAAGGGTTAAATGGCATAAGATAAGGAGACCCTCTTTCTCCTTATCTTTTTGTTATTGTTATGGAGGTCCTAAACAGAATTATTTGTATATATATATGATAAAGTTCATGGATAAATATACATTGCAAATAAAATTATAAGGAGATTATAATTATGAGATTCATATTGCATTTATGTATTATCCCTAAATTATTTCCAAGCATTGTTCTATTAAGACTAAACATTAACATAACATAAAAAGACTAGCACACACTATATTTCTTCCTTATAAAGGAAGTAGTAGATCTCATAAACTAAAATATGGAGATACTTTAAAAAATGTACAAATACTTATCGAAGAATAAGTTCATTGAACTGGCCTCATATGAGAACTGAATTTGGAACATCACGTATATGTCTATAAAAATTATCATTATGATGATTATATAAGTGATCGTTTGATTTGAGATCTCTTAACTATCTTTATAAAGATTGTTATTTTTTATACTATTTATGAGCTATTTTAATTAAGGGTAGCTCATTCAGTAGTCATTGGATATATCATGAATTATATAGAGATAATTAAGTGATTAATATAATATTTATTACCCCAAAGTAATTAGGGAAAACATTTCATTATTCTCAGTTAGTATTGATTCGAGAAATCCTTAGCTAAGGTAGAATAACACTTTGTAAATAGTTTACAAATTTCAATAACATAACCAATTACTAATAGTGGAGAACTAATATAACTAGCCTCAAATATAGTAGACATTATTTATATGCTCTATGTCTAATTGAAACATTGTGTGAAGAAATGATTGAATTGCATGACAATCATACATAGAAAGGTTAATTAAATCCCTTTGACATTTTTAAATATTTGAATGGTCATAGTGGGTTGCTAGACGTCAATTTATCTAATCTTAAATATAAATTAAAATATAATCTATATACATGTCAACATATTTAGGAACCTAATGAGTTACTCACAAAGAATTGGTTGAAGAGAAAAAAAAAGTGTTTTAATCAAGTTAGATTTGAATGTAAAGTTTGAGTAACTTTATAATTAAATATGAGATATTTAATAAATAAGGATCATGAAATATTGGATCTTTTTGGATATAATTAGTATTTAATTAGAATTAGTTGTAATTTTAATTAAAATAGATTTTATTTCAATTAAATAACTAAAATATCAAGAACTTATTATAAATAAACTTAGACTCTAACGAAGATTGTACATATTGGCTAACTCTCTTTACAATAGTTGCAGACTTCTTTTAGCATATTCTATAGATACCATCATAAGCTGGATATTACTCGGTTATGGCGGTTAAGATGAACTTATTTTATAAACGGTTCGAGAAAAATAACAAGAAAATAATTAAATTTTATAATAAGGTATAGATTAAGATTCACACTTTATTAGATTTTTATGTGTTAATAAATTCAAAATGATTTTAACTTTGGAAAAATTATATGAAATAATTTCATAATTATCCCGCAACGTGCAAGATTACATTCTACGTCGACTTTTCAACACCATGCTAAAGAAACAGTACACTTGAGAAAAATTGAGAGTTCTTTTAATGACGATGATGATGTAGAAATCAAATTAGTTTTCTCTGAAGTTAATTGGGTTTGGATTATTTGAGCTTATCTAAATTGATTAGTAAGTCTCCTTAAAATTTAACTGGACCGAACGCAGTAGATCACCATTCTTAATTCCACAACATTTTCATCTACTCCGCCCCGGATGTTACGATGAAAAAAGAAAAACTTGCGACAGAAGAGAGGAGCCAGAAGTTTAAGATAGAGGACTCAAATGTTTATTTTTTTAAAATTTTAAAGGGCCCAATATACCACTAACTTTCAAATAACTTCATCTTGATATATATATATATATTAATTTTGGGTAACTACTATGGGCAGAAGTTACCTGTTCAAAACCCTATTGACCAAAATAACAGCTGATTTAGAGCTTCAAAGGCATTCAACAGCCTTCCACTCCCATTTAAAATAAGAATAGTTCAACTGTTTCTTTCTTTTGTGAATATGGCGTTTGACTTTTTGTCGTACGTAAACATGAATTTGACCATAATTAATAGCTTAAAACAAATTTTAAATTACGATTAGATTTTATATTATGAAAGTATGGTTTAACTTGCAAACATGCAATTTGCAAAAGGTGTCCTTTTCCTCACACAACTACGTTGTTTTACCCATGTTTCCAATCATACGATGAATCTGGTGTTCCTTTTGATAGTAAAGCTTTGGAGTTTTGACAAATTAAACCAAAAGAAAAAGAAAACTGATAAACAAACACAGGTAAGAATTATAGAGTGGGATCATCGAGGCAACCCTTCTGAATTTGTCTTCACCAATAACGAATTGAAGTTACAAAATTGAATTTAAAATATTGAAAAAAAGAAAAAAGGGTGTGAAGGAAAAAATGGGATATGATAATGAGACCTATTATTGCACGTAACTACACGAAGCTTAGTGGTACATTGGGCTCCTCTAAATTTTAAAAAATTAAATATTATATATATATATGATGATGAAGTTATTTAAGGGCTAGTAATATATTGGTCCCCTAAAATTTAAAAAAATTAAATATTTATTATAAATTTACGACTCTGTCACTAATTGCACGCGGTATTTTCTATCACCAACTTGCAAATATACACCGACCTTACTTCTACATGGGCCTCAGGTACCTGTCTCGTCTTCTTTTCCATTATTTGACACTCTTTTTTATCTTATGCTTCTGATATCAAAGCTCTCTTCTTTCTTTCCGAACCTTTTTCACCCACCCAGAAATATACAGAAGCTAAAGGAACAAGTTTTGGAGTCAGATTTGCTCTACAAAAAGAGGGCAGAATATGCGGTGGAAAGCAGCCCCCTTAGTCTTGCTCTTGCTGGGTAGTCTTGCTCTTGCTGGGTCTGCTTGCTCCTTCCTTGGCATCCAATTTAATCGCAGGTACTTTATGTTTGCACATAACTCTTTTCAATCATACCTTTTTGGGCACATCAACTAATGTTAATGTTTTGTGTCTCTTGTTGTTGACTTGGATCCAGATAGTGTCTTCCAATCTCATGCTTCTACGGGCACAAATCTACTGCAGGCTAAGAAAGGTTTTCTTCCTTTACCTCGTCTCTAAGTTATCTTGGACAATCCATTTCTTGGGAATTTATTTATTAAAAAAAAAACACATTTTCTACGCACTAAATTGTTAAGGAGAATTAAAATGAATTAATTTTCAACTAATCAGATTATAGACCAAAAAAATTAAACAAAACTAACATTTTAAATTAAATTATTAATATCATAAAAGATTGATTACTTAATTAAAAAACTTAAACACTAAATTGAAAATTTTTCGAAAGATTGAATACTTCATAATCTGCTAAAAATTTACTCTTAGAATCCTGCATTTTGCTTGTTTATGATGGATTTGTTTAGCCATTGATATATAGGTTCTAAAATTTCGATTAAAATAATTGGAAGTTCTTTAACCATCAAGCGTTATACCTAATCTCACTGTATATACGCGGCTTGTCCTGTGAGCTTTGAATTCATGAATTATACGATCATCACAAACCAATTCAAGGGACCTGAGTACCCTCCTGACCGCTGCTGTTCATCATTCAAGGAGTTTGCCTGCCCATACATAGATGTGTTGAATGACTTGACCAACGAATGTGCGTCAACTATGTTCAGTTACATAAACTTATACGAAAGGTACCCAGCTGGGCTTTTTGCTAGTGAATGCAGAGAAGGAAAGGAGGGCCTTGCATGCCCTCCCACATCGTCACAAGCTGATTTAAGTAGTGCTCACATCACCTTTGTTCCTTCTTTTCTGCCAAAACTCGTAGCCGCCAAGATGCTGCTGTTATCTATCTAAGTTTTTCCCAAGGCAGAATACTTATTTTATCCTCATCATAAGCCTTTTACTGTTTTGTCTTGCGGATTTTCATTGAGTACCACAAGATCTTGTATCGCTCAACGTGTTTGTAACTTTGTCTGAAAGTGTAAGATTTTGGGTTCATCAGCGATCCACTCGTATTCACGTGATTCAGACGCATATAACAATGTAGCACAATTTTGTAGCTTTTGGAAATACTACAAACGTGAATTGCAATCAGACAAACTACGTTTAATTTATTACAAAAAGATCATTTCTACAATAAATTTATCTTTTGAGTCTTTTCACTGACGCTATTATTATTATTATTATTGAAATCATTTACAGCAATAAGACTTCGAAATCAGGTTCCGAATACTCAATAAAGATAACGATACTGTTTGCCAAAATTAAAGTTGCCAAACAGTGGAACTTATGCTTATAACACGGATCCACCAAGAGGATAGTAAGAAACTTAGCTGTGAGCCTTTTGACCTCTGAAGCTTCCATCTGTAATGCTCTACCCAAATATGCTTTACTATGAAAGAGGGCCACCATAAAATCCTCGGTAAAGGCTTCACTACCATTCACCATCCCAAGTTCAACCTTGGCTTCCGACGAAATTGATTCTTTTTCACACACCACGGCCCAGGAAAGGTGCTCAACTGTACACAGAAAACAAGAAATAAGGCTATACATGTAAAGACCTAGTAACTAGCTTCTCTACATGTACCCAAAATAAATACAGCACAGTTCCATAAGGAATCAAAGTATTAAACCACAATATGAATTTAACCAGCCAAAAAAAGCAAATCCGGATTATAATGGGAGTGTTTAATTCATACCTAAATAAGCACTTGAAGCATAATATGAAGATAAGTTTAGAATCAAGATTACGACTGCCAAAAAAATGTACCATATTAAGATGTCCAGAACTTGAGAAGGGAAACATCTTACATTGCTGATAAGCTTTGCACCGAACCATGCAGTGTCAGCCCTATAAGGTGGAGGAATGACTCTAATGCCATTCGATATGGATGAAGGAAGAAGCCCACGCAATTCCTTCTCTAGCCTTTCTGGAAACAATTGAAAACGATACATACATGTAATTGATGTAGAAAAGCATCCAGTTAATATGTTTTTATCCCATTTCACCATCCTTTCTCATCACAATCTCTTGGCATGCCAATCGTGCATCTTTTAAAGATCCAGACAAAGAATTAAACCATAGTAGATAAGCTTGTTTTGTTTCCCAACCTGCAATTCCTGGCAAACATGCAGTTCCTCCTGACAAAACTATTGTCTTGAACCAAGCATCGTCACCAGTTATTTCTGCAGCATGACAGTGGTCCATGCAAAGTGCGATAGCCTGGTGCAAACCCATTGTACGCCTGTAAACATCGGGGACAAAAGAAAAGCAAATCAACCTTCATGGGGATCCACAAAAACGTTGTTGCTTTGTATACAAACTAGCAAACACATACAACATAATGTATATCGAGCAGAAACTAGGGGCTAGCCCAGCAGAAAAGTGAATCAGTTTTCACAATAGAAGATGGAAGAGATATATTCCAGCCATCAGAATGCAAATGTTTGAGCAGAAAGCAACATGAATTAATGTATAGCAAGAAGACGGACTTACAGTCCTCCAATCCGAGGTTGGAATAAGAGCTCTCCAGTTTTAAACCGTTCTTTTGAAAGTGTGAACCATCCCTCTCCCGGTACCTCCAAAGATGCTTGTGAGTCTTTCCTTAACTCAGTTTCATAGTCAGCAGCAACATAGCAAAGGTTCTGTTTTTGCATAAGACCGAGATAATATATAATGTATCCGGTCCCAAAACATTTTCCGAGTTTAAGAAGTCTTATTTATCCGTTAATGGGATCAAAGTTTACAACATGAAATAAGAAATAAACCCCACATTCTTCTTCTAAGTAGCAGCAAACTAGTGTGCTTATAAAACTAGATCAAACACAAGAAATTAGTGGTAAGCAAAGAATTTGCCATGAAAAGAAAGCACACACCTCTTTTAGTGTTCGGACAGTGTACATTGATTCAAAATTAATATTATTCTCCTGCAGCTGTTCTCTAAGGAATCCTGTTACTTTTAAGGCTCCAATACCAATAACTTCCACTCCCACCTTTCGCATTACCTTACCATTTAAAACTGTAAAAGACAGCAGCCACAAACCTCAAGACGCGACAATTTAAACCAATAAACTGGCTAAAGAAGTGAATTACTATCGAGAAAAAGAATTAGGAAGTTAAAAGAAAATAGGATCAAAATGAAACATGCGTGCATATAATGCACCCAAGATTAAAAAGAGGATTAACAAATGGAGGTTAGCCAAAGATATCAGACCAATATTTGCAGTATGGCATCCATCTGTATGGAGGCAAAAAGGCTTGGGAGCACAAAAGTTGCAGAAAAAGATCAGACTCTAAGCATTTACAGCATTGAACAAGCATGAAAATAATTCAGAAATTATTTGTGAAACAATCATGGAAAGACAAGAGACAGTTTCTTACTTGGAACAACAGATGTAGCTTGGAAGCCAATATTAACAGATATCCCAGAGATTCGGCGTGCAGCATACAATGCTAAAGTTGCCTGTGCTTGTTGTCATGAAAAAGAACATACAACATGAGTGATGCTGCAAAAAGATATACATAAAACTAAATGAAGAAACACCTGTTTGTTGGTCCTCTACGGAAATAAAGGCAGTCAGTTTTCAGCATAAAAGACTCGATACCAAATTTGCTACAAGGCAGATCAAAATATGCACTGACATTAATGACATACGAAAATTTAAACATAGTTCCCCAGTCATAAGAAGTTTTAACTGCTGAGGTACCAAAGAGATCAGCTTCCCTTCCTATTTAAAGTTTGTTATATAAAATATTTCCAGTTTTCTTTAATCTGTCTCACAGAACTTGGAATGCGAATAAGTAACATGCATGGTAGAAATAGGTAAGTTGACATGAAAAAAAATAAATTAACAGACAGTATGTGATTAATGGCAGAAATAGCTAGATTGATAAATTAACAAAATGTACCTGATTTACAGCACAAATGGAAGGAACATTCATATCAAAGAGAGCAGTGTAGATGGCTTCTTTAAGCTGCTGCCTTGATGCTTTTGCAGATTCAGTATCTAGAAGCATGAACAATGAAATACCTCAATTTTGTAACTATCTCATCCAAATTCTTAAAATTGATTTAGTTCACTTTACAATAACAAAGGGTAGCCAAACTTTGAGAATTATGAAAATGCTTATCTTTTCCAAAATGAGAGTATCTGAGCACAAAGCTGAAATGAGATTAACTAGAAATTGTAAAATTGAAACTAAAGAACAAGATATAAACTTTGGGAAGGTGGAAATATTAAAGCTCACAAAAGTAGTGGACGATTAATTAGAAGAGGCACGAGAGAAAAGTAATAGCTGACCATCATAATGGCAAATTGGAAGTGATACAATTATTGGCTGAGTAGAAGCTTTAACCTGCATCCTGTAGAGAAAAAAAGAAAACGAAAAGTATCTTAGATTGAAGCATGAGGAGTAAGTAATAAACTGAGGGCCGGGACTGCGATGCAGTAAGAAGTAGAACAGTTGCTAGTTGTACATAACTAAAGCCCTCTTCAAGTGAACATTAAGAAGAAAAGGTTTGGGAGCATAGACCTGCTGTAAATTGTAGCAAAAAAATGTCGAAGCCTAGTATACATAGGAGACTCGATGTTGCCGAATTCCTGCAAATTAAGACAAAATTAAATCCAATGGACAAGTAGATTAAAGGGCTAGTTAAAGAAGGTCGGAAGTCTATCTGAAAATTAGGGGGGCAAAAAAGAAAAGAGAGAGGAAAATGATCATGGTCACCAAAAAGGTAGCACAGCGGCCAGATGGAGAACCGTACTTGCTCCAACCAAATTTGCAATAGCCCGAACCACCTGGAAGGAATCGGCATCAGGCAGAAAAGAGAATTTGATGCTAAAATAATTCAAAGAAAAAGACCACTATATTAATTGCGTACCGTCAATAATAACAGAACCAGGGACTTGGGAACGCTGGCCATATATGCGCATGAATGACAATTCAGTAGACATCAGCTCTCTTGAGAATGTCCTGCCATACTAAAATTTAATTAATTAAAATTATCAAAGATGTTGTATTGGCAAGCGTGAAAGAAAAGGAAAGCAGAGTAGAGAGACAGACTGGATAGGATAGGCGGATCGGAGACAGGTTTCGGAGAAGAAGACAGAGTCGGAGTCGAAGTCGTCGCGGGAGGGGTGGTGAAGGAAGAAAAGCCAGAGGCGATTATCGGATGAGATGAGTGATCGAAAGTAGTGAGAAACGAGGGAGAGTCTAGCAGCGTCTCTGGGGGACAACAGATGGATTATTTGGACTAGAACATCCACTGGAATGTGCTCAAATGCTCCTCCTCCTCCTCCTCCCCCCGCCGCCACCCTCGTGGCGGAGGCGGAGCCCCCTCCTCCAGAATCTGAGCTACAACTCCCAGTCTCCCGATTCGACATGGATTCCCATATTTTTTTCAACATCTTTTTTTTTTTGGGTTTAGCGAAGAAGAAGAGAGACAAGGAAGAGGAGCAATAGTAAATTGAAGTCAGTTATTGTATTATTATTATTAGAAAAGTGAGAATTAGGTAAATTAGTTATATTTGAATTACATAATACACTTGGCAATACAGGGAAACGCCGGTGAGGAGTGCAGTTTGGTGAATTCACATTGCTGGTAGTTAGAAAGAAAAACGGACGCAGGAGGCGGTTGACAGCGAACCTAGCCAGACGTGGACTTCTGATAGCCAGCCACTAGGTGGGAGTGGGATGGATATCTTTTTCCTTCGGTTGACCCATTGCGTGAAACAGTACAAGTAGCTGGCGATGGCGACGGATCTTACAATAAATTTTTTTAGTTTTGCAAAGTGTTTCTTTTTATTATTGAAAAGTATCTATTGATATAATAAATGCACTGATTAACACATTCAACAAGTAATTAATCACATTTAACAACTAAGACCACATTCTATTTAGAATACATCAAGATAATGAAATCAAACCTTTAATATTTGACATGTGGTGTTGAATCCTCTCCATTTTTCAGTTAAAACTTATTAAAGAGAAAAACAAACCTTGTGCAAGAGAGAGTAATGATAGAAGACCAACCTTATCTTTACACACTCACACACATTATATACGTAACAATCCTACCTAATATCATATGTTATGATATGTTCTACCCTAAAAAATAGAATAGGTTAATTGTGTCATTTTAATGGATGATGTGAACTATAATTTAACGGGTCAATATATAATTATTAAAATACTATTATGTGCCTCAAATGTAATTAGTGAATTAACTATCTCATTATAGTTATTAAATATACATTAGGCAATTCAATTTTAGTTAGGCATATAGAATTAATGTTGTGATTATATTAGTTTACGTATATTTCTAACATCTAGTCATTTACATTTTGGACTTATAAAGTTGAGTATGAAATCGCTATGTAAGCTATATTATAAATTATGACGTCTTTGGCAAGTTGTTGGTCTAAGTTGATTAGAAAGCAATAAGTATATATGTTTCTTTTTTCTTAGGTCTTGAACTCATGTCAAAGTATCATAATTGGATTACAAAAATCAACACGGCTTTGGTATTTATGATTTTGAGATGTTTACAACACAACTTTTTCAAATGCTTTAGTGAAGTTTATGCAAATTATTCTCTAAAAAAAGTAAAAAAAAGTAATAATTATTGAATCTCAAATCTCAAAGATTAAAAGTAAAAGATGAATAGTGTAGGATTACAAGAGGCATTTTTTATCCTATTGGTTTTGGTACTTAGAATCCACATTCATACATAATTAAAGAGATTTTTATTACCTATGTGCACAGTTACATTTCGTCCATTTATACCAATCACCATCTTATAATTACAGTAATATTTTATCTGATATTGCAATATCAAAGTAGGCTTACCGTAAGAAGTAATTAAAAATAAAGCTATTTATTTAAACTTGTGAAACTAACCAGAAGTAATATGTAACTCTCGAGTTCCTTCCGTAGAATTTAACTTTTGTTGGAATTTAGAATTTACATTTAGACGCATTTCACTAGTTTTTAAGTTCTATTGTTTTATACTTTTGTAAATATAAAATGTATCACGAAGTTGAAAGTATAGTATGCAAAGATGAGGCCATGTAAGGCCTTTTTACATTTCAAGTTTCCACCTAGTAAGATACCAATTAAAAAGTAGATCTATCTATTTCCCACGAGTTATCTCATACACCTATTAAAACCATGTAGTAGCTCACACTTTATAGGATTGAGGATCCCAATAACTTCAAACAAGGTACATTAATCTTAAATGACTAATTTGAAGGGTCCCATTATTAGTATATGGTTTAAAAGAAGCATACTCCACCGTTCAAATTGAGAGTTAATGACATGTACAATACTATCACTTGGCCAAGTAATCAATAGTCATCAACCTTGAGTTATAGCCGGAAGGGGGAAAACAACTATGTAAGTTAAAGCAATTATGGTCCAGGAGTATGTTCATTGACTTGACATTTATGTGTTAAATTGAAGTGTATATACCATAAAGCAAATAAGCCAATAGAATAAATATTATTTTTCTTTGGTTTAGTTGTGTATTTTTTTCACATATTTTTTAGTTTGAAATTATAATAGATAATACTCAATTATGATAAAAAGATGAAATGAACTTAAAATTCTTTGCTCATGGTAAGGTGGATTTTGTTGGATCCCGTATCCGGAACCCAACTACTTAATCCGAAACCTTCATACTTATACATTATTAGAAACTCAATTAAAGTCCTCAGACTAAATCTTGTAAGATTCATCTTAATATCCGTCAATAAAAAACTCTTCTTAGGGCCCAAAATTAAAACCAATCTCTTAGCTCATACAAAATTCCATGTCCTTAGGTCAAATAAAAACAGAAAACATCTCAATCGGATCTTAAAAGATCACAAAAACGAAATTTTGAACAAAACCGTCACATATCGTACTAAAACCCGATACTCTCGTTTTATACCAAAAAGGGATAGAAAAATTTCACTAGTTAACTCATGGTTCAAAAATCGTGCAAGTCGGAGGTCAAACGGAAAAGAGACAAAGAAAAGAAAAATAATTGAAATAACCTTTCAATTTTGCGCATTTATGACTTTTCATTCCGAAATTTGAAATTTCGTAAATTTAGCGCTTATAGAAAGATAAACGGAAACTTTCTAACATTCAAGAGGGATTTAAAAACTAATTTAACCATTAAGAGAGTCATAAGTTGTTTTCAAAGTTTTAGCCCAAAATTCAACTTTTCCTACATTATGCTACAAATTTGAAAATTCATCTCTTTTGATACAAAAGAATCGAAAATGTCCTATATGACTTCATCGGAAAGATAAAAGTTGCTTTACAACTTTCATGAAGAAAACAAAAGTCATATCAATCATTAAAAGAAGTAGAAACTTGTTTAAAGTTGTTGTCTAGCTAATTACCATATGAATAGTA
>JANZLX010000005.1:19058363-19072403 GCA_025531955.1 Erythroxylum orinocense
AAATGCTCATAGATTCATTCATACTTTTCATTCATCACAAGGAACCATGCCTAAATTCCTCATTAAATGAAATTCAAGAAATTCAAATTTTTAAGAAAAGGGTCGGGGTCCAACATTAATGATTTCATTAAAGGAAAAAAAAGTTTTGAAAGAAATACAAATGAAATTTATTTTTAACTCTTTTCTTTTAAATTCGTGTGTCAAGTTATTCTTTTAAAGAGATCTTATAGAAAATTGTAAAAACTATTTCACCATATTCACAATTTGATCCTGATTAATTTTTTGGCATCCATCTATTAACTTTAGTACCTCCCCTAGCTCTTTTTTAGTATGCATGGTACGTTAAGAACCATTATTTAGCTTAGGAACTTAGATACTAAGCATCCTTGAAAAGTTTGTTAGACAAATCATATATTTCCAAACTCTTAACTTTCATCTTAATTCTTTTTGCTTTGTATATTTACTTTATTTGGATTTCTATTTGAATTTTATCTTATTAAGCTCCAATATAACTAATCAACAACCTCTTTCTGACTCGGTCACTCTTTTGTCGAATTACAAATATACTTTTAAAGTTCTTCTTTTAGTCTACTGTTACCCTAAAATTCAAAAGGATACCATTTGAGGCACATGAGAAGTAAAATATTTTCTAATTTCAAGTGTTAGAGTAGGAAGTTTGCAAGGTGCTCTGATAGGTAACATTTATTGAATTTACCTTATGCTAGTATTATTAGCTAATATTTGAATTTTATGTTAAGGCATGATCTAATACCACATTTATTATTTCTTGAAAGTTACGATAACTTTAGTCTATAACTTGATTAATGCATAAAATATTATAAAATAGGAATAAAAAATTTGAACTTATAGTGAAGCTTAATCCTTTTTCTAGAACATTCATGGAATTCATTTCTAAAGCATTTTATTATCGTCATACAAGTGTTTAATATCTAATCTTATCCACATGAATAAGTTGAGATAATTCTGCAAGTTAAGATCATAATTAATTCTAATTAGATACCAGTTAGGCCTAAATAAGATATAATACCTTACATTTGTCTTTATTTATTAAATATCTCGTATTAAAGTTGAAAGCCCCTTAAACTTTGAAATCATGTCCCATTTGATTAAATTATCTTTTCTCTCATTATTTTTTTGAGAAACTGAAAAAATTCATGAATAAAATTCAAAATTATATAGAGTTTAATTTAATAAATGTTAAATCTTCCTGTATAAGCATATATAATGGTTGAACTTCTTAAAATTCCCGAGTTCCCAAATAGCATATATAGTGCATCCTAGATAGAATAAGCTAGAGGATTTTAGTACAAGCTTGGGAGGGGAGCATCTGTTAGAGATATTAAGGGATACTAGGTTGTCCAAAATAAGGAATATATTTAGAGATACTAAGTAAAGAAATGTAAAAAATTTAGGTTGTATTTGTTTGCTCCATATTATCTTAGCCCAAGGTTGGAGTAGGTATTGAGGGCTAAGGGGTTTTGTATATGATGAATTAGTGAACATCCCTAATTTTTGTTTTAATGAGTCATTTTCTGTAACACCCCAGACCACCCGCTTATAGATATTGTTCGTTTTGGGCCTTGGCCCAACTAAGCCCTCACGGTTTTGCTTTTCCCGTGGCCTTCCTAGGAGGTCACCCATCCTAAAACTATTCTCACCCAAGCACATTTAACCTCGGAGTTCCGATGGGATTCGGTGCATTAGGTCATGGAAAACACGTTTGTAAGGGAGAGGTATTCGTAACCTTATAAGGCGTATTTTGTTCCCCTCTCTAACCGATGTGGGATCTCACACTCTCCACCCCCTTAGTGCCCATCCCTCTTTGGGGTCCAATCGAGCTGGCACAACGGTTCAGGTACCGGCTCTGATACCACTTGTAATACCCTAAATTACCCGCTCACAGATATTGTCTGCTTTGGGTCTTGGCCCAGCCAAGCCCTCACAATTTTATTTTTCCCGACCCCTTCCCAAGAGGTCACCTATCCTGGAACTACTCTCACCCAAGCACATTTAACCTCAGAGTTTCGACGGGATCCGGTGCATCTGGCCATATAAATCGTGTCTATAAAGGAGATGTATCTGTACCCTTATAAGGCATACTTCGTTCCCCTTTCCAACTGATATGGGATCTCACACTCCAACCGATGTGGGACCTCACACTCTTTACCCCTTTAGGGCTCAGCCCTTTTGAGGGTCCAGCCTAGCTGGCACAATAGTTAGAATCGATACTCGAACCGTTGTGCCAGCTAGGCTGGGCCCTAAAGAGGGCAGGGCCTTAAAGGGGGTGGAGAGTGTGAGATCCCACATCGATTGGAGAGGAGAATGAAGTACGCCTTATAAGGGTACGAATACCTCTCCCTTATAGACGTGTTTTCCATGGCCTAATGCACCGGATCCCACGAAACTTTGAAGTTAAATGTGCTTGGGTAAGAGTAGTTCTAGGATGGGTGACCTCCTAGGAAGGCCTTGGGAAAAGCAAAACCGTGAGAGATTGGCTAGGCCAAGGCCCAAAGCGGACAATATCTATAAGTGAGTGATCTGGGATGTTACATTTTCTCTAGGGTTAGGTGGATACTAAGGACTGGGATTTCCCAATTGCCTTAGGAAGTGTCCTTGCCATTCTCCATTATTTAGTATTAAAACCTCCTTACTATGTTCTGAGAATTGTAGGATTAAGGACTCTGTAAGGGGGAATGAGCTAGAGAGCCAAATGAATTCCAATTATCAAACCATAGTGATGCATGCTTCCTATCTGTTATTTTAAAAATTGTGCTTAACTGTAGAGAGTTCCTCAAGCTAAACAATTGATTTATAAACCATGATGGATTGCTATTACTCTCCCCCTTCCATAAGCTCCTTCTTTTTAGCAAGTATATATGTATCCACTTGATCTATAAGGCCTTTGTATTTGAGAGGATTCTCTACAGTATTTTTTAAATTTTTTTTAATGATTCTTAATTGTTGAATGTATAATCACTTAGATGCCTTTACTTTATAGATAATAACTTGACTAACTTTATAATGTGTTCTAGTTACATTAGTTCCATTCTATAAGAATTTGTTTAATGACCTCTCTATATCTTTGATAACCCCTTTAGATAATAAAATATGAGCAAATCGATAAGTGTGTAAGGATTGCAAGATTGATTTAATGAGAGTCAATCTTTTAGCAAGACAGAACCTTAGTGCTCCAGATGGAGATCCTTTTTTGTATCTCTTTTAGTAGAGGAGAATAATCTTTATACTTATTCTTTTGGTAGAGATAGAGAGTCCCAGATAGGTGAATAAGGACAATCAAGCGCTGAATCCATATAATTTTGAGAGACATCAATCTTATAAGTGATTTCATATAAAGTATAAAAATAGGGGGACAAAGGATCTCTTAGATATGACTTTGTATATAGTGTTGCAACTAGAGAATGGCCTATAGTCCATTATTGAGCTAGGATTGGATACCTTTGGTATAAGGGTTATATAAGTCCTATTGATCTATTTTAACATAATCCCCTTCCTATTCCAAGATTGCATCCCCTACAACTAACTTAATCTATAACCATGCTTTTTGAAAGAATAAGGCATTTATCCCATCAGAGATAGGGGATATATTTGGATTTAATTGAAATAGGATAGCATTTATCTTTTCCCTAATTACAGGTTTTGTTAACAAGCTTATATCTTCATCAAAAAACTCATCAGAGATTAACTCCTTCAACATATTAATAGAGGAAATACTTTTTTTCTTGAGTTCCCAGAGTTCCTTTATAAAAGTTATGCACCTCTTCCATTATTACGTTTTGGTCTTCAATAATAAACCTATCATGCTTCTTTAAGGTTGATAACCTATTACAATTTCTTTTAGCCTTACTTATTCTATAAAAAAAATTAGCAATTTTTATCTCCACATCTCTAAGCCATAAAATCCTTACTCACGATTTAATAAGGGAATTCTGAAATTCCAAAGCTTAGAAATAATCAGTAAGAGCTTGCTTTTCTTTATTTAGGAGTTCCTTATCCCCCTTCTTAAGATAAAGTTGGTCGTGAATTCTTTCAAGTTGTGCTTTAGTAAGATCTACATTTTGATAAGTGTTGTTGGCTCTTCACTTATTAAGCTTTTTAATCTCTTCTTTTACTCCATTTAACTTTCTTACACATCTGAATGAGTTAAAGCCATTGAATTCCTTAAAGATCACTATTGAAACAACTTCTTTAAAGCCTTCCACCTATATAAGATAATTATTAACTTGAAAAGGTGATTTCTTAGGCAGAGAGGGAAATACTTTTTGAATAATTATGGGAAAATGATTAAGAAATCTTAGATTACCAAAGAGAACATAAAGTCAAGAAAAAGAATTCATCCATTCCTCATAAATTAATGCTCAATAAGATTTTTTCATTGTATTCTAACAACATTACTACTTGTTAGTCCATGTATAAAAATTTCCATGGCAATTCAAATCAATTACCTCTATGTCCTTGATGCACTCCCTTAGATATTCATTTTGAGAACCGAGGTTGACATTTTTAGAGCCTTTGAGTTATAAATTATGCTACTAAAGACAATCATCTAAGGACTTATTATAGTTACATTGATACTTCTAAGATGATTCCATAAAGAATTCAATTGGAATATAAGATTGGAGCCAAAAAGTATAATGATCTTCATCTTATTATTGGTGTTGAGAAGGATGGTTTCCATATGCATGAGCTAATAAGTGATTTGTAGAATTGTTACTTCTACTTCCTCAAAGCTATAAATTGTAAGGATTATCCTAAAGTGGTGATTTACATGGTTTATAACCAATTCCTTTCCAACAAAAATCAGGTTACTACACTTTCCAACCCCATTATAGTTGATAGTTTGTTTTAGAAACATATTACACATTATGCATTCAAATTCAACAATTACCTTGTTTATGACCTTGGCTTCTCTGAAGCTTGTAGAAAGGGAGTAGCTTTCTGCTACGTATGGTCCAAACAATTATGTTGTATATAAAAGATGAAACTTATCAAACATGAGCTCAAACTATTAAAATTTGTGAAAGGCTCTACCGTATTTGCTATTCATTTTACCAAATCAAAACTAGAAGATATTCAATCCAAGTTAGCTTTGAGGCCTATTTATTAACAACTTCTAAATAGAGAGAGGACAACTATTACAACATCTATGTAGGTTGTGAAGAACCACCATTCTCTACTTTAACAAAGAGCAAGAGTGAATTGGCTCAAAGATGATGACCGTTGTGATAGGTATAGTTTATACTATGATTTGATAGGTATTTTTATGTGCTTATAGGTATAGGCTTATAATTGTGATAATGTTAGTGTTTGTAGGTATTTAAATGTTTTTTATTGGTTTAGATCAAGAATTAGATCTTATTTATATGTTTCATGAGTTGTTTCATGTGTTTTCAAGTGTATGGAAATAGGAAATTAAAGAAAGGAGAAGAATTCAGATGAAAATTTGAAGAAAATGAAGGTTAAAAGTACAGAAGAGATGCATAATTGTGTATAATTCTGTGCACATCTCTTAGGCCATTCAACTTTAGCGATGCACGGTCTGATGCACAACAATTCCAGCGTATTTCAACTTTTCCAGCATGTGAGCTTCTTTGGTCTTTTGATGTTTTAGGGTTATTTTGGAACAAAATTAAGTTGTGAAACCTTAAAACAACCCTAAGAACCTAAACTACCATTTAAGAACGTGAAAGACACAAATGAAATGCAACCTTTATCTTACCAAATTGGGATTAAATCAAGGAAGATCAAGAAGGGAGCATTAGAGAGTTCCAACTGTTCCAGCATTTCTGTATTAGTCCACATCAAGTTCTTTCTTCTTTCCTTTGTTTACTTTCTTTAAGCTTGATGTATGAACTGAGATTGAAGATGCTATATATGTTTATATTGTTTTAATTTTAGATTAGGATTTTTTTCTTGAGTTATTTTATGACATAATTGTTATCGATTTCAATACATTGTTATGGTATTGTGATATTTGTGTTTACTAATACTTCGACAATAAATCGAGAGAGTGAGTCGAAAGTAATCTGATTAGGTTGGGTACCAAGAGTAAAATTTTTAATAAGTCACAAAAATATCAAATTGATAATCATACGAAGAGAGATTTTGTGTGAAAACTCAATTATTTGATAGATCGCTTAAGAATTAGTTGAAAATGTTAGGCTGTTTTTGTGAATCAAAAGATTGTAAAATCTAGAATTTTGTAATCAATTAGGGTTAATTAATTGGGGTTAAATGATTAGGTCTTAAGAGAGAATAATTAGCCATTTGAAAATATAGGATCGATACCCAATTGAATCAAAAGTGGTTAAAGGAGCAAAATAACAATAAAACAAATCCTAGACTTTCATACTTGGTCATCCTTATTTTATTGTGTAGCTCAATTGTTAAGTGGTTAAGTACTCAATTTTGCTGATTGTTTTAATTTCTTATTTTTTTATTTAAATCATATTTTTAAACCCTAGAAAAAGTTAGGTTCACTTAGTTTTAGCTATTTCTTAGTGGGATCGATACCTTTAATACTACAAACTTATGATCCATATACTTGTGAATATTGGGGGTTTTATTATAGGTAAAACTTGGTCAACACATTTCACCAGCTTCTTCTTTAATTCAATTCTATCAAGGAAAAAACACAATAAAATTCACTCTATCACATCCATAGCAGGCTCTCCACTCTAGATTTTTCAAGAAATATAAGAGGAAGCTATAAGGTACTTTGGCTCCCTCTTTAAATCCCTTAGTCTTTCAAATGCTTCTCTGTCTAAGCTAAGATCATTCCTTTGGAAGCAAGTCTCTCCTTAAGATATGGGTTTTTTTTTTAACAAAACCTATTGATGAAGATGAAATTGAGAAAATAGTATTTGATATGGATGGCATTAAGGCCTCAGGGTCTGATGGTTTCAATGGATATTTTTCCAAAAATCATGAAATATTACAAGTAATTTTTTGAAACAAGCTGTTTGAGAATATTCATTTTGTTCACTTAAGGAATTTTTTAAAATATATTTATAATTACAAGTCAATTGAATGAGTTTACATCATTGGTAACCTTTCATAAGGATGATTGAGAAAAAAAATGAAGTAGGCTATATGAATTAAAAAAAAGTGTGTTAAATAAATAACTATTCCGCTGGCCCTTTTGAAACAAATATTAGGTTATGAATCGAGCTAGTAGCCAGTTAAGAATGTGATATAGTTGAGTAACCGGAGGTATTCACGATAAAATGTCTGTCTTCGCATCAAAATGCTAGAATGACATTCCAACTAAGCTAACTAATAAAATGTGGCCTGGTTGAGTAATTGAGGCACATTCATGACAAGGCATTTTCCTTTATGTCAAAAGACTAAGTTAATGTTAAATAAAGTTAAAAGGTGGTGTTTTGATAAATAAATATTGCTGATCTTTGAAAATAACAAAAATTTTCATGAAAGGATACTTAGTGATAGTTGTAATTTTGTTTGACTACTAATTATAAATGTATGTGTACAAGTGATATAGATGAATGAATATGATTTTAATGTTTTGATTAATATGTATATTCCATTCAAAGTGCTTAACCATGAAATGCCTAGGTTAGTATATTGTCACAAATTGAATGATTAATGTTTTCGGTTAAACTGATTTCATAAAGTTTGATGCCATTGTCTCATTATTGCAAGATGCATGAATGCATGTGCTTATGTTTGGTTTATTGAGTTTGTGTTTTGTTTTTGCATGAGAAAAAGTTTACGTATAGGGATGTTGATAGGTGTAGTTTATATTATGTTTTGATAGGTGTTTTAGTGTGCTTATAGGTGTTCATTAGATAATTATCATATGTATAGGCTTAGAATTATGATAATGTGAGTGTTTGTATGTATTTTGAATGCTTGTTTAGTTTAGAGCAAGAATTAGATTTTAATTTTATGTTTCATGAGTTGTTTGATGTGTTTGTGAGTTTATGAAAACAGGAAATTAAAGAAAAGAGAATAATTTGAAAGAAAATGCAACAAAAAATGAAGATTAAAGCACAAAAGAGATGAATGATTGTGTATAATCCCTTGCACGTCTCTTAGGCCATGTAACTTCACGATTATCAACAATTTTAGTGATGCACGATTCGATACATAGCTGTGCATAAGACTATGCATATGTCAGATATCAATTTCAGCGAATTTTAACTTTTCCAACACTTGAGCTTCTTTGGTCTTTTAACATTTTGGGGCTATTTTTGGAACAAAATTAAGTAGAGAATATAATGTTATGATGTTGTGATATTTGAGTTTGTTAATAGTTTGACAATAAATTGAGTGAGTGAGTTAAAATTAATCCGATTAGGTTGGGTAATGAGTGCTAACAATTTAATAAGTCACGTAAATATCAAATTGATAATCATACAAAGAGAGATCTTGTGTGAAAACTCAATTTTTTGATAGATCGCTTAAGAATTAGTTGAAAACGTTAGGTTATTTTTATGAATCAAGAGATTGTAAAACCTGGAATTTCGTAATCAATTAAGGTTAGTTAATTGGAGTTAAGTGATTAGGTCTTGAGGGAATAATCAACCCTTCAGAAATCTAGGATCGACACCTAGTTGAGTCAAAAGTGGCTAAAGGAGCAAAATAACAATAGAACGAATCCTAGACTTTCATACTTGATCATCCTTATTTTATTGTGACAACTCAATTATTAAGTGGTTAAGTACTCAATTTTAGTTGTTTGTTTTAATTTCTTGTTATTCATTTTCATTCAAATCATTTTAAACCCTAGACAAAATTAGTTTCACTTAGTTTTAGTTATTTCTTAGTAGGATCGATACCTTTAATACTACAAACTTGCTGGGCCCCATTTCTGACGCTCAATAATCGAACCGGAGCCAAAAACTTGAGCGGGTTTCATGGTAGAGTTATCTCAACGAACCCTTCCTAATCAAATTAACTCAACACCAAAGGCTAAAAAAAATTCCTATGGAAAGGTAAGTAAACAAGGTAGGAATCCAATCCTTTAAGAATCGTCTCAAATGGAGGTTAGGAGGGAAAGTTTTGGTCAAATGGATCCAACATGTTCGTGGCTCTACTCATAACAGAATAACTTTGTTTTTTGGATGGTTTGAAAGAAAACTTCTAAATCTACAACTTTCATGAAGATCTCGTAGTGAGATTCGGCCTCTAAAAGAATCAAGAATAGAGCAGAAGGTATAAAATGAACAGTGCATAAAACTCAGACGAAGCAAAATTTCTAAGATGAAACAGTCTAAGACGAAGGAAAAACTAAGACGAAGCATCTTAGTTACAAACTAAGACAAAACGTTCTAAGATGAAGCGGAAAACTAAGACGAAACAGAGCTAAGACAAAGGAGAACTAAGATGAAATAGAGGTCAAACTAAGACGCAACAAAAGTCAAACTAAGAAGATGCGTCTTAGGTTCGAAACTAAGACAAAAGAAAACTAAGATGGCGCTGACGTCATACTAAGACGCAAAACTAAGACGAAGCATTTTAGGTACTAAAAATAAGATGAAAGAAAACTAAGACGATGCTGGCGTCATGCTAAGACGATGCTGACTTCATACTAAGATGAAGCGCCTTAGGTACCAAAACTAAGGCGAAAGAAAACTAAGACGATGCTGATGTCATACTAAGACGATGCTGACTTCATATTAAGACGAAGCGGAGTTGATTTGTCTAATCCAACTTAAATTATTCTAGATTTTTCTCCAAGAGCTTGAACTCGAATTCTACCCTTATAACAGGCTCGAAATATGGAATGCAAAATAAAACTTGAAAAAAGAGGTCACAAGCAGAAGCAATCATATTTCATTTACAACACTAAACACCATTTGAATTCAGCATTAATTACAAATCAACACACTCATCAAAAGCTCAATATAAATACATATGGATGCTCAATGTTTGATATGCTTATAAAGCTATCCAAATGCTACTAACTAAATACAAAAGACGTCTAGCTCGTTTGGAGTATCCAATTGCCCTGCAAGGATCACTGATTTTCTCGACCTGCACCTGAGAAGGAAATAGTGGGGTGAGCTACACAACTTAATGGCTAACATATTTATAGCCATGAAAATTGACCAAAGTCAAGCATATGTATGTAGATAAATATATCTAGATAGCATTCATACTTTATTCAAACAATTTAAACATTCATCAATTTTGCTCAATCACATAACACTCAATATGCTTCATGCTTTATCATTTAAAGATGCAATGCACAATAAATAGCCCGAGGGTTTCATGAAACAGAATGAGGAAATCAAAGTTTACCCTATGAACAGAATGAGTCCATTTCGGAGCTCATATGTCACAAGCGGGCAGCCGGGAGAAGGCTCTTGTCGACGTACACGTGATGAGCAGAATGGTTCCACTCTCGCCCAAATAAAAGCACATAATCATGTTCATATTCATTTTATCAAAATGATATGCTTTCATGCTTTTTCTTCTTTGTTTTCATTTATACAGAATGCCATGACAGATGTCAAGGCTTAAAATTGATCAAAAATCATAATTTAGTTATATAAAAAATCTGGCTTCTTTCAGGGTATAACCAAAATCAACATTCATCATGAATTTTTGACAAATAATTTTCAAACAGTTAATCACATAATCAAACAAAATGCCATGCATCTTTTTATTGCATAACATTTAACACATGTCCACACATAGGCAAGAATCTGCACAATCACACAAAACTAACATGTTACCCACCTAGTTAGCTTGAGAAAACCAAGTCAAGCTTGCCTTTCTCTTTGATCTTGGGTAGGCTTCCTTTGGTCCCCTACAATAACCAAGGATCCAATCAAACAACATTCCAAAAAAATGTATAACTTAACAGGAAAGTTTTACTATTTCAAAAGATGCAAAAAGATTGAACTCAAATCTAACCTATCCATCACCCATTTAGGTTAGAGAATCCTAGACCTAACTTAGAAACCCTAACATCAATTGGGTTCCCAAAATCCATCTTGTCCCAACACAAACCCTTTCCTTTAGTAGAGTAAAAGAAAAGATGGCTAACCCACCTTAACAAGTTGATCTCTCCTCTTTCCTTCTTCCACCAAAACTTTTCTCTTTTCTCTCTAACTTTTGTTTCCTCACTTTTCTCCCTCTTCAAAACACGTTTTTCACCTCTTAACAACCAAAACAACACATCCTTTTTCTATTTCTACCCTTAATAAGCCCAAAAAGTCCATCTTACCCTTCCTTATAAGCTTATGCTCTTCTATGCTCAAGTGCTCTCCCAAAAATGTCCTTAGTACCATCCTTATTACATCAACACTTTACTTTCATATATCCATTCAGCAAATCCTACTAACCTTGGCACCATTATAGTTCCAAAAATTAAATCTATCTAAACTCCAAAATTATTTTGGCATCATGTTTACTTAAAGAAAAATTTTCCGGGGTCCAAATTCACATTTGTCAAATTTGGCATATAACTCATTCTCCCTTAATGTCTCCAAGGCAATCCTCAAATGCTCTTCATGCTCTTTATCACTCTTAGAATAAACTAATATATCATCAATAAAGACAATGATAAATCGGTCTAAGAAAGGCTTAAAGACTCGATTCATCAAGTCCAAGAAGGTTACAGGTGCATTTGTTAACCCAAAAGGCATGATCAAGAACTCGAAGTGGGTATACCGTGTTCTAAAAGCGGTCTTTCACACATCGGACTCCTTTATCCTCAATTGGTGATAACCCGATCTCAAATCTATCTTAGAAAAGACCCTTGCCCCTTGCAACTGATAAAACAAATCATCTATGCGTGGAAGCGGATATCTGTTCTTGACAGTAGTATGATTAAGTTTCCTATAATCCACACACATCCTCAACGATCCATCTTTCTTCTTTACAAAAAGGACCAGAGCTCCCCAGGGCGAAGAGCTCGGCCTTATGTACCCTTTCTCCATCAACTCCTCCAATTGCTCCTTAAGCTCTTTTAATTCCGTCGGAGCTATTCGGTAAGGTGGAATTGAGATCGACATTGTGCTCGGAAGAAGTTCAATGGGAAATTCAATTTCCCTAGGTCATGGTAATCCTGATAACTCATCGGGAAAGACATCTTGGAATTATTTTACTACTGGCATATCTTCGAACTTCCCTCTATCTGCCCACGTGTCTACCATATAGGCCAAAAATGCCTCACACCCTTTTCTCATCATTTTCTCTACCATCAAAGTTGAAACAAATCTCAATGAGCTCAATTTCCTATCTCCTATCAACATTACCTTTCTTCCACCCTCCAACTCAAACTCCACTGTTTTCTGTTTACAATCCAGATGGGCATTGTACTTCTCTAAAGTGTCCATACCCAAAATTAAATCTAAGCCTCCTATCTTAAAGGGCATTAAATCCACCACTAAGTGTTCCTTATCAATACATAACATACAGTCCTTATACACTTGACTAATAACAATACACTGGCCGATGGGAATACTCACCATCAAAGGGGTATCCAATAGGCTCACCTCTTTACCAAACATAGTTCTACCCGATGGAACAAAAGAGTGGGTAGAACCCGGATCAATCAAAACAATCACATTATCATCGAATAGTTTTGTCATACCAGTCACCACTTCTAGAGTGGTCTCTGCATCCTCCAATGTCATTGAAAACGCTCTGGCTGGTGCTTGCCCCTTTGGGCTTCCTGGAGGGTTCACTCTCCTTACTGCATCAGAGCTGCCAGTTTTAGTTGCAGTCTTTTGCCCCACTGCCTCAGTTCTTTTTAAAGCTTGCATCTATTTTCTCTCTCTTCTTGTATAGCGCAGACACTCTCTAGCCATGTACCCCTTCTCTCCACATTTGAAACAAGCTCCTATCAACCTATAGCACTCTCCTCTATGAAGCTTACCACAATGGTCACACTTAGGGACGGATGACTTGTCCCCTTCTCCCCTTCTTCTTCCTCCCACCGTTGAGGCTTGATGGGAAACAATAAAAATCCTCATTGGTTGAGACTTGCTTGTACCACTGCTCCTCTCCTCAGACTGTCCAGGGAAAGGCCTAGCACTCTTCTTTAGCATAGGAGTATTAGTATTACCTCCCCGCTTGAACTGCTCTCTTCCCTTTCTCTTTTGATTCATAGCACTCTTTATACTCTCTATGTTCTCAACCCTCAAAGCCGCCTCAACTAGCTGTTGAAAGTCACAAAAATTATGCACCACCACTTTCTCTCTAAGGGCTAGATGCAAACCCGATTCAATCCTACGGCACTTGGTCGCCTCACTCATCATCATCTCAGCTGCATATCGGGATAGCTGTGTAAATCGGTGTTCATACTCACTCACCGTCATCTCCCTCTGGGTGAGACTTAGAAACTCCTCCTACTTTTGTTGAATATTCACCTCAGATTGGTACTTCTTCTTATACACTGCTAAGAAGTCTTTCCATGCCAACACTGGAGGTCTTATTTGGCTCCCTGACACACTCTCCCACTAATGCAGAGCATCGCCCTGAAGCAAACTAGCAACATACACCACCTTCTCATCATCTTCCAGTATCCTTTCGGTCTTTCTCAACCAAGTCTCGGCTTCTTCTAAAACCGTTGTCCCATAAAAATCTACTGCCCTATACTTTCTAAGCATGTCAAACTGTTTTCCTTTCTTAGCTAGGGTCGGAGCAAAAGGCTGTGTGTTGGGACCCGTTATCGGAAGCCAACCTCGAAGCACAAATTTAACGAACATCAATGAAAGAACGGAAGCGAAACGAAACAAAGAACGGAACATATCGAAAGTCGGAGGATCGAAAGCGAAACGAAAGCAATTTCAAACGAACTGGAACGAATTTCCGAAACACAACTCGGAACGAATCACAACGAACAAATTTTCATAGAGTCCGACATCCGAAACGTGAACATATAAGACTATCGCGTTGGAAACCCTAGACTTATCCAATCTGAAATCCGGTATTTTTTTTTCTTTCTTTTTTTTTCTAATCAATCTTCTACGAATCGAAACAATACAATACAATTCCCTTTTTGGAAATTAATCCCCAATCAAC
>JANZLX010000005.1:19072503-19086761 GCA_025531955.1 Erythroxylum orinocense
TTCTTTTAAACTTAAGCCCAACTAACACATTAAACTTCATCTAACTCATTTAATTCCAACTAACACATTTAATTACATTAACTCTTTATATCTAACTCCTTAATTAATGCTAACTTTACTTAATTAATGCTAGCATATTTGATTTAATACTAACTTAATATAATCTATTAATGCTTTAATTTACTTTAATCATGCTTAATTATAAATAAATAAAATAAAAATTTTGGGGCTAACAGAAGATATTGAGGGTTTTATTATAGGTAAAACTTGGTCAGCACATTGTACCAACTTCTTCTTTAATTCAATTCTATCAAGGAAAAACAACAATAAAATTCACTTTATCACATCCACAGTAGGTTCACCACTCCAAAATTTTCAAGATATACAAGAGGAAGCCATAAGGTACTTTGGCTTCCTCTTTGAATCCCCTAATCTTTCAAATGCTTCTCTTTTTGAGCTAAGATCACTAACTTTGAAGCAAGTCTCTCCTCAGGATATGGATTTTTTAACAAACCTATTTATGATAATGAAATTAAGAAAGTAGTATTTGATATTGATGGCATGAAGGCCCTAAGGCCTGATGGTTTCAATGGCTACTTTTTCTAAAAATCATGGAATATTTTAGGTATTTTTGTGAAACAGGTTGTTGAAGATTTTTTCACTAATACAGCCCTTCCTAAGGAAATTAACATAACTTTTCTTTGCTTCATCCCTAAAGACTCTAACCCTTCCACTTTTGGAGACTTTAGACGAATAGCATGGACCAAATTCGTTTACAAAATAATTTATAAAATCCTAGTTACTAGATTGAAGAGAGCAATATCTCCTTTGATCAGTGAGAACCAAGGTGCTTATATGAACGATCAAAATATTAGAGATAACATTCTTATCGTTTAAGAGCTACTCAAAGGCTACTCTCTATCCACTTATGCTCCTAACTATACAATGAAAATAGACTTTAATAAGGCTTTCGATAGCATCAGTTGGGATTTCATATGGATAATGCTTCAAGCTTTCAGGTTTCTAAACATCTTCATCAATTAGTTGAGGGAATGCATCTCCTCAGTTACATTATTTGTGTTTATTAATGGCAGTCTAACTAAATTCTTCAAGGATGCTAGAGGTCTTTGATAGAGGGATCCTTTATCCCCTTACCTCTTCATTCTTTGCATGGAAATCCTCAACTCAATCGTCAAACAAGAAGTGCAACTTAATCTCAATTTTTTACACCATTCTAAATGCAAAGGGATAGGTTTAACTAACCTTGGTTTTGCAGATCATCTCCTCTTATTTTACAAAGCTTAGCTGAATCCCATCAATACTTTCATGAAGGCCTTTGAAAAATTCAAAAGCTACTTCGGGTTATAGATCGATCTTAGTAAAAGCCTCTTTCTTCTCTCCAAAACTGCCTCTAATCTTTAACCACTCATTGCATAAGCTATTAGCATGCATTCCACCAACCCTCCATTAATGTATTTGGGACTTCCAGTGACTACTAAACGCCTCAGTTACCTAGAATGCTTACCTCTCATTGAATGAATTCATAAAAGAATCAACTCTTGGGTGGATAAAACTCTGTCCTATTTAGGTAAGTTACAACTCATAAAGTCTACGCTCAACTCTTTACATATATATTAGATTTCCCACATCTTCCTCTCCCAAAACATTATCAAAACTATAGAAAGATTGTTTAAAAATTTCTTATGGATTCATCTAAATGGTTCTAAAAGTGTAATCAAGGTCAAGTAGACTGATATATGCCTTCATAAGGAAAAAGGTGGCTTAGACATCTCATCCATCAAGACTACAAACTAGGCATTGATTCTCAAGACACTTTGGTACATCTTCTTTGGTAAACATTCAATGTGGATTAGATGGCTACACTCATTTTTTCTCCATGGCAGGTGTATATGGAAAATAAGGAAAAGCTCCTCGTATTTTCACTTATTGAATCAATTACTCACCTTGAGAGATATGGTGTAAGTTGATGTCACAAACATAGCTGGGAATGGTAGACTAATATCACTTTGGTATGACAATTAGTCAAAGCATGGACCACTCTTACAATCTGTACACATAACATGGAACTCATCTATTTCCTCTCTCCGTACCAGATTAAGCTTAATCATTCTTGAAAATTCTTGGCAAATCCTCCATTAACCAAGATATATGCAAACTACATATAACCCAAATCCAAATTCTCCTGATATATTTTACTGAAAAGGCTATCCGATTCACACTCTAAATAATAAAATCACCAAGAATCTCTTAAGAAGAAAATGCCTCAAAGTTGACTGGCACAAAATCGTGTATAACAAATCTTTAACTCCTTGGCTCTCCCTCATTCTTTGGCTTACAATTCAAAACAAGCTTAACACTTTAGACCGATTGCCTTATTTGTAAGTTGATAGAAATTGTCCAATATGTTGGGTTCATGCAGAAACAAGAGATCATCGCTTCTTTACATGCTATTTCATCTTCAACATATGGCGGATTATTAAGAGAAAATGTATATGGCTTGATCTAGGTCACACTATCTCTGATATCATGCAAAGATTATCAGCAAGAACAACTTATTTGAAACATGATCAACTCATCTTTGTTCTTACTTTGGGGACTTTTGTGAATACAGTATGGACAGAACGAAATCTCAGACAATTTTCAAATCAAAGTTCAATAAGGGACTCTATTCAATCAGACATTATAAGACAAATCAGTGAGTTGCTGATTGTGAAGAACCTTAACCAACACTTTACAACTGATATATTATCTTCTCTGAACATTTGAATACATGCATGCTTGCTCCATTATTTTCTGACTCTTATTTTGTCTCTATCCCTTATATAACTTTGAAAGGAGTGTAAAAAGGGTATACCCCTCAATTTTTTTTGTTTATCTTACTTTCATTATTTATTAATTAATATCATTTTCCTTAAAAACCATTATTTTGGATTCCATAACACCTATGAATATAGGTTTTATTTCCTTTAGGAAGTCCCTAAGAGTTTTGCTTCTTTAGGAGTTTATACCCCTTGTATTTCATACTACAAAATTCATAAAGATGATGCCTAGTTCTTAGAGCCATTATTTTTCCCCAGATCTCCCCTTACTAACCTTGGTGAATGCCTAAGAGATATCTTCAACTATTTTTTTTATATAACATGTTAGGTTTCTAAATATCTTAGAAATGGATATAAATTATAAGTCTAAATTATATCTAAGATTAGATAAATTAAGTTTCTTTAATTTATTTTTAGTTCTCTATATGACAATTTATATCTATAAATTAAGATTGACATTTAATAATGCATCATAAACACTGAAGTATTAGAAGCGTCAAAATATTTTTAACTAAAATTTTCATATAGTTAAATCTTTTCATCATACAACAATATGATTATACGTATAGTATGAAATTAATGTCTATTTTATTTTATTCTAATCATATTAGTTCTCCATCATTAGTAATTAATTATATTAATGTCATTTAAAAATTATTGATTTGTGCCAAGCATATATTACTTTTAGCACTATTTTTATGTTATATTGCATATGTTTTAGATGGTTTTAAAAGATTTGATACTTAATTTAAGAATTTTTGTCATTTAAGGTATTAATTCTACCTATATAAGGAAAATGAACAAATTTCAAGAAGAAATGGAGCTATATGGAGCAATTTTAGAAGATTTTGAGAAAAAACCATATGACAAATCACCATATATAAACCCTTGTTAAAGGACGTGTACAATTATGGTTACTTTTATTTCTCTAGTGCACATATGCCACATATTACCCCTTTGGATGAAGCATATGGTACATTACATGATCCCGT
The DNA here is from genome assembly GCA_025531955.1 of Erythroxylum orinocense. Taxonomy (NCBI): domain Eukaryota; kingdom Viridiplantae; phylum Streptophyta; class Magnoliopsida; order Malpighiales; family Erythroxylaceae; genus Erythroxylum; species Erythroxylum orinocense. The sequence continues at coordinate 19,076,336 of JANZLX010000005.1, forward strand.
GTATGTACTCATTGGGCATTGTTAACTTTAGAAAAATTTATAGAGGACACGACCAACTATATGAACCTGTGTTTGGAGCTATGTAGCTTATTAAAAGTTAGGCTTTCAATTTTAACAAAGATAAGAGGTGAAAAAAAAGGTCAAGTTCTTTAGACAAGAAAGGTCACTTTGAAACTATTTTGCATTATCTTGATAAAAAATTCAAAAAAATGGCATCTTCATCTTATTTTCTTTATTGTATTTATATTGATATCCTTTATGTGATTATGAATTAATATCTTCTAAATTTAGGTAAGAAGAACATAGGATGTGAATACTCTAATTTATTCTTTGATTTAATGAAGTTCTAGTTTTCTTGTGATTTGTTCATGTTTTTATATTGATTGAATTGAAGGAATGAAGTGGAAGATTCAATACTTAAGTCATAAATTGAGATTCGAGAGATTAGACGTATGTTTAAGTAACAACATGAATAAAGAGGGATCAACATGAGCAATTTAAGAGAAAGTTACAAAATCTTCCTTGGTTAAGGTAAAACCTATCAAAAGAATTTATAAAATGAAGTAAATCATTTTGAGGTTGTCTAGATTTGAAAGGAATTTTAGTTGATTAACCTTTGAATAGGATTTATATGTCTCAAGAGAGAATATGGTGTAAGTTAAGAACTCCTACTTATTTAAGAAGCTAGAATAATTGATTAATGAAAGATGAAAATAAATATAGTAAAGTTCTAGGGGAATCTAACCTAAATCTAGTTAATTGACAGATTGGTATATTCTTGATTAATATTCTGCATTAGTATTTAAATTTGTTATTTATTTTATTTTCCTTATTCATTCTTCCATAAAGGTTGATCTAGCATGTTACTTTTGTAGGTAGTGGGAAGTTAACTAACAATCCTAGTGGAATTGACCTGTACTCGTATGTGCTAATTACAACTATATTATGTGCTTGTGTTAAAACATAGTTAAGTTTTTGGTACTGTTATTGGGGATTAGGCATATATATTTTTGAATTCATAAATTAAATAGACTATAGCCTTTTGATTTGTCTTGTTTGTTGTCATTATTTATTTACTAAATTTTCTCTATTCTTTATCTTTTGTAGATCACTTTTTGTATGTGCAACTTTAATAATTATGGGAATCTGATTAAATTGATCTTAAGATCAAGAGAAAAGCAGACATAATAAAAAGACTTTAATGAAGAATAGAAGTTAAGGAATCAAAGAAGGCTATAGAGAATATAAGGTCATTGAAGGGTTTTGTCACACCAAATGCCCAGGGCATTAGCTCAGGCATTATGAAGCCTAACTTCGAAATTACTAACCTCAAGCTAAAGCCTTCCTATTATCTATGATGCAATGAAACAAGTTTGGAGGTTCACCATCTAAAGACTCTAACCTATATCTATTGATGTTTCTAGAGTACCATGACACGTTAAAGTTGAATGAAGTGTAGTCTTATAACATGTTAAAGTTGAATTAAGTGTCTCCTAATGCAATAAAGCTTTAGTTATTCCCTTTTTATTTAAGGGATAAAGCTAAAGCATGGTTGTAAGCCCTAACAATAGGGTCAACCACTACTTTGGTTTATTCTCCCATACATTTTTGTCAAAGAATTTCCTGTAAGAAAGACTGTGCAGATAAGTAATCAGATATCCATCTTTATCTAGAGGGAAGGTGTGTCATTACATAAGGCATGGGAAAGATACAAGGAGTTGTTAAGGTCTTATCCCTACCATGGCTGAGAGAAGTGGTTAATAGTTTAGACCTTTTACAATGGAATGACCTACAAAACAAAGATCTTGATAGATGCTACTACTACTGGAGCCTTAATGAATAAGAAGGTGGATAAAGTGTATTATTTGATTGAGATATAGCCTAGAACCACTATTAGTAGTCGAATGAAAGAGCTACCCTAATCAAAATTCAAATTAAGTATTATTTTGATGATTTGAATCTTTTAAATACCAAGTTAGACGTCTTATCTTAAAAGTTCGATAATATGAATGTTAATGATGTCAATGCTATTAACATAATTTGTGACATTTATGGATCCATAAGACACCTAGTTGCAAATTGCTAGTTAGGGAACTAGTTTGTACATTAACATTCTTTGGAATAGGTTAAATTCATTAGTAATCTCAACTAGAAGAATGGACCATTTTCAAATGCCTATATTCCAGAGAAACCACCCAATCTCGTCTCATATAAGCATTAAATTCATTAGCAATCTCAATTAGAAGAATGAACCATTTTCAAACACCTAGAATCTTGAGAAACCACCCATTCTCACCTTATAGAAGCATGTTTAATCTTACACCTCAAAATAGCCAACAACCTAGTTTCTAACCCAAGTCCTTTAACCCCTCCTTAAAATCAAACTTAAAGTCCCTTTTAGAAAACTCCTTTACCAATCAGACCACACAAAATGAAGAATTCAAGGAGTAGATAATGAAGCTTAACTCTAAATTAGACTCTATTACTACTTATAACAAGATGATGGAATCCTATATAACTTAGTACGCTAGTTTTACTATTAGATTGCTTGGTCAATTACCTGGAAAACCTGAGAATCCTAGAGAGCTTTTTAATGATTTGATGTTGAGAGGTAATAAACTAATTGAGAGCCCTAGACCAGAGAAGATTGAAAATAAATGGGACCAAGGAAAGAAGACATTTGTTGAAAAGGAGAACAAGTATAAGAAAGAACAAAGTGAAGAGGAAGAGAACAAATATATTTCTCCTACACCTTATAAACCACTCATACCATTTCGTTAAAGATTAGTGACAACAAAGTTAGACAACGAACTTGGAAAGTTCTTAGAAAAACTTATATATTCCTTTTACTTATGCTTTAATGAAATTTCCTTCTTATTTTAGGTTTTTAAAGGAGATTTTGTCTAACAAAATAAGGCTCAAAGAGTATGAAATTGCAAACTTTGGTAACTTCTCCATCCTTTGCCTATTAGATACATGAGCTTCAATCATGTCCTATGTGATTTAGGGTCAAGCTTTAGCCTCATATCCCTGTTAATTTGTAAAAAGATCAAGATAGACAATCTTAAACTTACTATTACTCTCTATAATTAATAAACCACTCTTTCAAATGTCCAGTAGATATACTAAAGGATGTGCTTATAAAAAATTGGTAAGTTTCTTATTCCTACAGACTTATGGTATTAAACATGACTAATGATAGGTAGAGACCTTATATTTTAAGTTAGCCTTTCTTAGCCACTTCAAGGCCTTGATTGATGTTCATAAAAGAAAGCTAAACCTAAAGGTCAGGGATGAGAAAATTGATTTTAAGAAATCTGAACCTAAAAATCCTATCGATGGTAAGTTTAATAAGTGCCCCCATTTTGGTATAACTAATCAAGGTATATCTTGTGTTATATAGGAGGACAAAGTATAAAATACAAAGGGGAAAATTTCAAAATTAAAGGGAATAAGTGGAATGGGCGAATACATTGTAAAGAATATGAGTAAACTAGAAATTGATCATTATATTAAGAAGAAGAAGAAGAGTATAGCTAGAGGCAGATCTTAAGGTAACTTATACCCCAGTAGCAGGTGTATGCTAGGTTGACACTAATGGAAAGGCATTAAGCTTATTACTTAAAAAAGTGCTTATTAGGACACAAACCAACATTTTTTAAACCTTTAATGTTATAAGAAATGTTTCTAATTTTTTATTTTAATAGTTATTTTTTCTTATTGTTATGTCATTTTCTTGATCTTAACTTGTTGAATTTTAGTTAAATTTTCTATACTAAGTATTTGGATTAGGGTGCTTTAAATTTTTATAGGTTTTCGAACCTACATGGGCTCCAATATGTCTCGTACGAATCTTTATAGAGAAACAAAATGTGCCACCTTTATTCATAAAGCCTACATGATACCATATAGGAGGCCGTGCTCAGCTATACATCCCCACATTTCTTCAGAGGCATACTTATGTTCACTTACAAAAGAGGACCATAAATTACATAATTTGTCACTTTTCAACACGGACAAGTGTATAATTTGTTGTCTATACCTATATTGTAAACACACCACAAGGTAAATATAATGCTATGAAATGTGTCTTGTTCTTATTTGATAATTAGGTATCTATTATGCAATACTTTTAAGGTGTTAGAAAAATGGTTTAGGTTAATTAGGACTTATATGTGCTTGATATGGATGTAGATTCTTAACATTCTTTGGAATAGGTTAAATTCAGTGGTAATTTCAACTAGAAGAATGAACCATTTTCAAACACTTATATTCTTGAGAAACCACCCAACCTCATCTTATATAAGCATTAAATTCATTAGCAATCTCAACTAGAAGAATGAACCATTTTCAAACACCTAGAATCTTGAGAAACCACCCATTCTCACCTTATAGAAGCATGTTTAACATTGCACCTCAAAATAGCCAACAACCTAGTTTCTAGCCCAAATCCTTTAACACCTCCTTAAAATCAAACTTAAAGTCCCTTTTAGAAAACTCCTTTATCAATCAGACCACACAGAATGAAGAATTCAAGGATATTTTAGCATTATAAAATGTAGGAAGTGGTTATAATATGTATGAAAAACAAAACATGACATGGCAATATTATAAACCAACGAAATTCTACTTAGTGGTCATTCTTTTTCTTTTTATGCTTTTACACTAGACTCCACACTAATACATTTTTATGATATTGTTTATAATTTTTGTTATCTTATTGATGTTTTTCGTTAGATATCACACTATAGAGAGAACCTAAAATGGACACCGTCACCTTTATATCATGTATTTTTAGCTAGAGGATACACACTCTAAAGAGGTAACAAAGACCATCACAGGCATTTCTAGCCCCATTACCACCTCTAATAGGTCCACAAGTTCTTGTAGATGCATAACAACTGTCGAATCATTTGCTAATTAATTTTCATATGGAGGTATAGCAAAAGAGACTTGAGGCTTTCCCTACTAAAAAGTTAAAGGTGCCCAATTTTATTGAATGGGATGCCCTTAGATAGGTTAATCTCACTAATGTAGTGTTTAGGATTATTTCATTTGATGAGTTGTTTAATTTTTGGTTATTGTAACCCATTTTACTGCATGTTTACATTAGATTTTATATACACATTAGAGGTAGAAGACATGACGTTGTCATGGGAAAACACGTCAGTATTCAGATTGAGAGAAGTGGACCATAACCTGAGCTACAACAAGTTTATAATTTAAGTCAAACTCTATAATGAGGATCATGGTGGGGTTATTGACACTGAGTAGGATCCACATTGACTAAAATTTCTCAGATATAGGTGATAGGAGCAATTGATAATCTATAGTGACCATACACTTATATCATCCTATAAAATCCTAGGTGTTTAGGTTTTGATTCCTCTAGCTATGGTTTATAAACAAGCTCTTAATCCACTTGAGTAATGGAGTTGTCACTAGGAGGGATCTATTCTTATTATACTACATGTGTCGAAGGCAGTGAATGCACTTTGACATAATCTTTATATAGCTGGTACAAGAATACTTTATCAAGGCCAACTTTAGGATCATTAATAAAGATTCAGTGATAACACATCGAATGCATAATCTAGGAGAGCCAACGGATGATGTAGATCTTATAGTGCAGTTATTCATACATTTGTGACATTGGAGATCATCAGGGTGATATAGATGGTTGAGCTAAGGATAGATAACTAAAGTTAATATTAGAGAGAGTACCTACCCCTTAACAACTATCCCATATGTATCAATAACTTAACTAACCAACTTGACATACATCGAGGCATACATGAATTGTTTAGGCAATACCATGGTGTAGATTGCACAATGTCTAGGAGTGGAGATTCTACCTCCACCATTATGTCCAAATGAGCTAACTATAGGGGTGGAGATGAAGCATAAGCTATAAGCAATAATGGAAGAAGGAGTCGAGCCCGACGAGTTTATAGAGCATATTATGCTTGAGGCACTTGCTAGAAAGGAAGACATACATTATTAAAGAATTATGCTAATAGCCACTTGAGGCAGTGACTTAGGTGAGTAATCAGGGATATTCACAATAAGGTGTTTACTCTTACATAAAAAGGCTAGAAGACTTTTCAAACAAAATTCTAATGCTCTTGTTTAAGTTTATATTTTATTAATAAAAAGTATGTGAATTTATTTAAAAGTTGAAGCATATGTCTTATATATGTTTAATTTATACATAAGATTAAATTTTGCAATTTGAGTTGAAGTTTTAAGAGTTATAAAGTGAATTGAACCAGTTTATGAATGTAGTTGCTTGTATAATATTTTGATGATCATTTATGATTGAATACAAAATGGAAAGTTTTCATTAGCATGTTTAATTGGTTTAATTTTTTTAAATTGTCTATTATTTGAGATTGAATGGTAGATTGGTTTGATTGAAAATAAGCAATTGCTTAAGTGTTAGGGAGTTTGATGTATACTAGACATACATTATTTTTAGCACCATTTTTATGGCCCAAGTGTAGTTTGATGTATACTAGACATATGTTATTTTTAACACTATTTTCATAGTATACCTAGAAAATGAGTTTCTTGGTTACTTAAAAAATAATAGGATTTTCTCATAATGGACTCCTCTTGGAACCCATAACATTATAGAGTGTCTGAAAGGAGGAACTATACTCTATTAGATATGGTATATTCTATTATGAGTTATACAGTCCTTCTTGTCTTCTTTTAGGGATATGCCCTTGAAGCTATTATTTTTATAGTATGTTTAGTATAATGTGTGTCTAATGAAACAAGTAGACATATGGCCATATATATTTAAATGAATAAGCTCTAGTAACTCACTAACATGCTCTCCCCTTCCACTAAAGGGAAGCTTGATCATCTTTCCTGACAAACAAGATTTACAAGCTCTATATGATTTACAATCAAATGGATCAAAATATCCTTCTTTATGTAACTTTATGATTACAAGCTTGATCAAATCCATTCAAATCTAAATAAAAACATGAATAATATTTTAAATAATGAATAGAACTTAATAACAATTATATAGTTCGAGTACAAGTCTAGAAGGAAAAGCTAAACTACAAGTTCCTATATCTAATGCAACAATTTTTAGTCCATTACCGACCCACCTTTTCTTAACGAACTACTCCTTATTAACATTTGCATATTATTACAAATATGAGAAGCAGATCTAGTATCAAATACCTAAAAAGGTGGAATAGAAGTAAAAAGATTAGTTATAACCATAAACATATTTAAAAATGGAGCTTTTGTAATTGTCTATTAATTATAATCATAGTCATATTTAAAAATGGAGCTTTTGTAATTGTCTTATCTTTCTAGCTAGCTTAATAAGAATTACAGTTCCTCTTCTAATGTCCATCAACTGCATAATGAAAAGACGAGCCCTTATCATTTTTCTTCTTGGCACCACCTTTTGTCTTTGCTATTTTAGCAAAAACCTTATATTTCTCATTCTTTTTCTTCTTAGAGCCTTTTCTCTTGCTTTAGGAAGAATCTACAAGAAGAATAAAACTCGATACTTCTTAAAGTATCTCTTTATAGTCTTCAGCATATTCAGTAGTTCAAGCAATGATTGTACCTTTTGTTTGAAGTGGAAGTTTACAACAAATTGTGAAAAGTTTGAACTAAAATTGTTGCACTATATCAATGCTTAATGCCAACACCCAATTGACCTAATTTTTCAATATAACTAATCAATTCAATATGTGTAGCTGCACTGAAGGTCCTTTTATGATCTTGTATTAAAATAATGCTTTGGAGAATTGATACCTCTCCATCATGCTTTGTGCACAAAACGACTCCTTGAGATGCAAATTTATAATAGGAGCATTTATATTCTCATTTTGCCTTTAAAGCTTAAGAGAAATACTAGCCAACATTACACATGTAAGTTTTTCAGCATTATCAATGTAACGTTGATATCTCTCCAGTTACATCCAAACTAGGCTCTGATGGAATAACAATATTAAAACATGTACTTTTTTTTTAATACTTGAGAACAATTCTCAAGTTACAAAACTAGTATGAGAAAGTAGGTCTAAAAAGCTTATTAGCATCCATGATGCTCCTTAGGAATAGATTGGTTCTTATCTTTTCTAACAATCAAAAGGCATATAAAAAGTAAGTATTTTTTTTATACCATAAGACTAAATAAAATAAGGACTTCAATAAATATTTATTTACTCCCTATTTTGTTCAAAATAATCGCCATCACTATTAAATCAAGAAATTGTCAAATAATTTTCTAGTGGGATAGGATCCCATTTAGACTAAGTTGAATTTAAGTTCCTCAACAACCAAATTAATTTGAATTAAGTAGATAACATTCTAATCAACCGTATCTTATATGTTTCCTAGATTCGTTAACTGATAACTCTTTACCAAATTATATCTTATATATTATTCCTAAACCTGTCTTTAAATTCATATGACGATGAGTTACTCATCCAAATCATACAAATTTAGTTAAGTAGGATCTATTAATTTAAGTTAAAACAAATTCGAGTTAAGGGGGCTTCAAATCACTCAATAAGCTTTATAATAAATAAAACTATGTATTTATTATTCAATAATAGAGGACAACTATCACATTCTTAAAAAGTGTACTTAATTTTTAATTAAAGGATTTAAATTTCAAATTTTTAGGTCTCATCAAAGATCAATATAATCTTATTTTATTAATTATTTCAACATAATCAAATTATAAAAGAATGATATGGCTAGGTTGGATCTTACCTAGGACTTGTCCCCTAATAGAAAATTTTGGCATACTAGAATACAGGTAAAGGATCTCTCTTAAAGAGGGTAATTATGTTCTTGTAGGTTATATTAAACCATGACCTTTGCATTTACTACGTAGTACTTACCTCCTAGTTAATTTAGCCTAGTTAGTTTCCTACTTAGCATAATTAAGGTAGAGATAGGCTTGGTTGTAGTTACTCTTGTACATATCTTTTCTTGTATATTTTGTAAGTATGTTATTTTGTAGTGTCTTACCTTTTTTTGTTTCTCTTTTTTATTTATTTGTATTTTTGTATTGTTTGCATTTTTATTTAATTATTTTCAATCTTTTTTTTTAATTTGTGTGCACATCCATTTATAATTTTATAGTATAATCATGACATATTGCATGTGGGTCTATCGAAAACAGCCTCTCTACTAGGTAGGGGTAAGGCTGCGTACTATCGGACCTCCCTATACCTTGCCCCTCAGCAAGACTTCAACTGGTTGCTACTGACGATGATAACCAAATTATGAAAAAAAAATATCCTTAAAATCCTTTTCTTATTTCTAATTATTGATTAGACAACAAATTTAATTTAATAATTCAGCTATTGAAAAATTAAACCAAATTCTAAAATTATTCACAGTAAAATTAGCTTTCTAAAGCAATTCTATAACACTTTTCTCTATTTATTAGGAATTTAAGTTAATTTAATCTCAATTAAACTAATTTAATTAAATAGAATGCTTACAATACACAAAATTAAAAATAAAATCAAGTGGAAAATGTTTGGTGCATGCATTGCACATGCTAGATGTTGAACCCCAAACTTTTCTTTGAAGTTAGAACTATTATATGTGAATGTTGGAAGTTAAAAGTTGGAAAATGTAGTTGGAAGATGTTCATTGAGCATGCTTCGGTGTTTTAGCCATAACTTTTTCTCTAGTTATCCAAATGAGACAATTCTTATTTGGATTAAATGAGAGAAATAGGGCTACAAATTATCTGATGAAATCGAGTTCTAATTTAGTCTATAAGAATTCAAATTTTTGGATGGAAGTTGAGGACAGAATATTGTTTCAGCATAAGAATAGTTTGGAAATGTATCGGTTATAACTTTCAGATTTCCAAACCAAATTGAATAATTTTGGTGTCATTAGAAAATTAAGAAAATGAGGAGAATTTTTCTAGAAAGAAGTATTATCAAATTCCTTCAATAATTCCATGATCATTTGTTGAGGAGTTAGAAGTATATGATGTTAGTTTTACAGACCAAAGGAGGGTAAAATAGGAAGGATAAGTTTAATGAGGGGCAAAATTGGAAGAAAGACTAAATAAATGGTCTTAAATAGAAGAGAATTTCGTGAGCAACCAAAGAGGGGGAAAAACGTGGGAAAGAGTGTTAGACCCTGAATCTTTTTGTAAGCTAAGGATATTAAATGAGAATTTTGATTATTTTTCATGAGTAAAGAAATTAGGAATTTATGAAATTGAAAAGAAATAGAAAAGATGGTTAAGATACAAGGTGGATTGCATGAGAAATATTGGAAGTAAAAAGCTAGAAAATGTAAGTTCATTGAGCATGTTGTGGTGTTTCAGCCATAAGTTGATCTCTAGTCATCCAAATGAGATGATTCTTGATTTGGATTAAATTAGAGACATAAGGCTACAAGTTGTATGAAG
>JANZLX010000005.1:19086861-19099748 GCA_025531955.1 Erythroxylum orinocense
TGGGAAAAGCTCAGAACTTTTCATCACTCCTTGGGAACTAAATTCATGTATGCTTTCCTATTGATTTCATTCTTTCCCTGACATATCTAGGGTTCTCTTTTTATTTCGATCATACCCACGGACTTTTCTTTGTAATTTTAGGTGTTGTATCGTGATCTGTTTACCATATTTGCCCGTTTCATGTATCGTCCAAAGAGATCCCATAACTAAATTTAAAAAATTACTCAGTCTACCTACCTAGCTGAAGTTTAAAACCTCAAAGTCTCCAACTTTGTTCCATCCCCTAAGCCCTAGGGCAGTCCTATTATTCGGTTGTTGAGTTGAGACCTTCATACTCGACACTGTTATGCGAGACAACTGATAAAATCAGTGACTCGGAGGCAAAGGCTAACTTCCACTGTGGAGTTGAAGGGGCAAGTGAAAGAAAGAGTTTTGAGACTTGAGGTCTGGGGGCTGCATTCATGATATTGATGCATACCCTTCCTTTTCTTGTATGTGAATTATTGCCAGAATTCTTTTAAAATTAGTACTTTACTTCCTCTCTTAAAAGTTATTGCTAGTATATTTTTGTTAATTAATTCCTAAACCAGCCATAATAGCAGCCCGCTTACAAGATGCTGGATCTAAGTATGGTTGATTCAGTTGAAAAAGGATGATAATTGTTACACGTGGTGCACTATTTGATAAATCAAAGTGTTGGTTTCTATTTATGAGATACTGACTGTGTCTCTGGAAATCTATACGCAGTTAATGTTCTGACAAAATTGTTTCCATTTTAAGTTTTAGAACTGTCCTTAATCAGCTTTGATAGAAAGTAGTGTCAGCTTGTTAGACACATGAATCTTAAGGGGACACTTTTTCCATTTGGAAATAATTGCTGTCTGAACTACTTGCATTATGTATGTTTTTGGTTCCTTGTTCTTGTTTACATGAGTTAATGTTATCTGTTGTAAGGTAAGCAACAAATTTAACCTTTTCTTGTTTTGTAGCTTCTATTTTCCTTGTTTACTGACATTGATATTCTCTCTTGTGCATTGATGACTTCAAATCTGTGTTCTTGAAAAGGAAAAACTAAAGGAAAAAATTGGATATAGTTTATAGCTTTTCATTTTGCTTTATTGTTTGTGAAGGGTCCCAACAGTTGGAGGACAGAGTCTAGATCTTCATGGCCTTTTTGTACAAGTCACATCTCGTGGTGGTCTTGAGAAGGTATGAGTTTTTAGCTTTTCATTAACTAAGGTGTTTAGGCTGTGCACAACTGTCCATTGCTTAAGTGAAGCTTTTATAGATAGCCACAATCTCATGCACATAGGAGAAAATGCTCTTTGCAGATTATTGAACATGGTTCAGGAAATCCTTACTGTATTAATTGTGGAAATATCAACAGTAATTACCATATATGATGGATTATGTGACATAAATGCACCATAATGGCCGTTCACAAATATGGCAATATGTTCAACTTTAATTGGAGTCAGCTTCTTTTTGTCAAACTGTTTGTTATCCTTTTCAATGAGCATTCAGATGTTAAAAACAATAAAACTATCTTCTTGCATCAATAAGAAGACCTTAATGCAGTTATGAGATAATGGGAGTGTAACTAAGAATCACGAGATTCTCTACTCTTGAAGGAGAAATTACAGAGTTCGAAAATAGATAGGTCAGACTAAGTCTCGATAGCAAGAGTTTTAGGCATTTCTATTACTAGAAGTAAGTTAATCCTCTTTGTCAAAGTATTCTTTGGATTGCCATTGTCTGTTTCTATGAAGATTTCTTTCTTCCATCCACGGAAGACTTTTATCTTACCTTGTCAAATTCTCTTGAAACTCTTATAGGTAATCAGAGATCATAGATGGAAGGATCCCCTTTTCAATGAGCAAACAGATGTTAAAAACAAATAAAACTATTTACTTGCATCAATAAGAAAACTTTAATACAGTTATGGGATAATGGGAATTTAACTAATAATCACAAGATTCTCTACGCTTGAAGGAGAAATTACAGACCTTGAAAATAGATGGCCTGAGATAGGTCGGACTAGGTCATTATAGCAAGAGTTTTAAGTATTTCTATTACTAGAAGTGAGTCGATTCCTCTTTATCAACATACTTCAAAACCACTTGACATGAAGTATTCTTTGGATTGCCATAGTTTGTTTCTATGAATATTTCTTTCTTCCATCCAAGGAAGACTTTTATCTTACCTTGTCAAATTCCCTTGAAACTGTTATAGGTAATCAGAGATCATAGATGGAAGGAAGTGATCAGCACCTTCAATTTCCGATCGACAATTACGAGCATATCATTTGTCTTGAGGAAGTACTATATGTCCTTGCTTTATCATTTTGAGCAGGTTTATCACTTCCACAAAGAAGCACCCTCAGTGGCAATGCAAGGTACGGACTTGTGGTTCTTCTATATCTTTTTGTTCTTTAGTATTTAATTATATGTTGAAAGTTCACGATTTTTTTTTCACTCATTTTGAATAGATACAAGGAACCTTTTCAGCGGATCTACAACCCCGGATGAAAGTACGAGCCAGTTAAGAGGTAAGAGCTAAACGTCAGCTGCTATTGTAAGTAGTCTTGTTTTGGACTATGACTATTTTGTTAGAGTTTGTGTGTGCATGTTTGTGTTGCTTTGCCTTTACACCTTGCTGTAGAGTTGGAAGACAATATTGTGTAATTCTAGTGTCCACCCTATATATCAAGGTGGCTAGGAATATTTGTGGATCAAATATGGGGAAGTTTTATGATGAAATAATAGAGGCAGCATCATGGTTACCAACTTTGGTCTGTGGAATCGATATTCTCATGGAAAAGTTTGTAGCTTTTGTTTATATTGCAGGTCTGAAAGTGCTTCTGATTTCCAACTAATTAATTTCCATGGTACACTAAGCTCCACACGAAAGGTCTTATTCTAGCTGTGTATTATTTTGTAATTTTCTTGATATGTATGGCGACATCTAAGTTGCAATAAAACACAACATTATGAGGAGTACATGCTTTCTTTTTCTTTGACTTCAAGTGTGAGCCAGGATCTGGTTCTCATATGTCCGAAGTGTTTGATAAGTTATTTTTCCAATGGATTTCTAGTGTGTTGTATATATTTTCTTTTGGAGTAAAAAATTTGGACTAGTGTACTACAAAGTCAAGGGTATTACTGGAGAAATTATTAGATTATCATGAGTTCTTTGGTGAATGAGTTCTCAACAACTTGTTCAAGTAAATGCCATATTTATTTTCTCAGTTCTGAAAGAGAGAGGGTTGAATTTTGCTCTAGAATCTATTTCTTAGGTTTATATGCCTTGTTTAAAAATTTTGACTTGAGAGGATTATGAACTTTTGATATTTGTGTACATGATATTTTTAGCAGAGCAATATCTCTTGAAGTCTGGATCTGTAGCAGTCTTGCAAATAAATGGCCATCCTTTTGGTTGCAGGGAGTCTGGAATTGCAACTTGGGTCTTCAGTGAATGGAACAATTGATGGAAAATTTGATAATGGTTATCTAGTTACTGTGAACTTGGGCTCCAATCAGCTCAAAGGTGTTCTGTACCATATTCCTCATTCGTTTCATGAGTATCAGAAACCTCATGGTTTAGATGTGCCTCCCCGTCGACGCAGAAAAAGGTCCCGTTTAATGTTAAGTGATCCCTCTCGCCCCAAATCAAACAGAAGTGGGTACAACTTTTTCTTTGCTGAGCATTATGCTAGGCTAAAGCCTCAATACTATGGGCAAGAGAGGATTATCAGCAAGAAGATTGGGCTTCTGTGGAATAACCTGACAGAGGCAGAAAAACAGGTACACGATTGCTCATTTTTCTTTACTACTACATTTTCTCAGCTTATCTTTGCCTATGCATTAACCAATTCTTAACGGATCAGTGCCTTCTGTTTGTAAATTGGTAGGTTAAATTGTAACTTTTTGTGGAAAAGCATTGCAGTGTTTGCATGCTTATCTTTCTTCGTAATTGCTTAACTGTAACTTTTTTGTAGCAGAACCAAATTGCATAATAGGACTCGTATCATTTGAATTTGGGTTGTTCCACATGCATGCATTTGTCCTGCTTAAAGTAAAAAAGCTTTCCTTCCTTTCCAAATTTATCCAAAATCCATTTTTTTTTATTTTGCTTTTTCATTTTTTTCGTGAACTATCTTCAAACTTGAGCTTTTAGGACCTTCTTCATTCTTGCTAAAATTTAAGCTTAAGTGACAACTTCATGTTGTTGTATGCAGGTTTATCAGGAAAAAGGCTTGAAGGACAAGGAGAGATACAGGACTGAAATGCTTGAATACAAGTCGTTGTATGTAGATTTATCAGGGAAAAGGCTTGAAGGACAAGTAGAGATACAAGAGTGAAATGGTTGAATGCAAGTCGTCTTATGCTGAATAGCTTCAAAGAGATTTTAGGTCTATATGGTGTTATGGGATGTTTTTGCTGCGGCTGCTATACTTTAATCTGAAGTTGAAAATAACATAGATGCCTTGTTTCTAGTTGGTTGGGATGAAGAAGTCTTTTAACTTTCGAGGTGAAGTTATCCTGTGTTATCCAATTGAAAGAATTGAGTATCACCGATAAAAGTCTTGTCGAGAAGACGAGAGGAGATTTCATGTATGATAAATAAAACCTTGAAAGGCATTGCTAAACCTCATTAAACCCAACAAGAAAACCAAAAATGTTGCTCCTAGTCGCACGGGAATTTATTTTGATATTCAACTGTCATGTTTGTTATACCAGGGAATTTTGTTCTCATATTTAAGTTGGTACAACAACATTGGAGTGGGGTGATAATTGCGACATCAATAGCCCTAATATTAGCACAAATAAAATCAGCTGAATAAAAAAGCACGAAGTAACCTTAAATACTCGTTTCTGCATCTTCAACGCCTCTTCTGTTTCTAACATATCCCCTTTATATTTTTTTAACTCCTCAGCTTGTTTATTCAGAACATTTTCCTCAATTTCTGTTCCTCCAAGTTGATTCAGTTTCTTTTCTTGCTCGCTCACAGTTTCCCTGATATGATTATTCAGATCAATTCTCAATTTCTGTACAGTACCTGCTAGTGCCAGATACTCAATCTCACCCTCAATCTTTTGCCTGAAAAGGCCCTCGAGCTGACTCTCAATCTCCCGACAGCTCATTTGCACTAACTCTACAGTATTCCCCAATTCTGCATTGGGTGAAATGCCATGGTTCAAGGTAGCTTCTAGTTCAGCAACCCTAGACTCCTTAAGCTTCAGCATGGTCCTTGCCTCCTCCAGTCTGCTTTCCAAATGCGCCACATACTCTGTCAAGCACAACACTTTCGATTCCAACGAAGTTAATTTTCTGGTACTTCCAAATTCGACCTGATCAGATGAACTTGACTCTCGGATTCCTGAACTTGCAGTATTGATCTTACCAACCTCCCCTAACTTTTGAACCTCTGCAAGATTTGATCCCTATTGTCAATTTTATATGCCCGATCATCTTGTGTAAGCCAATAAGCCATGAAAGATCATGAGACACGGTCCTGAAATGATCCTATATCTAAGCAACAGACTATTGCCAGCACTTGATAAAGGGATAAAAACCATTACGTTCCAAACATGTCCCTACAATGTCTTGATAAAACTACAAAGTAGAAGACGATTTAAAATGCAGAAAAATGACTTGCAAGTAGCAAATATTGGGGGTTCTTTCAATGTTGCCTGGTAAACATATAAGCCAAGTTCCTGGGGACAAAGGAAAGAAGAAGTGTGAATTCTTTTATAATCATTAAGATGGAATCCGATGTCCTGTAGAATGTGATCTGAACAGATGTCAGATCGATTATCCATTTCCATCTTTACATGAAATATTGAAATTCACAATAAGTTAACAAAATTCGTGAAAGTTGATAAAATTCATGAACCAACTTCAAATATAATGGGCTAATCCACAATGAGCTAACATTGAATGTCAGATAATTGCTGCTCATTTTGGAGTGACTAGGTTACTGTACTTAATTGGAGTAACCAGCCAATAATTGATGTTCCAAGTAGGAAACAAACTCTTGGATCCAAATAAATTCTCCTAAAGCAAAGCAAGAAAAGCGATTTAAAATGTCAGGACTAGGTCCAAGCCAAAAGGGCTGTCATTTATTTATGCACAAGACCAACCTAATTAGAACAACTTTTCTTTTTCAAAAGTTACAGTATAAAGGAGAATATTGAAGCTTTTTTTATAGTAAGGGACCTTGTCCACTATCTTTTGCCAGCTTTTAGATTTGCAC
Organism: Erythroxylum orinocense; assembly: GCA_025531955.1. Classification (NCBI taxonomy): domain Eukaryota; kingdom Viridiplantae; phylum Streptophyta; class Magnoliopsida; order Malpighiales; family Erythroxylaceae; genus Erythroxylum; species Erythroxylum orinocense. Next base: position 19,093,118 of record JANZLX010000005.1, read on the forward strand.
CCACATGCTATTATAACGCAAATAGTGAACTTTCATAGTTCCAGAAGTGTGCCTAAACACTCCTGTCCAAGAAGCAAATAAGTACTTTAGCTATTCATCCTACCACTATACATGGTAAACTCTTTAACAACTGCCATCTCTTGCGTCAAGCTAATCACCAAAATTACGTGAGCACCAATCCTTGAGGGCTCTATGTTCATAGACCTAGAACCTACCAAGTAAAAGCCACAGAGTTGCCTTAGAGCAAACTTGAAACACCATATATAATCATAGGTAGCTTCTAAAGTGTTTTACATTCTTCCACCAAACCTTCATTGGTTCTTCCTTTTAATGGTTTCCAGATTATACCCCACAAACTAAATTTCCCTCCATATACCATTAATTCATCTTCGTATGCATAACCAGGGCACTTATGACCATCTACATACAAAGTTACATCTTTTTCATGTGAAGCTCTTAAACCCATAACAGTTCTAAGCATTAAATCTTTTGATAGGAATGGGACAAACTGGAAAAAAAAAAAGCACTACAATGTAAGTCTTTGACTGCAACGAGACGTGAGATTGTAGTAAATAAAAGATGGATAGGCATTCCCTATTATTTCAATAGCATCCAGGTTTATCTGTCCAACATGCTGTTATCTGAACAATAAGATGACTATTGATGCAACAAGGCTTAGAGTTTATAAAATAAATTACAAGAAAGCAAACCAGTCAACCACAAGCTTTAATTTGATGGGATGAAGAGTGGAGTTGAGGTGGCGAAAAAGACCATAAGTACTGAAACTTAGCTTATGCTAGGTTTCTTTATTTTATAGAAAGCAGTAACTTAGGTATATTATCCTAATTGTTTACGAGATAAACTTATTTAAGAATAAAGAATTCTTGTTAGAGTATGATTCAGTTCTATTTCGATAGTTTAGTTGGTAATCCATTATTACTAAAATAAGGGTTACTTCAGCCCTTCAACAATAAGATACTGAATTTTTTTCTACGAACTTTATTGATCAACCACCAGCTTCAGTAATAAGATCCTGGAGTTGAGATAAGATGACAACAAAGAAAACAAGGGTAAATTTTAGTTTATGCTAAGTTTTCTTATTAGACAGGCAATAGTAGTAAGTTAGATATGTTATCTTAGTTGTTTAACTTAAAACTTATTTAAGAATAAAGAATTTTTATTATAGTAGGATTCAGTTTTATTTTGGATATTTAATTAGGAACCCTTTACTACTAGAGTAAGGGTTCCTAATACTTTTCTATATATATAATATATGTGTATGCTCAGCCCTTCAAAAATAAGATTAAGATTTTTTTTTTAAAATTGAGTTTCCAGTAAGGTGTGATTCTTTCTTCTAAGTGTAATTCTTAGACTTTAGAAGTGATTAATAGTTCCTTACCCTTGCTTGTTTACCTGACTAAAATTCCAACAATTCTAGCCTAAATTTTCAGCAACCAAAACCTAAAAGTTTTAGCCATATCAAGCCTAAAATTCTAGCTATATCAAACACTAAAATTTCAATTAAACGAAACTTGAAATTGAAACCTCCTAAGCAAAAATCCCAAACCTAAAACCCAAATTTCATCAGCCAAATTTTATAAGTTTATGTTAGTTTTAACTAGTTTGATATATTTTTTACCTGTCCTACATCAGCTATACAAGACCTTATAAATAATTAACATTAATTTAATGGTTATATTAAGAAAAGACTTAACATTAATAACAGTAAAAGGCAGAGTGCAAGATACTATACGGTAATTACCATATGATTGCATTTACTAATTAGAGAACTGTACATAAACAGCAGGAAGAAATCGCTACTAACCAGTAAGTACCATATGATTGCATTTACTAATTAGAGAACTGTACATAAGCAGCCGAAAGAAATCGCTACTAACCGGTAAGTACCATATGAACATTTACTAATTAGAGAACCGTACATAAACAGCAAAAAGAAAAGTTTTTGAAATTATCTTACCGCTTTCAAGTGCTTCTTGCACAGATTGGAGAGCTATTATAGATTCAACCAACGGATCATGGTTTGATGAGGGTTGGTTGCTTGCAATGTTGTCTTCCTTATCCCCCCAAGATGAATTAAGATCTTCAACCTTGACAGCATTCTCTTGGTCATTACCAGTTTGAATCTCTTTGCTGAAATGCTCGTCGACTGCATGGGCTTCATCACTACTTTCTCCATCAGAATTCGTTGACCTTTCAGAAAGGTTTCCGTTGCTGGTTACAGAAGTAGCACCCTGCATAAAGAAAAAATTGGAGTTTATGGAGTCAGATTCCATGCTGGAATGAGAATTTTCCTCCTCGATTTTGACCCTTTCACCTCTAGGCTTCTTACTGTTTTCAACATGACCCTTCACTTGTTTAAGGCGTTGGGGTGAGCTAGATATCCACTTGCAAGCCAAATTCTTGATCCTATTATTCTTCCACACATAACCCAAGACCGCAGGCAATTCATTCCTCCCCCGTGGAGCACTGGCTGCGGTTGAAGATTTGCTGCTTCGGTCATCACAGTTCTCAGAGTCTGTGCCAGAGGTAAAAGCAGACCCAAGAGCAAATCTAGATTCGAAGCTTGATACATAGTTTACAAAGCCATCAGGGAAAGCTACATTTTTTGACTCATTGTCAGATTCAACAAGACCTTGGCTGTGCTGCTTGATTTCGGCAGACGATAAATGAGTTGGTTTGGTAGGATTTCCAGAACTAGGTCGTTTCAAAACTTTACCGATATCTCCATTGACAGGAACATCCTTAATAACATCTCTCTTAATTCTCCTCCATTTCTTCAACCCATAGCCTTTAGTAGCTGGAGATGAGCCAGAAGCAGGGGAGCTAGCAGTTGAAAGTGATAAGTTACCCAAATTCCCTACATGTTCACTTTCCTCGCCTTCTTGATATTGTTGAGAATTAGCACTTCCACCAGAAACAGTAGGATGACATTGGATAGAACATGATCCATTAGCCTTAACCTCACCATCATCATCAACAACAACAACAAGATTTGTAACACTATATTCAGAGGGGTTGGTCAATTCATTATCTTCGACGGATTCATTTGCAGAACATTCACTTCCTAAATCCATGAATAAATTTGGGACAAAAATGGGCGTCTTTTTGCTTCGTTAAGTTCTTGAATTTTTTTTGGAGTTGGGAATTCTAAAAGATGTGAGTAATCAGATGAAAGACGAAGAAGAATAACAATAATTCCAGCAGCCTCCTACCCAAAACCAACACAATCTAAAAGAATAAAAGGTTAACCTTCGCCTCCAACGAATCATGATCGCGTATTATTAACATGGAATTAGAATATATAATCCCTAATTTTGGGATTGAAATAGAAAAAAATTGAGAGTGGAAAAGAATGAGATTTGGGACATAGACGTACCTTTCTTTTATATGTCAATTAAAATGGAACATGGAAAATAAGAGAGGAGAGACGATGAGCAAGGGATATGATATGATTAAGAACGGAAGAGGAAATGGTGGTGGAAACCTAACATAGCTATCTATCAAATAGTCATATAGATGAACTAGTGATATGATATGATGGACAATGTGGAGGAAATGGTGTGGAAAGGAAAACATAACATAGCAATCTATCAAAAAGTAGTATGCAAATATTAATTTAATTTATACGAATTGTGTAAATTAGTACAACCTTACCGAGTTACCTGGGTTGGGTTAGGTTGGTTTGGTTTAACTTTTTTTTGTATTGGGCGTGTAAGCCATAGCCTTAACAAAGAAGTTTGATGTTGATTAACAAAATACAACTTGGTTAGTTTGAAGAAATAGAAATGAAGCCCCATGGTCCGTCCCATGGCATCCAGTTCAGTCGTCATTGTTAAGCACATGCTCCTTAGTACCCCATTCCTCGGTCAGTTCATGTTCATGTCCATGATTAATTATAGTGAACAAGATGGCTTTAGCCTCCCCTTTGTAGAATTTTCTACAATGGTTTTTAATCAACAATTGAGTTGAAATTTGAAACACTTGTTTTTTTTTAAATTTAAAGGGAAGAGTAAACCGATTACAGAACAAGTCTCGGAAAACAGATTCCCGACATATCCTCTAGAAGGAGTACATGACACTCAATGGATGGAAGGTTAAAATAAGTAGTGCCGAGCGCAAAATGCTCAACACAACCCACTAACCAGTCCGCACAACGGTTACTCTCACGGTAGATGTGCCGATGGATCACTGTCCAATTCTGCGCAAACAGCTCATGGATTCCTTGAACAATGGGGTTATGGATCGAAGATCGGTTGGCCGAGGAGGAGAGGAGGTAGAGGGCCACAACCGAGTCAACTTTCAGTTCAATCCGATGAAACCTGAGATTCCACGCGAGTGTGAGCTTTGTAAATACGCCTCAAAGTTTCGCAGATACCGAAAAGCACCAGCTGAGATTGTGGATGAACTCGCTAAGCCAATTGCCTAAATTGTCTCTGAGGAGGCCGCTTGCTGAAGCTGAGGAGGAGGATCGGGAACAAGCTCCATCAGTGTTTAACTTGACCCAGTCGATAGGAGGTTTGCACCATCCGATGAGGTGCTCTTGGCGTTGAGGATGCCCTGTGAGAAAGCTGTTGTGCCAACCGGTTGACCTATGGATCTGATCTATATAAGACAAAATAATAGAGATAGTTGAGGATGGCCAACTAAAGTGAATATAAAAAAGGGACCCATTACGCCAGGCCCATAAAAACAAATAAGTCATGCCAAAAATAGTCGACCACCTGTGGCTGAACACTCGGCAGCGGGCAGCGGGCTTGGAGATTGGTATAGAGCCATTGGTGGAGAGTCTGAGTGAAAAAGTTTGAACGAACAATATGCGGCGGAAAGGAGCTCCACATTTGCCGGGCTCTGGTGCAGTCTCGAATCGCATGAAGAGAGGATTCATCGAATCCGCAGTGAGAACAAGACCCCTCCATAGTGAGGTGTCTGCGAACCCTATACTGGTTAGTCAAGAGCCTGTCCTGTGCGAGGAGCCAAAGGAAGGAACGAATTCGTTGCGGCCTAGGCCAGCGCCAGATGGTTTTCCAAATACCATGAACCCCGATGTCCTCCTGATCCATAAGCATAAAGTAGGTAAAAGCTACGGTAAAATAACTAGTATCAAACAGATCCTAGGCTAGAGTATCCTGGCCCAGGTAAGGCCTTGGAGGGAAAGTCCCAGCTATGAGACGACAGATGTCCATCAGGAGGGAGCCGTTTAAGGCATCCTAATTCCAATTACCTTCAGAGTCCACTCACTGGCTAACACTGAGGTGTCTATTAGGAGCAGAGGGAAGGGTAGTAGCTTGGTGATTGAGAGGTCCCACTCCCATTACCCAAGGGTCCAATCAAAATCTAGTACGGACACTGTTGGGACCCGATCTCAGGACCGGACCCTAGCCGAAAAAGAGGAAAATGAAAACTGAAACAAACTAACGAACGGATCGGAAATCGAAACGAATCGAACTCGAAATGAACCAAACAAACAGTGGCAAAAACATAATCGAAAGCGAACAAACGGTTCCATTGAACCGAAACAAAGTCCGACATCTGGGTAATGAAAATTTTTAGAAAATCCTTGCGTGTCGCGTTGAAAACTCTAAGACTAAACCAATTCGAAATCACGGTATAATTTTTTTTTCTCTCATAAAATCCATTCTTTTTTATTCCTTTTCTCTTTATTCAATCATATATAAAACAAAACAAATCCATCCAATTTTCCTTTTTGGAAATTCATCCTCATGTAATTCTCAATTCATATAATTCTTCTTAAACTCAATCTCATTTTTAACAAAACTTATTCTTATTCTTATTCTTTCTTTGCTATAAAAATTTTGGCAGCATAACGACTGTATTTTCAAAAATTCCAAAATCTACAAATAGATCAAACTCACTTCTATAATTCCTAAAAAAAACTCATAATTTCTCGGACCTCCAGTCTGGAATCTCAGCATAAACCACACAATTCTATACCTAGCACTTCAATAATTAGCAATCATCAGTATCATCGGACCTCCCATCCGGAATCCATATCACAACCATGTACAGTCACAATCATATCTCAAATTATAATCATATGCAATTTCCATTCATATCCAATCACATTCATATCTCAAATAAAAAAAATACACTATCATAATTCATATTCCATAATTATACGTAAACTCAATTCCATACATAAATTCATAATTCATATACATTCCGAAAAGAATACACTACAAACTTTAATGGCTTTCTAAGCCATATACAACTCCAATATTAAAATCAAACTTTACAAATAATACAAAAACATGCAAAAATCGAACTGATGTCTTGATCGTCTTCCATCCGATCTCCTGCTCAAAAACCTAGAGATGAGGATGAAAGAGGGGTGAGCTGAAATAGCTCGTGGATAACATATTTATAAATTAAAAAAAAGCAAAAATTATTTCTCAAAACATTTGCCATCTAGCAAATTTTTTCAAAAAACTTATTTCTTAAAACTTTCCACATTTTCAAATCATTTATACTTAATTTCCAAACTCTCGATTACAAAACTCAATTTCTCATTCCTTCAAAATTCTCAAAATTTTCCCAAATCATGCACAATTTCAAAAACATGAATGCATCACATTATCAATGCATCACAAAT
>JANZLX010000005.1:19132432-19143707 GCA_025531955.1 Erythroxylum orinocense
CTTGTTTAAATGGTGATTTGAAGCATGAGTTATGAAGAAAAGAAGAAGAGTATCGAAAATGAAAGAATGGAAAAAAATTCCAGCATTGGTTACTTGTTTTTAATTCATGGTTTTGTTGTGAGAGTTGTGTTTTTCATGTTTTAATATGATGGTTTGAAGAGTATTGGTTAAAGAAAAAGGAAAGAAGAAGAATACTTGAAGCTTGAAAATTTCAGCATGTGTGAATGGCCCTAAAGTGTAAAATTTTGCTTCGTTTGGAGAGGGGCCTTGGTTGTTATGGCTTAGGAAAGGTATTGGTAAAGTTAGATAATTTTTGAAATTAAGATTTGCTCTCTTTAAAAATTTCAGCATAGTGTATGTTTGATAATTCATGGTTTAATGTTAGAATTTTGCTTTTCTTGTTTATCAATGGTGATTAGAAGAGTTATTTGAGTTGAGAGAGTGAAGAAAGTAAGAAGAAGAAAAAAATAGAAGAAAAAAAAATCGGCATACGTGAGTTCCATATAAGCATGAAAATTTCTGAATTTTGTTGGTGATGAGGATGATTTTGATGGTAATGGGTTCCAACAATATATATCCCATTTACTCTAGCAATTCTATCATCCACAATTGAATCTCAAAATTTCATAATTCGAATGTCATCACGTAGTACATATCATGAAGATTTGTCCATCAAAACATAACACTCAAATATCATATTTGACAATTCAATTATGTAATGCACAAACAAATGGCTCAAGGGGTCTTTGGAACGAAACAGAGAAACCAAAGTTTACTCCGTGAACAAAACGAGTTTAAATTCTCAAGATCTCATGGCCTCAAGCAAGCAGCCTGGAGAAGGTTATAGGTCAACATGCACGTGGCTATCAAAACTTTCCTCTCTTGCTTGAACACAATCAAATTTCAATGCTTAACTCATTTCACACACATTCATACTTGTCATGCTCATCATACTTTCTCATCTTTTCATTCATACAAAATGCCATGACATGTTTCAGTGGCATAACTTGTCCATAATTCATAAATCGCAATGCATTTCCAACAATCACAATAATTCACTATCAAGCAACATAACATACAATACACAAGCATTCAATTCAAGCAATTTAGCAGATATTTGCCAGGAAGACAAACTTACTCATATTACATAATAATTATAAATATATTACCTACCTAATTTGCATGCAAAAATCTAAGTCAAGGTTGTCTTTCCCTTTGCTCTTAGGTAGGATTCTCTTGGTTCCCTAAAACAAACCAAGTCTTATTAAATAGAAATCCAATTGAAAATCCCACAATGCAAAATCTCTAAAATTGATTTTAGAATACTTAAACCTAAACATTTTCTAAACTCGGCAAACTAAAATCCTTCCAAAAAATCTAAAAGATTCAAAATGATCTTACCTTCATTCTTCACCAAATGAAGGGATCTTTAGCTTAAAGGGAAGCTCTTCTCTTCCTCTACCTTTTTTCCTTCTTGAATCACTCCAAAATCTCTCTTGAAGTCTAAGAAAAATTAAACCCTAGCTTGTTTTCTCTTCTTCCTCTCATTCTTTTCTTTTCTTTGTATTTCTCTCTCTTCTTGATGACATTCTCTGTTTTTCCCTTCAATTTTTGTTCTTCTCTCTTCTTAAAATGCAAGACAACACTTCTTCCAATTATGCCCTTAATGATTGAGAAATGTCCAATTTGCCCTACCATATATGCCTTATGTCTTTTATGCTTAACTGTCTAGCCAAAAATACCCTTAAACATTCTAACATGACACTTTCTTCTAGAAAAATGTTCACCGTTGTCTTAAGTTTCTATAGACACCAAAATCATTCAATTTGGTTTAGAAATCTGAAAGTAATGCACAAAACATTTTTAGACTGTTCTTATATTGAAACAATACACTATACCTAACTTCTATCTAGAATTTGAAAGTCTTAGGGACTGACTTACAATTCACTTTTTTTAGATAATTTGTAGTTCTATATCTCTAGTTTATTTTGAAACAATAATCATCTCATTCGGAGCTCTACCAGTCAAGATATCATCAAAATACCGAAGTATGTTTAGTAAAATATCCAATTCATACTCTTCCAACCAATACCCTTACTTTAATTCAAATAATCTTTTTCGAATCCCCACCAAATGCTATAAAATTATATGGACAGATAGAGAAATGTGTTAAGAAATTATTGGTCTAAGAATCACTTTATTTGAAGGTCGGATGATGAATTATGGCCAAAAGAAACAAACAATGTTTTGTCCTCAATTATAATAAACCCGTCTGGGGACAAATGGCATAACTCTCTCTATAGATGTCCAAGAAAGGTCATTCTTGACAGTTTGAAAGAGGACTTCTAGATCTATAACTATTATGAAGACACCGATAAAAGAATCTGAAGACACCGATGATAGATTCTATCATCTAGAGGGTCAAATTTGGACCAAACAATAGGGTAAGACGATCCCAGACGAAAGTTCAGATGAAACCAGACAAAAGGTCAGAGGATTTAGGACAATTGGCATAACTTTCCCTATAGATATGGGATCAAGGTCATTTTTAGACGGTTTGAAAGAGAACTCATAGATCAAAAACTTTCAAGAGTACCTTAAAGATTGATTCAGTCATATAGAGGGTCAAAATTGGACCCAAACATATAAGATGAATAGTACCCAGAAGAAGTTTATGAACAGTGCACAGAAGATTTTTAACAATTGGCATAACTTTCTCTATAGATATTGGATCAAGGTCATTATTAGATGGTTTGAAAGATGACTTCAAGATCTACAACTTTCATGTAGACTTTAAGATAAATTCAGTCATCTAGAGGGTCAAAATTAGACCAGAAGATGTAAAATGAACAGTGTATAGAAGAAGTTTCGGCATCAGAAGATATAAAAGGTCAAGCATAGAAGATATAGAAGGTCAACCATACAAGATACAAAAGATTTCAATAGTGCATAACAAGATAGGTTTCTACAAGGTCTTCCTTACATCACTAGAGTTCTAAATCACTGACTACACTGTCCAAAGTATCTCCACTTATAAAGATCATAACTTTCGACTCTGATGTCCAAAATTTCCATACTATATACCGTTGGAAAGCTAAAAAGATAGTATCCAACTTTCTAAAAGACAACGTTTTCTAATTTAGCATATATCAATACATTTTTTCACCTGAAGTCAGAACACGAATTTTGCCCCTATGGAAGACTTAAAATTTGCACTATACAGACTTGGGATATCCTGAGCATAACCATTCAACTACCAAATTGACTTCTTTAAACTCTCAAATCTCAACTCATTGGACTCATAACATTCAACCACATCTCATCATTCATAATTCCTATCTTTCTTTTTCAGTAATATATCACTTATGTGTATGTGTATGTGTGTGTGTGTGTATCAACAATTCATGTTCAAAAATCATCATCTCAAGTTGATAACCTCTTCAAATATACCTAATTCCAACTTAACCTCACCCTTAATTAATTCACATTTCAAATTAACAATCTTCCATTCAAATTTCATATTCCCTACTTGATTATAAACACTCAAAATATAACGCAACATATACATTCATCTACCACTGTACTAAACTCAGCTCTCAACTTCATGACAAATTTTGAGACTCTTAAAGGCATAATTTAAATTTGATGTCTTCATAAGAATTGTAACCATATGTCTTTGGTTTAATACAAATCAAGAATCATCTCGTTTAGACAACTTAAGAAAAATTTATGGCTAAAAGACTGAAGGATGCTCAATAAATATGCTACTGCTACATTTTCCAGATCATCTTCAAATTTTGATTCTGGATTTTTTTACCCTAACACATCTTATACTAAGATCAACTTTTCTACTTCATTTACTCCTCATTCTCAACTCCATTCCAACTCAATATCATCCATAAAGAAATTATAGTCCAATTAATTATGAACACTAATAACAGAACATACACATATATACATATTCTTCATCAACTTACTACATATATTCAACTTCATTCTCTCTTTCATTTTACTTCTATCGCCCTAATTCTTCCCATTTCATAATCTGTTATCTACTAAAAACACCAAAGCGAAACATGGATCTATCCACATTTCTCATTCATTACTTTACTCATAACTATCATTTCTAATTCAAAATTTTTCATTCATTTATTCTTTACTCATGACTAATCGCCCAAAATTTCTCATTTAATAGTTCTAACTTTTAAGAGGGGAGAATTGTTGAACCCCGAACTTTCTTAGATGAGAAATTTTGGGCGATTAGTCATGAGTAAAGAATAAATGAATGAAAATTTTTGAATTAGAAACTACTATATTCCAGTTAATTAAGAAAAATTAAAATATATTGAGTAAACATATAGGTTAACTCACAGTATGACCTAGATAGCTATTGCCTTAACAAGCTGACAATGTCTGGAAGCTGTCGGTCAATTTGTACTTCTAAATCATGCAATACACACATATGTACACATTACTAACTTGTTTAACCAAATAAGTACTCAATCATGTATATGTGTTATGTTCAATGCATGCCCAATTGACTTTCCCAGATATGTATTCTTACACGTAGATCTTAACTATTCAATTTGTGCTTATACACCCTAATACCATTCAAACATCATATTTTGTATACTACCATTTTGCAATCAGGTTTATACCTTTAAGTTAGCTTGATTTACTCCAAATTCATCAACCATACTTTACACTTATCCTTGAACATTTTCATGATCAAAAAGCCTCTCATAATCCACACACAATTGTTACTTTAAATTTGAAATTTTGGCAAGCTAGATTTATACATTCACCAAACTTTTTCCAGTAATATATATTCATACATTTACCCTTCTCATTCATAATTACCACATGTTATTAAATGCTCATTCATCCATACCTTACACACATTACTCATGTCCTTAAGATCATGTTTTCATTAAAAGAACTCATTTATTCCTTTAACAAATCAAAATTTTCATATTTGAGCTCAACCACATTAAGAAAGTCCATTCTTTAGGTTATGACATCAATTAACTACATAAACTTGTCAAGGTCTTAACCAATTAATCAAGCAACAATCTAGGCTCATATATCAATTTAGAGTGAAATTTCTCAGCTGGTTCAACATGTACACAAGGCTAAAATTAAGATTTCAGAATTTGTCATTAACATCACTAATGTGTGTAACCTTGCTACCTTCAATACTTCACGAATTTTACAAGCTTAGAGGCATCACTAACACCTGAAAATTTTACAGATTTCATGTCCTTTAGGGTTACTTCATTTCAGATTAATTTAACTTCCTTATTGGATATACACTAAGGCTTACAAAATTCAACTCACTTATGACATTAATAGTCACTTTTTACAAACACACCTACAACTCTAATTTTCCAGATTCATGAACGCTTCAATAACACCTATCTTTACCATGAATTCACCTTCATTTATACGTCTAATCTCAATCTAATTCATCCATAAAACAACCTAGAACCTACGATTTTTATACATCAAGAACAAAACAGAATAGTATCAATTCATGAATCATTTTCCAACACACTTCATCATCAGCATCATATACAATCCAACCTAATTCAATCATCATAATCTTTCTATTAAAATATGTCATAAAGATCAATCTTTTACTTACTTGTCTAGCTCAAATTCTAGCTCAAAGATCAAGCCAACTTATCTCTACATGCATGCAAGATCATCACCAATTCATGGTAAACATAGGTTGGTTTTCAGCTAGGGTAAGACCACAGTAAAAACAACAATTTTATAGATCTATGATTATCTTGTGAAGGGTAAAAGCATAGATTTGTTGTAGCAATTTAGCAAGAATTAAGCCAAAATATAGAGATGTGAGATGGGAACAAGTTTATGTGGAGAGAGTGAAAAAAGAAGAGAAATGAACTCAATAAAAACTTCTACAGCATTTGGTTAATTTAACTAGGTACAAGGTGTCATTTTATTAGATTAACAATTGCCCTTATTCATGTACTCCATTTGTCATGCATATATGCTGACTTGTGTCACTTAGTTATTTAGTCCATTTGTCACATAACCATTGTTGTCATTTGTCAATTAATTAGCAATGTCATTTCCACTTAATTTTCCATGGCAAATAAATTAGGGCTTAGTCATCCTAATTTTTCATGTGTCAATTTGTCTTACCAGTTGGCATTTTTCCTGAACCAAATGTACATTTTAATTTATCAAATTTTCAATTGTAACAATAAATTCCAAGTTTACTAATTATAATCCACTAAACAAAAAATTCAAGACATAAACAATACACAATTCACATCATGATCATTTTAAACCTTTCATACCCCCGAATCTGCCAATTGAGTGCACACAATATCTTTGCAACTTGTACTAATTCATAATTCATGTGTGTATGCTAATGATATATGTGTGAATAAAATGCAATTCATTCATTCTCAATTATATGGCCATATGCAATATTCTAGGGTTCTAACCGTTGGTATGGAAAACGGGCTATTGCACATTTTATAGGCTTAGTCATCCTAAATTTCCACATGTCAACTTGTCTTGCCACTTGAAACTTTTCCTAGGCTAAATGTACATATTAATTCATCAATTCTTTTTATTGGTAAACCAAAATACAAGACATTATAAATGCACAATCGTGTCATAATCATTTTTAAACTTTCATACCCCGAAATATATCAATTGAGTGCACATAAAATCCTTACATTTTTTTCTAAATCTTAATTCACGTGCGTATGCTAATATTATGCATGTGAATGAAATCATAAAATCATCTCTTAAATGCACCAAATTAATCCTATAATGATGTAACTAATGTGACTCAGTATTTTAACACTCTAACGGTCAATTAACAGTAAGGAAATATCTCTCAATTAACTAAAATATAACATAAAATTAAGTAAACAAAGTTAATTTAAGATTAAAAATAAGCAAAATGCAAATGAAATATATATGTATTTCACGTATATATATATGTGTGTAAGATTTGTTAATATTTAATTGATATGTCTAAATTATAACTCCTTAGGCACAAGGGACATTTTCAACTCATGGATTTTTACAAAAATTTAACTTAAAACTTTAATGTTTTGTAGCATTTAAAAATAATTTTAATGTTAGAAAATCATCCTATTTGAAACCTAATTTAACAAAACTTTAAGCTTTTGTTTGGGTTTTGTCACCCTAACATTTTCAGTTTTTTTTTTCCTCATATTGCCTAACCAGTAACTTAGGCCCCAATGGGACCCTCCTTTCCTTTTGGAGTGAAACGAGATAACATCTCTTTTACCTCCTATTTTCTTTTGTCTTTCACCCCTTATTTATTGTATTTCTCTCTCATCATTATTGCTAGTTAGGTTTTCCTCCCCCTTTTTCATGCTCTTTTTCTCATTCTAATTTTTGTCTCCTGTACTTTTTTATTGTTTTTTTTAATTGTTGCTCTTCTTGACTACTTTCTTTTATGCTTTTATTCTTATCATTCTCTTTCTCCTACATTTTCCTGTCTCCTTTTTCTGTCATCGCGATAGGAAACATTTAGGGATTCAAGTTTAGAGGAGTTAACGAGTTGTTAGAAGTTACAATTATGCCTGTAGTTATTTTCAAAAGGTATAATAGTTGTGTTCTTTTTTTTGTTATCGTTGTAAACAAATGCTTACAAAAATTAGTTAATGTAATGCACAATTCAAATAGGTTTAAGAATTATAAAGGACTATTTTCTTAAATTGTTTTTCGAATGTGTTTTCTATTCCAATGGCTCTTTTTTTAACTAGTTATGATGAAGGTGCAAATTAAAGAGGCATTTTAAATATTTATAATTTGTCTTGCCGAGAAAAATGGTTATGGTATAGACTATGGACCTCTCTAAAACTCAAAAAACTGAAAGCATGAAAGTTGTATATTTTTCTCTTAGCTTTCCATAACCACTTTAATCATCTTAACCAAGGTTCAACTTAGGAAAGTTATGACCAAATTAAGGAGCAATACTTAAGATGTCTTGCAAAACTTTATTGAGAGACACACAGGCTCTAAAATGCTCATATCTTAGGTTGTGGATGCTTTCTCTTAAGGCGAGACACTGTGTCTAGCATATAGGTGCCTCTAAACCATAGATCCTCTTATTTCTCTTATTATTAGCTTGTAGTTTATAGTACGATCGTGGCTCAATCTGTTTTGCTCTATAGATTTTCTTTGACTCCATGCAATCTCTCTCTAGGTCATGTTTTAGTTTGTATCTCTTCCTACACTTCATCAATGATGGACACGGGCTAGCACATGAGCATGAGTCAAGTTGAGTTCAATCAATAATTATGATTTTGTTAACACCAAAAAAAAAATTATGATTTTGTTCATGTTTTTGTTTACAATTCTCTTCAATTTTTGATAAATATCATCCTCAGGAAATATCTTCAACAATTACCTAAAACATAACATAAATCAATTAATCATACTAATTTATATTGAAAAGATATCAAAAGACCTTGTTAAATATAGTTATATATTTTACAATCATCAAATTGATTTAAATCATAATAAAGAGTTCTGTATTTATATTTTATATGGATTGATTTTATTTTTAGTTAGATACAAGTCAAAGCTTAGATTTAATTTAATTTGTGTATAGACATTATTAAAAGAACATATATGTAGATTAACTTAAGCACATATGTTATCAATTGAACTAGATACTATATATAGACCTACATGATCCTTTTAAAATCCAG
This sequence comes from Erythroxylum orinocense, assembly GCA_025531955.1. Taxonomy (NCBI): domain Eukaryota; kingdom Viridiplantae; phylum Streptophyta; class Magnoliopsida; order Malpighiales; family Erythroxylaceae; genus Erythroxylum; species Erythroxylum orinocense. The sequence goes on from JANZLX010000005.1 coordinate 19,141,165, forward strand.
GTAACGTTTTCTGAAGTTTCAACGAACTTACTACATTCTTAGATTTGTTAATATATACTAGATAATCAATATAGGGATAAATGGTTGTACATCGATAGGTCATAGTTCATTACACTAGGGACTTCGATGGTTCAAATAATAGAATCTCTATATAACTAATCAAATTTATAGGATGATACTAGGGAAAATTCTATTTTAGATGTTTACTTATATTGCTTTCTTTTTAATGTTTACTTTCTTAATTGTACCTAGTGGTATCTTAATATAATTAGTTTAACTTATATTTAGGTTTAACTAATCACTCTGGTAATTATTGACTAGATGATAGTCGGAGGTTTAGATACTTTATATTTACTATATCCTTATTGGATCAACCTCTACTTATTATTATAATGGTGTAACATGAGAAATCTACCTTCCTATAGTCTTATACTAGGACAATAGAGTTATATAAAAGGCTAAAGATTTTAATCAAACATAAAAATTTACCATAACATCTAAGTAAACCTCTTTTGTTATCTGTATCACATTGCACCTTGCTATTTTTAAAATGATGTTAGTTATGCCTTAATTCTTGATAGAGATAGGTTTCTATCAGTTTGTAGGAACTAGACTAGGAACTTAGCTTATGTAGCATCTCAAATGGACAATTTGGGCCCACCATATGCTAAAATGATTTTAAAAAGAATTTTTTAAACATTAGCTAAAAATGAGATTTGTGTCTTAACTTTTCATAAAAGGTCCAAGTAAGTCCCTACCGTTATCTTTAGTGCCACTTGTATACCCCACTCATGATGCCATAAGAACTATTTGAGTAAATTTAGGGTGTAAAGTAGTATTAAAGATAGTGGTAAGAACTGATACGGAAACATCAAGAAAACAAGGTTCTTGAATCCTCCTAATCCTATTGAATCAAAACCATAATCTTTTTATTCTAAGAACATGCTAGATCAAACCCCAAATCATAAGTTTGAGACCCAATCTCAAAGAAATCAGAAATCAATTTACGTTGCAAGAATTTACTTACTGATGCAAATCAATTTCTTGAAGTAACCATGAAGACATTCATGCATTCATGCCTCCCTTAAAGAACTCACTCTGAAATTTTATTCATCAATCCAATCTAAGGTTACAAGGTTATAATGATGTATATATACCCTTGACCAAATCCTAACCCTAATAGGAATGGGTTTGCAAGCCCATTAAACCTAATCTGATCCAAGTCCTTTTAGGAATGGACTAAACACATTGAAACAAATAAATAAGTCCATAATTAAGTACTTGGGCCTAAAAGAATAGAAAAAAATAACAAGCCCAAATTATCAAAATTGGGCCTAAATGGCTAAGTGCTAGTCTCGTCCAACGCCTCCTCTAATAAAGGCACAAGCTTAGGCATGCCTTAATGTCCCTCCATGGATGTTTCGACCTCCTTATGTACTTGACTTGTGATTTGGGCTTGAACAAAAGCTTGCATTACTTGTTTAAACCTTAAAGCTTGTTGCGTTGTAATTGGACCACTTAGCATGTGTAGCTTATCGGGTTGATGTGTAAGGTGTAGAACTCCATTCCGAAAGCTGGTTGTATCACTTGGTGAAGCTATAGGATAGTTTGAATGTGTGAGAAAGAGTTGAGAAAATGAAAATTCTTCCTCGTTGAACTCAACATGATGAGATATTATAATTTTCCCTTGATTAGTCAAACACTTGTAACTTTAATGCATTGATTTATACCAAAAAAAAAACACATTTAGTGGTGTGAAATCTGAATTTATGATGAGAGTAATATCTGAGATAAGGAAAACAACTATAACCAAAAGTTTTGAGATTAAGATAGTTCGGTGGTTTGTTGTACAACTTTCACATGGTGAGAGGTTTTTTAGTTTAGGAGATGGGAAATTATTGATAAGATAGGTGGCTGTGGAGAAGGCTTATAACTAATAGGTGAGTGACATGTGAGCATTTGATAAAAGACTTAGTCTCATTTCAGTGATGTGTATATGTTTCCTTTCGGAAATATCATTTTGTTGGTGAGTGTAAGGGCAACTAAACCGTGGCTGTACATGTTTTGTAAGGTAGGGTAAAAGAGCTTTATATTCACCTCCTATATCAATTGGTAGAGCTTTGATTTTCCTGTTGAATTGAAGTTCAACATTGGTTTTGAATTTGATAAAGACAGATAAGGTATCAGATTTTAGTTTTAGAGGATAAAGTCAAGTGAATCTTATGTAGGCATCAACAAAAATAAGATAATATTTATGCCCTTCGGTTGAGAGATGTGGAGAGGGTCCCTAAATATCTAAATATATGATTTCTAAAGGATTTTGAGTAGTTATATCATGAGTTTGAAAAGGCGATTGATGCAATTTCCTTCCTTATAAGCATCATAATGAGATAGATTTTTTAAAATTAAAGTTGAACTTCATTGAACTTAGAATTTGTTTCAAGATATTGTTGGAAGGATGTCCTAATTTGGCATGCCAAACATTTACATTTTTTATGTCATGTTTGCCTCACAATGATTACCTAAAGAAGAGACTTTTTGTT
>JANZLX010000005.1:19143807-19163498 GCA_025531955.1 Erythroxylum orinocense
CTGTCTCCTCATATTCTTCTTTTCCAAGAACAATCCCACCCACAACCTTCCTCCAGGACCTCCTGTTTTTCCTGTCATGGGCAACTTTTTAACACTTCCCAATTCTCCACTTCAACTCGAGTCATTACTTAGATTGCTTCGTTTAAAGTTTGGCCCTATAATCACACTTCACTTAGGCTCTCGTCCCACTATCTTTGTTCTAGACCACTCATAAAATTGCTAGAAGTAATCAACATGACATCAACTCCGCATTTTACGGTCCTACTTGGTGTGCACTTCATCGAAACCTTAGGTCAACAATTCTCCACTCTTCGAATGTAAAATACTTCTCTGAAGCTCGTAAATTGATACTCAAAACCCTTAAGAAGAAGCTTCATTGGCAATCCAATTCCCATGATCCTGTTGGAGTTCGAGAACATTTTCGATACGCTATTTTTTCCTTGTTAGCGTTCATGTGTTTTGGTGAACATTTTGATCAAAAGCAAGTTGAAGAAATTGATAAAGTGGTGATATGCTACGATTTTTTCTCGGTATTTATACTTTTCATAAGCTCAATTTGTGGCCACGACTTACAAGGATCATCTTGTGCAAACGTTGGAAAGAGTTTTTGCAAATATACAAGGACCAAGACAATATGCTAATTCCTTTAATAATCGAAAGGAAGAAAAAACTAAAAGAAGATGGCTAGCAAGGCAAAGCTGATGATTATGCGTTATCATATGTTGACTCACTGCTAGATCTGCAGCTTCCTGAAGAGCATAGGAAGCTCAGAGACCAAGAAATCGTCAGCTTATGCAACGATTTTCTTGTTGCGGAAGCGGATACTACTTCCACATCTTTGCAGTGGATTATGGCGAATTTGGTTATGTACCCACATATCCAGGAGAAGCTTTTCATGGAGATCACAAGTGTTCTTGGAGATAGAGATCAAGAAGTAGAAGTGACAGAAGATGACTTGAAACGGATGCCATTTTTGAAAGCAATAGTTTTAGAAGGTCTCAGGAGACACCCCCCAGGACATTTCCTGTTTCCAAGGGCTGTGACTGAAGATGTTTCATTAGGTAACTATGTTATACCAAAAAATGCAAATGTAAATTTCTTGTTAGTGGACATGGGTAGAGATCCAAAGGTGTGGGAGGATCCACTGGAATTTAAGCCTAAGAGGTCTATGAACAACGATGGAGATGTAGTTTTTGATATTAAAGGAAGTTAAAAAATTAAGATGATGCCATTTGGGGCTGGAAGGAGGATTTGTCCTGGTTACGCTTTGTCAATGCTTCACTTGGAATATTTTATTGCTAATTTGGTTTGGAGTTGTTAGTGGAGGCCATCGGAAGGAGATCCTGTTGACCTATCCGAGAAACAAATGATCACTGTGGTTATGGAGAAGCCATTGCAAGTCAACATATCTCCAAGATAGAAAATTTAATGGCATTGTTATTTAGCTGGATATCAAAAGCTTGATTAATTTAGTTTCTAAGTAATATGTAAGATCTGTACTTCTTATAGTAATTTGATGAATTTTCTTCCGACAATGGAACTAAATTTTGTTGGTTTTTTAGCCGCAGCAGTAACAAAGATATCAGCAGAAACAGAAGGACTTTGTTTTATGAAATGACATATCTCATTCATTGATAAAATGCTTTATTTATACATGAATTTGAAGCAACTAACTCCATAAAATTATAGAAAAACATTCATAAAATTTGCCACTAACAGTTTATTTTATCTCTAAGAATCTGAAGTTAAAAATCATAATAGAAATTTGACTTCTTCTTGCTACTACAGTTGGCATATCAGATTGCAGTGAAAGAGCATAATCCTTCACTCCTCCTTTCTTCTTTTGCTGCAGACACTAATCTTGCTTTTTGATTATTAAATGCTTGCTTCTGTCATCAAAAAATGAATTGATTGATGTTGCCATTGAAACTTGATTGATGACAAACTTTTCCTCCATCCAATTGAGAAAGAAATGTTTTGTTCTTCATTTTGACGGTTAACATATTTGCTCCACCAGGATCACATACTGAGCAACATTTGTCTTTGAATCCCACCGAATATCCTTTTTCAACTAACTGACCAACACTTAGCAAATTTTGGTCAATTTCAGGAACAAATAAGACATCTGGAATAAGTATTATACCTGAATCTACTTTGATTGCAATTATCCCTTTGCCTTGACAGAGATTTTTTTCCCATTCCCAACTCTAACTATGGAAATGTCTATTTTCTCAAGTTTCATGAACAACTTTTCATCATTTGTCATATGGTTTGTGCAACGACTGTTTATGAGCCAGCAATCACTAGCCTTTTCTTTTGTAAAGCAAGTAGCTACAAACAGCTCCTCCTCCTCTAGTTGATCAGCAACTTGTGCCTCTCCTTCTTATTGGTGTGTTTTGCTTCTACAAACCTTTTCCATGTGACCCAATTGATTGCATTTTCTGCATTTCACATGAGGTCTCCACCAACATTTTTCTAGTGTGTGATTTCTCTTCTTACAGTATTGACAAGGAGTTCTTTTGTTACTATTGCCATCATGGTTTGTGTTGTTATTTCTTCTGTTATTGCCTTCATCTTGAGTTTGCACTCTTGCTTGTAAAGAACCTTCCACAGACCCCTCTTCTCTAATTGCCCTTCTTTGTTCTGTTGCCTGCAATGCATTCAATAACTCTGCAAGAGAAATTCTGGACAAATCCTTAGATTCCTCCAAAGAAGATATCTTTGATTCAAACTTTTCAGGTAATGTAACCAATATTTTCTCAACTACTCTTCTATTAGAGAGATCTTCACCTAGCAATCTTACCTTGTTAACAATAGCCATCAGCTTGTCAACATAGTCTCTAATAGTTTTTAAATCTTTCATCTTTTGCAGCTCAAACTCTCTCCGTAAGTTTAACACTTGTATGTTCTTTTTTCTGTCATTTCCTTGAAACTCCTCCTTGAGATAGTCCCATATTTGCTTGGCTGTCTCAAGTGTCATAATTTTTAAGAAAATCTCTTCAGAAGCTGCAGAATGAAGGCTTGTCTTTTCTTTGAACTTCTTGGCTATTTCTTCACGATGATTCTTGATTTGAGTCATCGTTGGATTTGCAGGCAATGGTGCTAGTCCATTGTCATGCTCTACTGCTTCCTAAAGGTCACATGCCTGTAAATAAGCTCTCATCCTTACAGCCCATGTTTGATAATTTTCTCCAGCCAATATTGGTGGTGCTACAAGGGAGAAACCATTTGATGCCATTGTAGATATTATGAGGTTTCTGTGTTTGTGTTTTTGCTGGAAAGAAAAAAGGGTTCCTCACAGGTTTTTCTCTTCACTCAAGCTGGTCCCTTAAGATCAAGTTATGCTCTGATACTAATTGTTGGTTTTTTAGCAGCAACAACAATAAAGATATCAGCAGAAACAAAAGAATTTTGTTTTATGAAATGGCATATCTCATTCATTGATAAAATGCTTTATTTATACAAGAATTTGAAGCAACTAACTCCATAAAAATCTAGAAAAACATTCATAAAATCTGCCACTAATAGTTTATTTTATCTCTAAGAATCTGGAGCTAAAAATCATAACAGAAATTTGACATCTTCTTGCTACCACAGCTGGCGTATCAGACTGCAGTAAAAGAGCATAATCCTTCAAATTTCGTACATACATATTGGCCAATGTCTCACATATAACTGTCAATCAATATTTCCAAGGGATGCAGAACAATGCAAACATGTTTCAGTGGCCTTGTCAAATGAATTTAGTAAGGAACTAACAGTTTTGGAATTTTTAGATACTGTTTTTGGCATCTTTTACACTCTATAATCGTTCCAGATCAAAAGCCAGCTCACAATTTACTAAGCAATGTCAAAACTTGAACATATATTTATATATATATTAATTTTAGATATCAATCAACAAATAAGCTCACAATTCATAATCTTTGTAAGAGCATTGTCTTTGGAACTTGGAATATTTGTTATTGTATCCAACACTGCCAATCCAAACCATCTATTGAAGCTTCCCAAGAAATGATGGTAGAATCACGATAAGAGCATCACCATACCCAACTGGTTCAATGGAGTTAAAAAGCACATTACGAGTAAATGATTATCTGATTAAAGACCTTAAAAAGAACAATGAGAGAGAGATTGAATTTACCTCCATCCTCTCGAAGTATTTTGATGACTTCCCCACTTTCATCAGACTGAAACCGAACAAAAGAGGAACAAAAAACAAAAGAACAAGGAGATCCACCATAACCAGATAGCCCAACAGGCTGGATAATAAACCTATTGTATGACATGAAGCTCAAACCTAAATCACCAAAGTTTGCACGGTATGCCAAATACAAGGAAGAGAAAACAACTTGACAAAGGATCTTAGAAATTTCAGAGTTAACTCTTGCAAACAAATGTACATACAAACCTCGATTGGTAGTTCAAAACCCAGCTGTTCAATGAAGCATAGCACTTGATTCTCCTTTCCTATCTGCTTCTGTTAAAAACCAAAGTTACCAAAATAAATTGAAAAAATATCACGGTGGAATTATTTTCGCAAAGTGAAAGTATGATCTAAAGTTCAATATTAAGAGGCCTTAGCTTTGAACACTTTTTAGCTTTGCTTGTTTCTTATTTTATCAATAAAATCTGGCCAGATGGTATTAAAATAAAAAAAGGACTTTTAGAGTATCCTACATTGATTAAAAATAAAAATGTTAAAGATTTAATAAATGGTAAAGACCAACAAACCAAATGACTAGTTTTAGTCATTTTGGCAATGGTTGAACCCAAACCTAATTCTTGTTAATGAGCTCTACACGTTACACTCTACCCATATCAATATAGGATACTCTAACAGTTCCTTTCAAGTACAATTGAGATTGAACATCTAGTTGTCACTTGAAATAAATGCAACAGTAATCGAATCGGGCTGCTGGACCTGACATCCAAATAGACAATCGAGAAATTAAGAATCTGGGTCAGACCTACTCTAATACTATGTTAGAATTTTTAATATTAGAAGAGTGTAGAGCCTATTAACAAGAATTAAGTTTGGATCAACCATTATCAAAATGACTAGAACTTATGATATGGAAATCCCAAGAAAATAAGGTTCTTGAAACCCCCTAATCCTATTGAATCAAAACCGTAATCTTTCTATTCTAAGAACATGCCAGATCAAACCTCAAATCATAAGTTTAAGACCCAATCTCAAAGAAATCAGAAATCAATTTACGTTGCAAGAATTTACTTACCGATGCAAATCAATTTCTTGAAGTAACCATGAAGACATTCACGCCTCCCTTGAAGAATTCACTCTCAATTTTATTCATCAATCAAATCTATTCTAGGTTTCCAAGGTTATAATAAGGTTTAAATATTCTTGACTAAGTCCTAAACCTAATAGGAATGGGTTTGCAAGCCCATTGAACATAATATGATCCAAGTCTTAAAATAACCCAAACAAACAAAGTATATGCTACCAGTTAAAAGAACAACCCATAAATCAGTCCTTGGGCCTAAAATAAAAAGATAATAAATAACAAGCTCAAATCTTCTTATCTTTAAGCTCCAAGTGTATCCGATCTAAATATTTGAGTTAAATGGATTAGTTTGAGTTCAATTCCATTAAACTCTCCTCCAATAAGCTTGAAGTTCGCTATCTTCTCAAGATCCTTACTCCTGCTCACATCAAGAACTCATTTAAACTTTTTTATAAAAAGATTAAGGTACAAATCACATTTTTAGCCTTATAATAATTAATCATCAAAGGTATGGGTGACTAAGTAGCTTGTACATTGTTTAGTTCAATTTGAGGATTTAAAAATCTATTTTCTTATTTAAAATGAAGGAATTAAAAATTAAATATCCAGAACTATATTAAAAATAAGAAATCTTCTATTCTACTAAAAAGTCGATGCAATAAAATTCAAAAAATTCAATTATTTTGAAAAAATAAATAATATACCTAAACTAATGAATCATATAATTTGCCCAAAAATGAATTATTATACACTAAATTAATAATACTTTTTCAATGTTAAGATAGCCTTATTTATGTAATCAAATTTATCTTAATAAAAAAACAAATAAAATAGAGTAAATAACAAAAATTAAAGAGTCAAATTTGAAGTGAGCAATTAAAACCTCTTAATAACTTCTTTTGTGCCATAGATTTTACTTATTATTGTTAACTACAAAGATTTAAACAAAAAGACAAATCCATAAAGTTAAGGTTATCATCGTGATGAAGATCAAGTGTCATGCTAAACACCTTAACATTATTGTAGGCTTACCAAAAGATTTAGCAATCTCTTGTAACCCCACACTATCTATATAACAATATGCTACTTATAATTGCAAGGATCGATGGTATCACAATTTGTACTTAAAAGCCATTTATTATTTTCTAAAATTTGCACTCACACAAAAAAAGCTAACTTACATCAACTACAACAATTTTTAAGGCTTATCAAAATAAAATATTTAACAATTAGACAGTATGATAAATTAAATAGTAATTCAAGTGCAAAGTTTTTCAAGTTGGAAAAATTATTTTTGAAGGTACAACTAATCTGGCAATAAATGTGGGCTTTGACTGTAGTAGGAGTTAAAGTCCCATAAGTTATTATTGAGGATTGAATAGTCAAAACATATTCTTTAGTAACCTTGGACAAAATAGATTACGTCACTGCATTAACCATTCATTATGCTAAAAGATCAAAATCAATAGCATATTTCTTAGTCAACTCTTCCAAATACTATTCCAATTCTCCTAAAACTACATCATCTACAGCTCTATTTTCATCCCTCAATTAATTCATTAGAGTCCAATCCCACTGCTATGAAGAACATCTTAATCATTCTCCTAATAGGACTTGAATAATTATCAAATTTTGCTCTCAATTGATTTCGATGATGCTGCTATAAAAACAAGGGACAAGGAGAAAGCAGTCAACCTGGCATTGATGAAACCGTTGTAGAGGAAAAAGGCAAAGAAAGCAGTACTTTTGATGAAGTTGTTATCAGTACTATCACGTTGATCAAGAAGATGAATTAAATGAATAGGAAAAGGAATATCTAACGAAATAACTCAAGTAAATTAAATCTCTAATAGTATTAAAAAAATTAGACAAAAGGAGGGATAATCTGATCCTTTCTACAAAAGCAATGAAGGAACACATTCGGATGATATATTTGCATAGATACATGATGAGATGATGGAGAACGTAAAGTTTTTCACCATGAAAAACATGTTTTCATTTTATCAGTCCGTTGCTTGTTGCTTTTTCCTATATTGTATTGTAGCAGTACACTGTACACGCTCTCTTTTATCTTTTCTTTTTTCTGCTGCGACCCACCACCAACATCATCGTCATCACTGTCGTTGTCAATCGGATGTATATGCATTGTGCTTCTTTATTTTAAGTAACGTTTCATCCCCCAAGGATTCATGTAAGTAGCACGTCAAACTATTAAAATCAATCCCGGTTCATTTTTTCACGCTAGACGCCTTCTATCCATGCTTGATCTCAAAAAGGTAGAATAGCTCATCCTAGGACTTCACATTCTAGCTCAAAAGAGTAGTGAGGGGGGTAAATTATAGTCTGATCTCAACCAATTTCTCAGAATTTATTCTGAGACTTAAGAACGTTGCGAAATAGATTCTATATCCATTTAGTACTTTGTAAAAAATCAAAATGTGACTTTCAATGACGTTTTTAAAACGTTACGAAATGTTATAAAGTCTCAAAAAAAAATTTACCTGCATCACATTGTGACGTTATTTTGTGACTTTTTTTTAAGGTTCTATAACGTTGTTAAAATGCCGTAAATTATCCTTTTTTTTTTAGTGATTGTCGCAGCTCATGGAGTGTGTATTGTCTATGCATATGGCATGCGATAACATTTTTAAGTCATTGTCTAGGTCACCATTAAATGCTCCTCGTTAGCCAATTCATGAACCCCAGCTGATAGAGCTTCCCCGTGGGGAGATTATATATCAATTATATCATTATTTTCGCCTAATAGCTCCATCTGTCAACACGCACGGAAAATACCACAAAGCCTCTGATCAAAGTTCCCTTCTTTGGATTTGAAATGCAATTTGTTGGAATTCCATTCGACATTTTTAAAGGATTGGAAACTGATAGATAACACGGTGAGAATTTCTTTACAGGCGCATTAGATTGCCATGTCTTTCAGCCAAGGTCGCCTTCTCGTCCACTATTATTTAAGATTTGCTTACAGATTATCTCATCTTTGGGTGGAAACTCTTTGCTTGCCTAAAGAAAAAAACTGGACAACGCTGGGCTCAGCTTTTTCTACATTAGAATTAAAATCCAAACTTGGCTAAAACCATGCAGACTGTCCTTCCTCAAACTGCTATTTCTCATTATTTTGCAGAGTTCTTGTTCAACCCAAAGTGGCTGGGTATAGGTGAAGAGTAAATACGTACGTGACATCCAAGCTTAAGCACACCCGGCCCCTATGAAAAGCTTGGAGGGTAGTAAGCTCCTGCAGATCTCAGATGACCGGTTGACGATGACGCAGCCACAAAAGGATTCCGCTGCAGAACACCTGAACCATCCGAACTACGAACCCATGCAACAGGAGATGCAAAGCAGGGATTGTGCACTACATGCGACTCATCAAGATACGCATGTCCTTGTGACTGATACCAAGAAAAAGGATGTAGAAGATTCGCATTATAGTTTGGAGCTGTTTGAATTGAAACCAGAGATGAATCAACTTGGCGCTGCCGCCATCCATCACTGCCCATTAAAACATCATTGGTCGCTATATTTTCACCTTCAGGAACATCATCAATGATGATGACTTCTTTTATAGGAGGGGCAGTTGAATTTGAAAGTTTGCACTGGTGGTTTTTCTCTGGATATCTGGATGATGCATCAAGTCCATTGTTGACTCCATTCTCCCAAATAACTAAATTCTGATCTTTTTGGTAATCATACGGCTCCTTCAGTGTCATTAAACCACTATCTGTACAAGGGCCTTGAAAAATGCCTGCCGGCAATCGAGCAGATGCGAGAGGAAACTTCCAGTCCTCTGAATGGCCTCTGATATTATTAGAAAATCCAACATCAAAACAATGGCCCATTGTGCTATGCGGATCTCGACTAGAAACGGCAGAACCTTGAGGGATCATACAATTAAATTGATAAGGATTTCGATCCTGAATATTGACGGGACAAACTCTGGAAAATGTTGGAAATTGGGATGCTCTCTCAATGTCCCGCATACGTGGTTCAACCTGCCCTATAGGCATGGAAGCATCCTCATCTTTGTTGATCACCATTAAGTTCTTCCCCATCAACCTGAGTATGGGATTAGAAGCTGATGGACTCACAGAATCAGAGTCACTCCTAGCCAAAAATCTTACTTCAGTGCCTGTGGAGTCTTTGAAAGGAATAGGAACAGTATGTGGCTTAATAACTGGGGGAACATCTTTTTCAGATCCAGATGTTGACCAATTGCTCAGAGGAATAAATTCAGGCCTCACATTGACATTACTAGGCTGTGGCTCAGAATTGCAACTGGTTTGCTTTCCTAAAGCAGTTGTTCTTGCAGAAATTTTCCGACGCTTTTTTAGTTGTAATTCATGAAAATTTGAAGAAACTCCCAGTGAAAATCTCTCTTTCTTTTGGCAACAGCATGGTTGGTCATTTTTCAACCTCAGAGATCCTTTTTCACCGGGAATCCTATCAGCTTTCAAATGTACTCCACCCACAATACCTCTCTCCAATCCTGTATTGGTAGCCTGTGCACCTGCAATTTTCACTGAAGATCCAGTCCTAGCAGCTGTTAAGCACGACTTAATCTTGTCTTGATCACCATATGGTCCAGCGGCTGATAAAGGTTCACAGTACTTTGAATCAGATCTCCCTGCAGGAGAGCTAGAAATTGTAGATGTAGCTGATATAGGGGAATCTGATGAATCTCCATCGAGCATGTCATGCTGATCTAGAGAAGACTGGACCAGGCTTGTAGTCAGTGATGAGTTACCTTGGAAGTCTTCTGAGCCCATATCCCTGGGGCTTGGCAAAAAAGATCCTGGTGGCCCTGGAATAGGTATTGGATCAACCCCAAGAAATGGATTTCCTTGCCCAACTCCAGAACCCAATCCCAAACTTATTTCAGCAGTTTGCTCTATCAAGTCATGTCGAACCCCACTGCCAGAAAACATTTCTTGATCATCAACAAAAGCTGGCTCAGTTGAAGCAGCCGGTGCTTCCACTTTACATAAAAATCTTCTGTGATCTTGAATAGATTGAAGAGAGTTATTTGGAGCTTTTGAACAGTCACTTAACTTGTAGAATTCTGTACCAAAAGGTGTATTCAGTTTACTAGCACTTCTATCAAAATCCCGGCCACATTCTACACTGCAAAAATCCTCTTCATTGTCTTGAGTCTCGTGTCTACAAGATGTAAGGACCCCAAATCCATCTGAATAATCAACATTCCCCCCTTCATCATTGCCATAACAAACTGCAGGTTTCGAGCTTTCCAGAGCCATGACTTTCTTACTTTGGAAAGCAGATAACTGTCTTTCCTCTCTAATTTCTAGGGCATTTTGTCTTCTGGGACACGTATCATTAGTTATAGCTTCTCCTTCCAACTGATTTTTAGAACCACCACGTTTCAAAGAAAGTTGGTGATCAACCTTAGAATGACAAACCACTGCTTCTTTATCTTTTTCCACCACCAAACGTACTCGAGATTTCTCATGGGTTGATCGTTTCTTTATTTTACAAGGTCCACTATCACTGACGGCTGATTGGCTGTTCACAGACATTATGTTTTTCCTGCAAGACAAAATACTCCAGTTTTAGTTACAATCACATGTAAATCCTGAAATGATTTTCAGAAAGAGGAAATATAATGGAATCGTTTGTTGAATACCCCCAGGTGTCAACTTCCATCTCATTGGATGCATTCCTCCTGGTAGAGTTTGTATACATGGGCAGACAACTATTGTGGGTCGATGTGCCTTCCTTGCCCAACTGGTTTGCATTTTGCTTTGTTGGTGGAAAAGATGTGTCAATATCGTCTGCCACAGCTCTTGCCAAGAGATTACCTACTCTTTTCCTTCTAGGAATCTTCTCCGCTATTTCAATAACTGGAACATCGTGTAATGCCTTTCTCATCCTTTCATCATTTCCAGAAGCCGATGCTAGGTTCTCACACAAAATTTTAGACTTCTGAGTAAGAATGCTTTCAGAAAGAGGATTCCCCAAAAATGATTCTTCATTCTCAACCAGTAAGTCTTTATGCAAATGCCATTTACATCTCGTGGGTTGATGATCATCTTCACTGCTCAACTTCTTCATAAAACCACTTCGTTTAGAGCAAACCCAGGGCCTCAAGGTCCCAGAATCACTGGATTTGGATTGCTTTTGCTTTAGCTGTTCTTTCTCAAAACTTCTATCCCCTCCATTGTATTTTTCTCCACGTCCACAGATCTGTTTGAACAAAATTTGACAGCCATGTATATTTAATACAAATACTACCAAATATTCAAAATAAGAATATTACAAAGTTTGAAGCTGGAAGTGCAGAATACATCAAGAAGTGGATACTACGAGAACAATATGCCTATCATTTCAATTAGAAAGTAGTCTACTGTATGTTTAAACTTTTGTGTATCAAAAATTGAATAAGGGTAGAGGAGGATAAGCCTAAATGATATAGAAGGAAGATTTAGAAAGTAGTCAACTGCATGTTTAAACTTTTGTCTATCAAAAATTGAATAAGGGTAGAAAAGGAGGATAAGCCTAAATGATATAGAAGGAAGGAATAGAAACACGGATAGAAGCATAGATGCATAAAAAAACAAGCGAACAGTACCTGAGAACCACGAGCGTTTTTGCGAGAGAGAATCCGTTTGCTTTGAGGGATAAGTTTCAGATATTTGTGATGCTTTTGGGCAAAACGTTTCTTTTTTTTCTTTGGAAAGTGTTTGATTCCTTTGCCTCCTCTCAAAGGATTTCTATCTTCAACATACTCCCTTTCTTTTCTGACCAGTGCTGGATCACTAGGCTTTGATAAGATCCTAAGTTTGGTACCATTTGCGTCAATATACACTGGACCAACATCACCAACATCTTGAGGATGTATGGGAGAAACCCTATGCCTTCTCCCTTCACTACACTCGGCATCCATGGTAGGCAAGTTCGAAGCTGTTGACAAGTTTCTGCCATTTCTTCGATCAAGCTCTTCCAGCGTGCATGGCTGAGCCGTGGCATAAATATCCACCATCAATTTTGTCTTCCTGGGCTTAAATCTATGTCTAGTGAGATTAGAATCAGCTGTGCACTTCGGTGTTGGCTCAATAGCAAGGCATTGATCAATGTGAGCATTCAAAGTGGTAATTGACGAGAATGAGAAAGTTTTGCAAACAGGGCAAACTTTGGAAGTCATTGCTTCTGAGGTCGTAGTACAGTTAGAAGTAATATCTTCTGAGGAGCTGCGTTCAGAGTTGCTAACAAATTTCACTATTAGCCTGCACTTCTTACCTAATGGTCGAGAGGTGTTTTGAGTTTTGTGGATCGCAGGAGGATCTACAGTTTCGACTTCAGCTGATGAAGTTTTCAACAAAGTCTGATTAGTTTGTAGCAATGAGATAGGATGCCTAATATGAGGAACCGACTCTATCTCGGATTGAGACACTGTGGTGGTTGAAGAAGGGAAATCAATTTCCTCCCCAGATCTGCATGAACTTACGTCTAGGCAAACTTCTGCTGCCTTACTGCTTCTTAGTTGAGCATCAATGCACGAATCTATAACCCCATGAGTATTGTTTTGTCTGGTAGGCACCTTACCAAAATGGCTTGCCCTATGCCTATTAAGGGAATCAGTTTCAACCGTACATAGCTTGGAGGATTGGTCTCTTATGGTATCAAGAGACTGAAATGGTGGCAGCACATCCCTCACGCCATGCTTGAAACAAAGTTGCAGATTTTTCAGAGAAAATGGCCAATTCTTATTGACATCCTTGCTCCGGGATGTAAATACATAATTCCTGCATAAAAGCATAAACGATTACGTGTTTTTTGGTCAATTTATTTACATAAGAATTATCCACCACAGGAGACATAATATGGTCTAGATTCTAAAAGAAAGAACTTGATGAAAACCACTGGAACAAGGGAATCTTTGTTTGATTACATGAAACACCACATCAATGGCTAAACAGTAGTTTGGAGACAAGAAGATTCTAGGAATCTAGTGGATTGTTAACCAGAATCAGCATGAAATCACAAGCAATTACTGATTATCACAACCAAGAGCAAGTGATTCACTATACATCCAAAGAAGAAGTAAAAGGGGAAGAAGACCGTGGTACAAAAGAAGGCAAAGCAAGAAGAAAGCACAGAATAGACACGGCATGGGGTTTCGGAGACACAGGTTCCAAAGGCAATATTGAAACAACGGGATCCGACCCAACACAAGATCATTTGGAAGAAGAAAAGAAAAAGACAAGACTAAAATCGCAAGTTTATCTTGAGAAACAAAGAAAGCAGTTAGTCTGTCGTATAGTAGTAGTTGATGGCCATGAAAACAAAAACAAAAGCAAAAGCAGCTAGCTGCCCATAAGAAGAAGAAGAAGAAGTGAGAGGGAGAGAGAGAAGTTGAATACCTTATGGAGAAATTGGGAAGTGAGGAAAGATGATCAAGGGATGGGTTAGGCAGATCTACTTGAGGCAAGGGAAGCTCATCATGACTACTATTCACCTTTGGAAATTTGCAAGAACATGAGGGATCTGGTGTAGGAGAGTTTTCAACGGATAACATCTGATGCAAAGCTTCTCTCTTCTTGCGCTGTTTCTGCAACAGTCACAAGCTTCTCTCTGCTTCTCCTCCTGCTACTACTGGTATCGGCAGAGTCACTATCTCTTCCACTTTCACTGGGCCTCCTCCTTCCTATCTTTAATTTCTTTGCCTTGAGCATATATATATATATATATATATATAGTTGTATATATATGTGTGTATATATATATATATATTTATATGTATAAACTCTCTTCTCTCTCCCTCTTTATACTTCAATCAAACCCCACCACCACGCCACCATCAACGTTCTCTTCTTACCACCACTTACAAGCAAAAAGAAGGTGGTTTTACCACCACTAGCTATTCTATCTATAGCAGACAACAAGATGAAGCAACCTCGGGCGGATCTTCATGGCATCAGCCTGCACAGAGAGCACAGTAGACCATTAGAGACATAGTTTTTGAGGTTTGCAGAAAGAAAAAGGACTCAGAAGAAGATGATGATGTACTAGTGGATTCTCTAAGGACGTTATTTTATGTGACAGACAGAAATTGAAGCATCTGGATTGGGAGTAATCATACAATGAAGCAAAGAACAACAAGCCAGCGGCAACTAAAAACAGCGGTGAAGGTGATAGATATGCGTCATTTTATGCGTGTACAACTCAAAAAGAAGTGAGAACAACAGAATATCAGCATGCTCAAGACCTTGGGTAAGATCTTAATCTAGGTCCATGCACATACGATAATGACAGAGATTGAGAGGGAAGAGTAGAAAGACGAAGCAAAAGGGGGGAAATGGTAAAAAAGAAAACAAAAATCAAGAAGCAGAGAGATGAATGACAACAGCTGTATACAAGTGAACTGAACAGACCAATTTACAAGAGTAAGGTTGGAATGGACTGATACAGAGAGACCCAAAATCCCGAATGATGATCATCTTGAACTAACTATTACTTAACGAAAAGAAAGCTTTTGGGTTGGTTTAGGCAGAAGAAAAAGAAGAAGGAGGAGAGCGAGAGTAGAGTGAGCTACCACACCAGCCACTCTGTCTGGAGTTTGAATGTTAAGAGGATTTGATGGAAACGAAGATGAAATACCTCCTTTCAGACAAATAGAAGATGGAGAAAACCGAAGCCAAAATAGAGACGGATGAACCGGAAGGAAAAAAATTAAAGTTGAACGAACCTTACTGAGGGGAGGAAGAAGCATTTATTTGATTCATGATGAGAGAGAAAAGGACGAAAAAGATGGAGAAAGAGAGCCACCCACTCATACATCACTAAAGGAATCAGGTTCTTCTTCTACCTTTCTACGCATTATCTCTGATTCAAACCTCCAAAAATAAAATAAAATAAACAGACTTTTTATATATTACATTTTTCTAAAGCACACCCGCATTTCCTTTTCTTTAAAAAAATTTATTTATTTATTTATTTTAAATTATTATGAAAGTATTTTAATGAAGATAATTATTTAGTCATATAATGATTTATTTGAAAAAGGAAAAAGATAATTGTACGGCTATTTATTATGATTATTTTATATTTACTTGCGAAGAAAATATATATTCTCTTTTTTTATTTTTTATTTTACCCAAAATTACGATGTGGCGTCCAGTTATTGGAATTTTAAGTTTAAACCAAAATAGTAATACTACTCCACGTTACTATTCATTCCCACCTTCTCCTACACGACAAACACGTCACCATCTGAGTCCCCACGTCCCACCATCGCCCTGTCTCTCTGTCACAAATTTCAACACCCATTTCTTAATAAGCGGTCAGTTCAAGTTCGACCCTATTCATTCATTTACCCCTTCTCTTTTTATTTTAACCAAATAAAGACACCACCCATATGCTATGCGCTGTCTGTCCACTTTTCAGAATTGTGTTTTTATAAAAATGACGAATTATTAAATATAAACACTACACAACATTTCGTTTAATATCAATCTAAGAAAAAAGACATTTTCAATAACATAATTAAATTAAAATTTTCATCTCAACTAAACAAAACTTGATAAAAATTAAATGATTCACTCTTTCTTTCTTTTTTAAATTGTAATCTAATCCAAATTAAAAAATATATATTAAGAATAATTTTTTAATTAAAAAATATTTAGATTAATAACACTCTGTAAGAGATTACAAAGCTAATTACGAAGCCAGTGCAACAAGAAATTGACAACGTTATATAAAGGAAACAATAACAATGATAAGAACATGAGCATTGTCAAAACTCAAGCATCATTTACACAATAAGAACAAGGTCATACTTCTATCAATCTAGTAAATAACTTTCCTCTATAGCACTTTGACATTGAAGATATACTCCTTCCTTTCTTTCCATAAAGCATGAATAGCTATACAAAATGACATCTTAGTAATGAGAAAATTAACATCACCCAAATGTTGTGACCGAGATGAAACTAATCATATTCTTCAACGTTGCAAACGTGAGCACTTAATTATTGGACAGAGTTGTATCCTTCTAGAGAAAACACATTTAAAGACTAGGTAATTCTTGGTTCTATCCTCAATGTAACCAAGTTGACAAACAAATGCAATAAAATGGGGACTTTTGATCTTATTAAGAGTGAAGAGTTTATTTTTAATAGCAATACAGACTATCAATGAGAACTTATGAACGATCTTATTGTTCTATACTAGCTTTGTCTATCACATTTTAGGAGCAGGATTCTTAAGGACTTGATAATCTGACTTGTGTTAAATAAGCTTGAGAAGTGTCTAGTCTGACGACATTTTGGTTCAATTGGTTGGGAAGGTAAGTAGGCAAATTCTCTTTTATAAGTTAGAACGCTTGATGGGTTATTCATCATCATTGATAAGCCTAGAGACTTTGACTTTAGGTTTTAATATATGTCTAAATGGAAAATTTGAGGGAGCAAGTAAAGAGGACCAACATTAGATCAATTGTTATACCATAACTAGGTGGCCTTAACATTCCTAATGGAATGCTTGATTTCTTGGCAAAGCTTGCTTTTTAATTCAAAATATTCAGCATAATCTAAGAGGAATTAGGATGAGGTTTAATTTCTCAAACACATTGGTCCTTTAAATAATGAGAGCGTACCCATTCAATGAATAGAGACGCCTTTTCTATGAGTATTCTCTACACCCTTTTCTATGAGTATCCCTAGACCACCTTTCTCTTTAGTCAATCCAATATCATCTCATTTCACCTTAAAATGAGACTTCTTGTAAGCATCCCCTATCCAAAGGAAATTCCTCGTGATTTTATTAAGACCCTTAGAGATATTTCTGGGAAGTTCTATGTAAGATATCTAATATGTATATAAATTATTCAGTGTAGATTTAATAAGTTGAGCTCTTCATACATAAGATAAGCTTCTATTGGCCTAATGTCTAATTCTCTTATGGATGGAATCAAAGATGGCATGAAAATCAACAAAAGTTGGTCTCTTCGTAGTAATAGGAATGCCAAGATATCTAAAAAGTAGCTTCCCCAATCTCAATCCTGCAATAAAAGCAAGATAATTTATATACTCTTTTATAGCATTAGGCATAATAATGCTCTTATCCTCATTAAAGCTTAAGCTTCAAAGTGAGTAGAAGCTCTTTAAAGAGTCTAGATGACCTTAATAGAAAGAGGCTTAACCTTGTAAAAGAGTAGTAATCATCAACACAAGACAAATTAGAGATTCTTTGCTTCAAACACTTAGGATGAAATTTAACACTAGATAGGATCATCTTACCTAATGCCTTTACTGGATCCACGTAACAAATTAGGAGATCCAAGTGTTTCCGGTGCTTAAATTGTAACATCCTGTTACTCATGATAAGGCTAGAATAGTATACAAGAGAGGTAAATGAGAAATTAGAAAGGGCATTTCATGCTTTTGCATAATATGGCATGCACATATATGTGAATATTGATTTTGCACAATAATATGATTGTACATGCATTAAATTGACTTATAAATTTGACTTGTGGATTTTATTTGTCTTGAAAATTAAATTGGGGTGTATAAAAATTGATTTAGCAATTTTGGTATTTTGAAAATTTGGGGTATTTTGGACTACGAAAAATGTAGAAATAAGAGGCTAATGGTTGTGTGACATATGGAAGCCTCAAATGGGTGACAAATGGCTTACATGCATTAGTGACGTGTGACTGTGAATTCTTGAATACACGTAGTGGCGTTTTTAGTAAAGAAATTTCTGTAGCTGTTGTTCTACACCGAAGGCACAAAACTCTTTCTTTGTTCATTATTCATCCATCACCAAATCAGCTAGTTGCTTATGTTTGTGTAATTGACTAATGATTCTTACATCAAAGTAAGAATTCCAGTCCATAAGGTGTTTCGTTTCTGTTTAATCCCATTTTTTCTCCATCCACTAAGACTTTTTTGCCCACTCTCACAACTGGAAATTTAGCTGAACCAAGTAAGGTAAGCTTTAAGCTTTATGATATTATGAATGACTTTTGATGATGTTTGAGTGTTTGGAAATGGATTCATGCATGAGTGGGTAGGAAGAAGCAACTTCAATGATAATTAGCGGGTTAGAAAGTCTGTTGAAAGTGTGATAAAGATACACAAAATGGAGAACGTATAGAAAATGAAAATGTAGAAAAATGATGAAGTGCGTGAATGGTGATCTATTTTGATATTTAGGTTTTAATATGGGATTTTGGATATGTTTATGAATGATTGGAGCTAAAATGGAAGTAAAAAAGATGATTTATGCATAATATGTGTTAGTTGTAAAAGGTAGGAGTTTGAAATCTGAAAAAAAAAAGAAGAAGAAAAACTTGCGTTTTGTTAATTTAGAGAAGAGAAGAGGACTTACATCGAAGGCTTACTGAAAGGAGACTATTTTGAACATCTTTCATTCATTTTGTTATAACTTCTTCTACTAACCTCCAAATGACATGGGATTTGAACCAACAAACTAATAACACATTGTTCTTTATCTCCACTAAATATTATAGCCATTTGAATTAATTTGGAGGCGATTGATTGATGAGTTTAGGATGAAATGTTGAGGTGTGCTAGAATTTGATAACTGAAATGTTTTTACTGATCATGCTTCGGTATTTTGGCTATATTTTGATCTATAGATTTCCAATTGAGATAATTCTTGATTTAAATTAAATTGGAGACATTTGGATACAATTTTTAATAAGAAATTGAATTTAAATTATGTCCTTAAGGGTCTTGAAATTTAGTTTTAAATTAAGTCTTGGTTTAGGCTATAGTACTACCAGTGAAAGAAATCATGTCCTGTTGTTATCGAATAAATTGTATTGATGTAGGCCGAATAAGATAAATTTGTCTTCACAAAAGTTTTAGTTTATTTTCTTAGCTTTCAATTGGTATAAAGTTTGTAATTTTTGGATATTGTAATTGAGAGATATGAGTTGTACAAATTTGAGTGCATGATCATACACTAGCTAAAATTTCAAATGCACTCTATCTGTAGTATTTTCAGCATAACTTATAAAATAATTAACCAAACTATATGATCTTGGTGTCATTAAAAACTACATAGGAGAGAATTTTTCTAGTAGGAAGTGTTCCCAAATTACTCCATTTTTCTTGTCAGAATGATCGTGCAAAGTGGCCCTGAAAGCATATTTTTTAAAAATCTAGAATGATCAATTGGGTTATGAAATTATTTTCAAATTATTTTATTGTGGTCCAAACCCTTAGTACAAATTAACTTATGTTAGTTGTGATATATGAATGACATTGTGACAAGAATAATGATAAGATACCTGAGATTGTCATTGAACATGCATTGTACATATTTCATATATATATAGATGTGCATAAATGAATACTGATACAATTGTGCAAAATTGTGATATATGTAAATGTGTTTTGCATGATATAGAGGAGCATTTAGAGCGCCATCATCTAG
>JANZLX010000005.1:19166877-19178713 GCA_025531955.1 Erythroxylum orinocense
TGTCCTTGAAGCTGGGAAATATTTCTCCAAGAAGGCTTTCCTCAAGTTGGCCCAACTGTGATAGGCATTGGCTACATACCTTGGGAGGCTCATGTACCGCTCCCGGGCCTTACCTTCTGGCGACAAATGAAAGACCTTCCACAGCACCTGATCTAAATGTGCTCCTACGGGTTTCATACTCTGACAAATCATTGTAAGCTCTTATAGGTGCATGTATGGGTCTTCTCCCGCCAAACCGTGAAATTTGGGGAGGGAGTTGATCAATAAAACTTTAACTTCGAAATTCACGTCGAAGTTAGGACAAGCAGCAGTGAAAGGATCGTAGTTGACATCAACCTTTAACTTCGAAATTCACGTCGAAGTTAGGACAAGCAGCAGTGAAAGGATCGTAGTTGACATCTGAGGTTGTAGCTTCCCTAATCGTCCTATGCCTATTGTTTCCGTTATTATCTCCTACTCGTTCATGATCACCATTGAGTCCATAATCTCCATTTCTCGGTTGGTGAACGGGAAAATCCTGATGTTCAGCCATGATAGTTTCTACTTGCTCTAAAGTGCTAAGCCTCTCTTGTTCTTTCCATTCCTTCCTAAGTTTCCTAAGGTGTTGTTTTATCTCGGGATGAAATTGAACTAACCTAGATTTTCTGGGCATGCACAAGAGCAATCCACACAATGAACAAAATTAAGTATGAAGCGGAAAGCAAAATTAATTCACAAAAACACACAATCAGGCAAAAAGTGAAGTGCAGTGGATGTGAGTGTATGCAAGTATGAGTGTATGTATGGAAGTATGTATGAAAATTGGTATGAAAAGTATGAAGTATCGAAAGAAAAAAATATGCTTGTACGAAGAAAGTAAACCTATACTATTGACACGTATGAAATGCAAACTATGAAAAAAAATGAAATGCAAAAATAAACAAAACGACTTGGCTAACCTAGAAAACCAATTTCTTGGTTCCCCGGCAACGGCGCCAATTTGATCGCGGCTCTGTTGTTCGATTCAGAAATTGACCTTGGAAACCGGTCAAAATAATTAAATTCTAAGATTACAGCAAGCTGAACCTCGGTCTCTCTTGTTGGAATCGATGGAAATTGATCTAAAAACTAGCCTAAGTCGAATTATGCAATTAAAACAATTAAAAGGGGGTTTTGATTGGTTGATCAAAAATAAAGAAAAGAAAAGTATAAAGAATCTTTTTGGATTTTTGGGAAACTTTGCAATTGGTAAAAACTAAGATTGAAATCAAATTTCTAAAGTCCTCTTGAAAATGGGCTCAGATTATCAATGTTCAAAATGATTTTTGGGGTTGGAATCCACTAAGTTTCAAAAGATCAACCTTAAAAACTCTTTAAGCCCAAAGATCTAATTAATTAACTCGATTCTTTAAATCTTTGTTAAAAACCTTAGTGTGAAAATTAGACAAGCAAATACAATAGGTCAATCGGATGAAAACACAGCCAACTCAATCAAACACAACTAGGCAGATTAAGAAGGTTAATGCAAAATCCGAATGACATACATGAGACTTCATGTATTAAGCACTGAAAATCTACAAATAACTATGTCCAAATCTAAATACAATGTTCAACACACTGATAAAACTACTAACCATGCTAATCTAGTTATACCAATGCAGTCTCTAACTCATAGCTATACATAAATATAACTAAAGTTCAGACATTTGTGATTTTGAAGCTCTCGGTGAACTCAAAACCTTGCTACATTCTCAAGAGGTCGGAAGCCTAGCTACGCATAACGCCGAAGAACTCCATCACTGCTGGAAATCCGATGCTATCCATGACTCCAACAACGATCGATAAAAGTGGTTGAGGAAAGAATGACGAACGGAGATGAAGGTAGATGGTGGTGCGATCGTCGTCCGATGGTTGTCGACTGCAAAAACAGAAAAGAAAACTATCAGAATCGTATATACGATGCTGGTTTGAGTGTGACTAACCTTTAATTTAACCTAATTCGGTAACTTATATAAACGTCAGCTCGGGCCGGGTCCCTACAGTGAGACAAACTTTTCATTTGGAGTTGGGTATCCACTCGTTCGTCACGACGTGTTAATTAAAAATTCATCGCGACGTGTTGAATTAGGTCATTCGTCGCGACTAACAAATTAATATTCGTCACAAAGTATGAAGTGGTTGGCTCGTTGCGACGTCTAGAAAGATTCTCACGACCTGTTGACTCCTTTGTTCCTAAAAAATAAAACACTTGCAGTATCAATTGTCCTCATGAAAATTATAGAGAAATTAATATCAAATTATGACAATGTACTGACAATTTGCAAATTGTGAGAGCTCGATATAAGGAACCAATTTAAGCACAAAAGTCATCAATTAGGAGTCAACCAGTGCATAAAATAGTTAAGAAAATGAGGCCAGTTTATAAAGTAAACTTGGCTCAATCAGTTTCTCAAGCCTTCTTCTTCTTCTTCTTCTTCTTCTTCTTCTGCTTTTTCAATATGATGGAAAATTTTATTAACACTAACACAAGCTATTACAACATTATAATGAGCTCTAAGTTGCAGATTGCTTATAATGAATACAAATAAGTTAAAAGATACAAGCAATCAACTACTTAGAGATTCCATCTAATCTTCATATTATGAGTGAGTTTATTTTGTACATTCTTTGCCATCATTGATCTCTTTAATCTAAATTAGAGTATTCTTAGTTAGTTAATGCTTTCCAATCATTGAACCTTTATACAATATGTTTTTTCTTTCTCTCCAAATTGAGTAAATAGGTATGGTGAAAGCAGTTTTGAAGAGCTCTAAATTTTGCTTAAGTTCTTTAGCTTTGTTAATTACCTAGACCAAAAATCCATTCCATTCATAAGTTTGGCAGAATTCCACTAGCATTTATAGCACTATACTCCAAACAACTTTGGAATACCTACATAGAAAAAATAGGTGTTTCTTGTCTTCCTTTTCTTCTTTGCATAATACACAAATGGGACCATTTATACCAAACCATCTGCCTTTAGTTATAATTCTATTCTTTATAACAAACCAAGTAATCAAAGAAGCTTTGGGGTTCCAGGATTGATTCTAAAGTAGATCAAATCAAGGTACATCCTCTAGGTGTAGATTTTGTAGCAAGATTAATTAGTAAAGATCCCCTTAAAGTTGGCTATCTGAGTAATGTTGTCCTCCCAATGCCGATGATGGAGCTGAGGTAGATATGTTGCTAAAGAAAAGAATCCTTTAAAATTATCATTCCATTCTTCATGCTGAATTAGTGAAGAGACTTTGTAGGAATTATATTTCTTAAATAAAGAATTTCATTCCTCCATATTAGAGGACTAAGGTTAGTCCAATTGTCATACCGGAACCATATGTTATCCCATATCATAATTTATGTTTAATATATGGGTATAATAGATTCCTCAAGTTCAACATATAGATAAAGTTCTAAGAATTTTCCTTATTGCTACCTGCTAGAAGTTCTGGTTTTTAAGATAAAATTCATCAATCCATTTGATCCATAAAACTCCCTTATCAATATGTAACCTCTAAATCCTTTTGATCAATACGACTTTTTGAATAAGAGATATGGGAATAATCCCCATGCTCCTTTCCTCTTAAGAGTAGATATTTCCTCCCATTGGACTTTTGCACCTTTTGAGTTATATGCCTTACCAAATCATAGAAAGGCTTGGATATTTCTTTCAATCTCCTTGATGACTCTCTTTGAGAAAGAATGTGTACACTCCAATGAATAAAAAGATTATTAAGGATTGAATTGATTAGAGTAAGCCTGGCTGCAATGGATAAAAACTTGTTCTGCTATATATTGATTTTAGCATTATAAGATTCAATGAAAGGGATGTAATCAAAGAATTTTGGTTTAGCAGAGGTAATATAGATGCCATGACATATAAAAGGAGGAGTATGAATTCCAAAGCCTAAAATTTTACTCAACACTATTTAATTACTCACACCAGAAGAGATAAACATATTGCTCTTATTAGCATTGACTTTCAATCCCGATCAATCTGCAAATAGCTTAAAAATGTAATAAAATTTTAGGGGATTGAATGTTAGCCCTACTTAAAAGTATCAGGTCATTACCAAAAATCAAATGAGTGATCCTGAGTTCTCTGCATTTATAGTGAAATTGGAATCTACCATTACAATTAGTGAGCTTGGTAAACATTTTGGATAACCCTTCCATCATCAGGTTGAATTGGTAAGTGGGTAGAGGATCCCCTTGCGTAATTCCCTTAGTATTCCTAAAAGATAGGAGCACCATTAATTAGAATACTGAAGGAGGATGTTATGATACATTTTATTATCTACTTAACAAACTAATATGGAAATCTAAGAGCAACCAATTAGGGTTGAATAAAATTCCATTTAATGGTATCAAAAGCTTTGTTGAAATCAAATTTGAATATACAATTTCATAGCTTTGTTCAATGCCATGTTCAATCCGTTAGCTAATAACTTTGTTATTAACTTGTAGATTGTATTAAAGCATGAGATAGGTCTATAATTCATCATGGAAGAAGGATTTTTCTTCTTAGGAATGAGACAAATGTAAGTATTGTTAATTTCTTTTATCATATTAGAAAAAGGAAAAAATTTCTAAAACAACTTTAGTAAAAAGATTGTGTATAATATCCCAAGCTTTTTAAAGAAACAAGCAGAAAAACTATTAGGTCCTGGAGTTTTGGAGGGATGCAAACTAAATAAAACCTCTTTGACCTCTTTCTATCTAAATGGAGTCACCACGGAGTCTTTCAAATATTAAATGATAGCATTGTTAAAGTATATGTTCATATTGAAATTTGTAAGAGTGGATTCTTCAATCGCCATCAGATTTATAAAGAAACTCTTAGTCAATTCCTATAGTTTACTTTGATCAGTAAATGTATTCCCTGTGTTATCTTAAAGCTTTTAATTTTATTCTCATTCATTCTAATTAAAATGAAGAGTGAAAAAATTTGGTGTTGCATCTCCTTCTCTTAGCTTATTAATCCTTGCTTTCTGATTTAAAATTTAGATATGCAGATTAAGAGCTTCTTGATGCTCCTTCAACCTATATGCTTCCATCACTCTCATGGCATTATTATGTGAAAACTAAAAGTAGTTCTCCTAAGCCTTTCTCAATTTTTTATTGGTTTCAATAACACTTTTAGTTTGATCTCTAGCAAAACTCTTCAAAGTTAGTTTGATAAGTTTAAGCATCTTCATAATTTGGAAAGCTTTGTTAACTGTCACTTCTTAGTTCCAATTGGTGAGTACTACTTCTTGGAAACCGTCTCTAATAGTTAATACATTAAAGAATACGAAAGGAGCTCTAGATATTTTAAAAGATAGAAGGTTTTGTATGTTTGTAAGAGTGATTAGAATAAGAATTTTCCCCAAAATGTGTATAGGAATACGGATATTGGTTTAACCATTATTTTTTAATCAATGATTTATCTAGCTTTTTCCTAATTAATAGGTATACATGTTATTTATTGGTCTAAGAGAAAAATATACTTGTGAAGTTAAGATCCACCCAGTCAGCCTTTTGAACTAGGTTAGTGAGTTTACTATAAGTTCCCAAATTATACTTCTCGCCTCCTTCTATCTCCAAAGAAGATGGGTTAAAATCTCTTACTAGTGACCAAGGATTTGTTATTCCTACCTGAATGACTTTGATGTCTTCCTATAATTACTCTCTGGAATGAAAAATTTGATGTATAGATCACTGTCAACTTAAACTTAGAATGCTGACCAAAAATTTGACATTTTAAAAGCATAAGTTGGTCACTTTCATATGAAACTTGAACTTCTACCTTGTCAGATTTATAAAGGCATTCAATACTTCCATTGTAATGAAAAAAGTGGTTTGAAAGAGTTTTTCATTCAGCTCCCAAAAACTTGAGGCCATTCTGTAACTGAGTTAGCTCTATTTTAGTTTGAAGGAGCCCCGCTATATAAGGCTTCTTATAAAAATTAACCTCCTTCATAGTTGATATTTTAAGAGTGTCATTTAGCCCTCTATCATTTCATGCAAGGACTATCATCAGGGGATTTATCCCCCTTCAACTTATTTTTCCCTTTTCTTCTTTCTAATTTTCTCCTAGAATCTGTAGAAAGATCCTTAACTTCTTCCTTATCCAAGTGATTCTCCTCTAATACTGAAGACTTATCTAAGCTTGTTTTAAGAATGTCATTCTCTTTTCCCTCCAACTGTGAATTAATCAAATTTGCAGCATTTTGAGTCCACTTCATCTCCTCAATCTTCTTGTTTATTTTTGTATTTATCTCTTCATTCACCACTTTGTTAAAGTTATTAATATCCTCTAGAATGTCTAGTCCCGTAAGTTGTTCATGTCTTCCTATCTTGAAAACTTTCCCAGTGGCTTTCCATTTTCTTTTAACATTATTAGGCTTTCAAGTACAAGTGATGGGAATGTCAATCCTCACCATTTCTCCTTCTTCTCCCAATTTCATAACTGGAATGCTCTCAAATAATTTAAATTTTTTCCTAACTTTAACAAAAACATTTGCAAAGAAAATCCTCTCCATATTAGTTGTTTGAGAGTCCATATATATTGTCTTTCCTAGGGACCTTGCTAGGAAACTTAACCCTTTAATTGTCAAAAGTTCCAAAGGAACATTGTGAAAATTAATCCAAGTGGGGAAGCTATTTATATTTTCTCTATCACATTCAATATATGGCTTTTATTTATAAACATGGGTTAACCTCCAACTTCCCAAGGGCCTTGCTCCTATATCTCGTTTAGAAAAAATTCAGAGTTGAATTTAAATAATAAGGCTCCATCTTTTATCAGCATTGTTTTCTCTAGCCCTTTCTTGCTCCATCTTATTGTTGCTTAGGCAAGAACTACTAGAAAGGTAGGCCTTCTACTCTAGAAGAACCCTACTAAGGTTGTGGACCAAACTGTAGCTCCTACTTTAAATAGCTCTATAGGAGGTGGAGAACTCCATCTATCATCACATCCAGGAAATGTTTCAGTTTGCCTTTGTTATACTGGATACTTAAACTATTCTTCCAAGATCCAATAGGTTGTTTTATTGCTTTTGAAGCATCATAGGGAACCCCATTTTTGTCATTCTCAACTAGACTTGCTTAGGTTGGAGAGTCTCTATGTTTAGCACCATAAGCTTCTCAAATGAGTTCAAGAAACTCCTCTAAAGAAAAATTTAGAGAAGATACTGATCCTTTAACACCTTCAGTTGATTGAAAGGACAAAAAATGGCCTTCCATTAACATAAAAACCTCTCATGGGGAAGTGCCAAGGTCTATACCAGGAAGGTAACAAACTAGTCGACGGAGTTAAGTTTCCAAAAAAGGAAAATTTCAAGGGCAGAAACATAAATTGCTATAAAGAAGTCAAAGAAAATTTCTTGGAGAGAGAAGTTTTAATATGAGCCTTTTTCTTATTGTTGTCCCTCTTCTCCTTTTCTTCATTTCTTTCATGTTTTCATTGTATTTAAGAAGTGGGCATTAGGACTTCATGTGATTTTCATACATTAAAAAAAATAATGTTAAAAGACTTGCCTTTTGAATCAACCTTATCTTCCTTGAATTCTTTTTCTAGAAGTTCTTTCCCTTTGATTTTTTTAATTTCTTAGTGATTAAGATTATCTCTTTATTAGCACTTCCACTTAAGGATGTTTCATATTCATTACTTTATTCCACCTTTAAGCCTTTAAATTCTAGGTTTTTTTTTTCTATGAGGAGTTATCTCATTTTGTACATCTTTTAAGCCTCATTTCATAAGTGAAGAGAGATCCAATGAAATATTACAATGGAAGTGTTGTTAAGTCCTTAACTTATTATATGAAAGTCACTTTGGTTTCCTAAGTCCTTAAAAGTAACCTAAATAACTTCATCACCATTTCTAAATTAGTTTAGGCCTTCTTAAAGCCTTTGGCATCATTAATAATAAAAATATCTTGTATACATTTTTGATACACTTTCATTAATATTTCATTTGGAATGATTTATATTGATGACTTAACTTGGTTAGTATGCTCATAATGACTTCAAGTGTGTGTTAAATTTCATGAATAGTTTCATACATGGCTACCTTGTTGAAATCATTTTTTCTTAGGACATAAAAGAATATATGAAGGGTTTATCTATTGAAAGAAATAAGCATCTTATCTTAAGGTTCTCATTTTTCCTTTAGTTTGGGCATGTTTTAATCTTCTATAACTTTATAGGAATAAAATGGCCATTTGAGGCTATTTCCCACAAATCAACACTCTCGAACATTAAAAAAAATCCTTCCTAGTTTTCTAATTGACATAAATATTACCATTAAGGAAAGAAGATCTACTAATACTTTATCCCTCTTAGTTTGATGATGATGATGATATAGCTAAGTATACCATCAGGATTTATTTTAGAATTTCGTTTGAAATACTAACTTAAAAGACATACTCTAATATCACTTATTAGTCTCTAATGTCATCTAAAAGAATTGGGTGTTGGTGAATTTAAATAATTATTTTTATCTAATAAATACAATTGAATAAGGATCAATATAAGATTAAATAAAGAAATAGCTTAATGTAAATCAATCACATAATTAAACAATAATTTAAATAGTATAGGGAAGAAGAAAGGTAAACCAATTTATAACGGTTTAATAAACAACTCTTGCTTACTTCCACTCTCTAAGATACTTCTTAGAATTCCACTAAGTCTCTTCTTTAATAATGCAAAGAATAAGCTACAGGTCCTTATGGAGAGGCAAATCTAGCTCTCAAATGAGTTAGGGCATGAGTAGAAGCTACTAATGTGAATTCGTAAGTAGTTAGTCTATCTGAATAATCAAAAGAACTTTTGTTTATACACCCTATTTTTATTCTCTACCAATTAAATAGAATCACAATTAGAATTATAGAATCATATGTAGAATTGGATTCAAATACACCAAAAAATGATAATATTTTAATTCAAAAATGAAATTGAAAAAAAGAAAATAGAATGCAAAAGATTGTTTATCTTACATTAGCTTACCAACCTATAAAATATCCTCATACAAAGCAGTGAAATTGATTTAGATTGGTTTATAATAGATAAGTAATATTGTTAAAGGGTTGTAATCAACAATATCCTAAAGAATTAAGGATTCCATAGCTTATAACTTTGTACGACTAGGAATATTTTAGCTAAACTTAGACTTCCTTTAATGAGTTACATATGCTTACATTTTAATAGGCTCCTTTTAAACTTTAATTCTTTGTTCAATAAATTTAATAAAAAAAAGGTGAAGAGGAACCTTCTTACATTAATATTTTTTATGAGTAAAAAGCAGCTCCTCTTACATTCATTTAAGTGAAAAGTAACCCCACTCATAAATGAATTTACAACTTAAAAACATTTCTTAATCACTTTTATAACCTAAAGGTTTACTCACTTCAAAATGCAATAATAAATGCCTACAAAATCTTTAAATAACTCGTTGAAATGTGTTTATAGAACATCCAAACATTTTCTTATGTTTAAAATAATGAAAAAATAATGTATTTATAGGTTTTAGAACTCAAACTAGTTGTTAAAACTAAGAAGTAGACATTATTAACTACTAGTTATCGTACATTGATCGACCATTGT
Organism: Erythroxylum orinocense; assembly: GCA_025531955.1. Classification (NCBI taxonomy): domain Eukaryota; kingdom Viridiplantae; phylum Streptophyta; class Magnoliopsida; order Malpighiales; family Erythroxylaceae; genus Erythroxylum; species Erythroxylum orinocense. Next base: position 19,176,481 of record JANZLX010000005.1, read on the forward strand.
TACACATGGGTCAACCAATGTTCGTTGAATGTATAGATTTTCTTGTCATTGGTGTAGGAAAATTCCGGTGCTTGTATCATGTTCATGTGGTATATAAAACCAAAAAAATTGTTCTGGGACTTTCTCGAAGTCCAGGATCTATGTGCCTATACAAGGAAATACCAAAAAAACCTAGCTGAATGTACCCAATTCATATACATGTTCATAACATATATATATCTATATATATAGGAATTCATGGCATTTACACAAATCAATCATTTATATAATAACCACGTACCTTGTGTGCAGTCTCCTTCATTCTTTGATCTTCTACTCGTAGGGTTATTGCAAACCACAATGACCAAAACAAACTGTCTCCAACAGTATCCATTCAGAGATCAAAAAAACTAACCGAATCAAATTCTTTGATTTGGAAATGGCTAGAACAAGACAAGAGTGCTAGCTCTTACCTTTTTTTCTATGGAAGCAATGTGAAGGAGAGAAAGAAGATGATGAAGCCTAGAAAGATTAAGATAGTATTGTGAAGAAGAGTTTCCAAACTTGTTAAAAACTTCTTACGATCATCATCTTCTTTTCTAGCTTTTGTTTCTGTCTTTTATTGCTTTTGTCTTTTTATTAATTAAAGACATTTAATGCAACTTTAACAAAGTCTCTCCTCCCTTTTACATGTCACTCATACCTTATATATATAAAAAAAATGTTCAAATGATCCAGTCACAATGAGGTTGGTCCTATCAAGTTCTAGATGTGGAAAAACACCGGAGACTTATTTCAACAATATCGATGTCGCGATCTCATCAAGACATATCCCAATCTCATTGGAATCCATTTGGTTCTATTTCTCTTTATATAATGGATCTCTATTCGAAATCATTTTATGAAATCTCCGAGTCACTTTTATATGTGTGACCCGTTAAGTTCCCAGTTATGTTGGCCACTTAAATTAACACTTAATCAAAGCAAGTCATGAGCGAGGTCTAGCAACACATCATGACCCCCAATTGATCGAAAAGTAAGTGGTTTAACGAAAAAACCCATGCTAATCACAAACCATCTCATCAACCCTCCCATAGACAATTTCTATGCAATTCATCCTTTCACCATGCTATACCCCCACTTAGTTATGAGTATGAGCAAAGTGTCAACTCTCATTAGATTGACTACATCAAATCTAGTCTAAATGATATCAGTTCTCATCCTGAGACTCACTACATATGTCAATGAAGACATTCTTCATGACATATGTACTCCAACTAGAGATTTCCAAGTAATGACCCCGACAAGAGGTTGTGGGTATCATCTTTTGCTATCATAGAAGTGGTGAATCCTCTATTGGCTACTCATTTACCTTCAAATACCTCAAGTTGTACCTAATCACTACCCTATAAGTGACCTCTGTAAGGCAACAAGGAGTGGAGTCAAAGCACAAAATCAATATCCAACATATCCTTGGGTACCTCAAGTCTAATGATACTTGCACCATTGCTATGAGGAGATTATTAAGTCAAAATGACTTTACGTAAATAATTTTGATGGAGAACAAATAATAATCACGGAAAAAAAGCAGATGGAAGCAAAAAGAAAAGCAAACAGAAGCAAAGTGAAAAGTAGATGGAAGTGAAATAAAAGCAGACGGAAACAAAATGAAAAGCAGGCGAAAGCAAAATAAAAAGACAGACGAAAGCACTCGCAAAGCAAAAATGAGACGATAGGAAGTCAGACGCAAGGCGTAAAGGCGAAAGAAAGAAACTAATGATACAAAGCAAACGGAAGATTCGATACCACGTCAGATTATGTATCAGCTTGAGTTAGTTACAGAACTCAACTGAATAATCGATTCTTGAAAGATCAAGAAGCAGTTATGGACGAAGGCTATAAATATGAGTCAGAGTCGAAGATTGCAAAAGTTACTAAAGTTAGCAAAATTAAAAAGCTTAGCAATTCTTGAGAGAAATTATTGTGCAAAAAAAAGCTAGAGCTATTTTATCTGTAACAACGCTCAAAAAATCTTTTAGTTGAAAGAAGTGCAGATAGCCTAAAGAGGCTAAGTGTGAAAGAATACTGATTGTAAGAGACGTGAAGAGGCTCGGAAACAAAGAATACTTGTAAAGTTTTGAGAGATAGTGGAATCTCAGAAAGATATCTGAGGACTTGACGTAGCCCACAGTTTGGGGTGAACCAGTATAAAAATCGTTGTGTCAAAATCTCTCAACTCTCAACCTCTCTCTTA
>JANZLX010000005.1:19200721-19221450 GCA_025531955.1 Erythroxylum orinocense
GAATAATTAATCTATCAATACCTCAAAATTCATTTAAATCATGCTTAGCTTCTTCCAAAATCAAGACCTTTTCTAATAACGTAATTGAAGGAATTTGCTTGCACTTCCTTCTAGAGAAATGTTTCTCATTGTATCACTTTTCTAATGACACCAAAATTATTTAATTTAGTTCCCTAGTCCAAAATTTATACACCAATCATTTTTGGGCTGTTCTTATACTGAAACATTATCCTGTGCTTGAATTCCATCCAAAAATTAACTTTCTTAGAGACTGAATCAAAACTCGATTGCATCAGACAATTTGTAGCCTTATCTCTCTTGTATTTCGACTGATTGATGTACCATGCCACCCTCGCGGGGCACGGACTCGGATATCACTAACGATGTCGGATTCGGGTCACGCGGGAGTGGGGTGTTACATCTCTAGTTTACTCCAAATAAAAAATCATCTCATTCGAATAACTAGAGATCAAGTTATGGCCAAAACATCGAAGCATATTCAATGGACATATACATTTTCCAGCTTTTTAACTTCCAACATTTCATATATAATCGCTCTTGTATCTAAACCTTATTTTCTTTTTCATTTCAAATTCAATAATTCTCCTTTCTTTACACATGCATAATTGCCAATAATTTCCCACGTTCCCACTTAACAGTTCTAGCTTCCACAAAAGGTTCGGGGCCCAACAACTATTTTACTTACACCTAAAAAAGATGGTAGTTAGAGGATGTGTGTGGATAGCTGAGCGATTAACAAAATTACTATTGGTATAGATTCCTTATCCCAAGGTTGAATGATATATTAGATTAATTGAGTGAAGTAGTGATCTTTTCTAACATTGATCTCAAGAGATTATGGGATGGGTCAAGAACTGTTTTTAAGACCCTGAGTATGAAAGTTGATGATGTTAAGTATTTGAAGTAGTTAGATAAAAGTGATGGAGATTTTGTGGAGACATGGGACTTATGTTTGGTGAAAAAGTCTCATGATGATTTTCATCTACATGATGGGTTTTTTGATGAAAAGAAATCAAATTTGTCTTCAAAGAACTTCACTTAGGAAGAAGGTCATTAGAGAAATTCATAAGGAAGGCTTAGCTGGTCACCTTAGTAGAGACAAGACTCTTAAAGATGTAAGAAAGAGATATTATTGCCTGACGATGAGGAGAGACATTGTTACTATTGTCGAGAGATGCCAAGTTTGTCAAGCTTATAACGAACTTACACTAAATTAGGCCATTAACAACTCAAAGCAAGGCATAACTAATGCCCTTGTTTTCTTCTTAGATCATTTTGAATCATTGTAAATATGAACACAGAAGAATAACCTAGAACTCATTGTAATGTAGTAATAGTTTCATTTATAATGTATTATTCATTTTTTATTAAAAAAAAGATCAAGTTAACAAGAAAGATCAAGATAGTCTTGCTAAACTTGACCATTTGATATAATATGCATTTCATATAAAAACATCACAAATAAGGACACCTATATGCACATAACTACCAACAAAATATCTATAATAATTCAAGTTTCTTTTGGTATTTATCACAGGTAAATGAAATTATTTTAATGGAAAAAATGATATAATAATTAGTGTTCTTTTGTTTTTACCTTTCTTTTATGATTATAGCATAAGAAATTATCAATGCCACTTTAAACAAATTAATTGTGTTATACAATAGCTTTTAACAAATAATAGCCATTTCAGCAACATGACACAATAATTTACTTTAGGTTACTATATTCCATTCACAATCTCATTCATAATTGGCTTAGTAGGCCATTGTTATCACAAATTAATTGTGCTATTGTATAACACAATTAATTTGTTTAAAGTGGCATTAAGATGAGGTTCCTTTAAAAATGTAGCTAACTTTAGAAGAATTTGGGGATCTATTATCTGATGAACTATCTAATGGATTACCTCTTATAAGAGATGTCCAACACCACATTGATTTAGTTCCTAGGGTTAGTTTACCTAACTTACCTCACTACAATATAAGTCCAATGGAGAATGAGATCTTGAGGGAGGAATTAGAAGAGTTGATTAAAAAGGGGCATACTAGAGAGAATATGAGCACATGTGCAGTTAGTATTTTACTTACACCTAAAAAAGATGGTTGTTAGAGGATGTGCGTGGATAGCTGAATTACTATTGGTATAGATTCCTTATCCCAAGGTTGAATGTTATATTAGATTAATTGAGTGAGGTAGTGATCTTTTCTAACATTGATCTTAGAAGATTATGGGATGGGTGAAGAACTGTTTTTAAGACCCTGAGTATGAAAGTTGATGGTGTTGAGTATTTGAAGCAGTTATATAAAAGTGATGGAGATTTTAGGGAGATATGGGACTTGTGTTTGGTAAAAAAAGTCTCATGATGATTTTCATGTACATGATGGGTTTTTTGATGAAAAGAAATCAAATTTGTCTTCAAAGAACTTCACTTAGGAAGAAGGTGATTAGAGAAATTCATGAGGAAGGCTTAACTAGTCACCGTAGTAGAGACAAGACTTTTGAAGAGGTAAGAAAGGTATATTATTGCTTGACGATGAGGAGAGATATTGTTATTATTGTCGAGAGATGCCAAGTTTGTCAAGCTTATAACGAACTTACACTAAATTAGGCCATTAACAACTCAAAGCAAGGCATAACTAATGCCCTTGTTTTCTTCTTAGATCATTTTGAATCATTGTAAATATGAACACAGAAGAATAACCTAGAACTCATTGTAATGTAGTAATAGTTTCATTTATAATGTATTATTCATTTTTTATTAAAAAAAAGATCAAGTTAACAAGAAAGATCAAGATAGTCTTGCTAAACTTGACCATTTGATATAATATGCATTTCATATAAAAACATCACAAATAAGGACACCTATATGCACATAACTACCAACAAAATATCTATAATAATTCAAGTTTCTTTTGGTATTTATCACAGGTAAATGAAATTATTTTAATGGAAAAAATGATATAATAATTAGTGTTCTTCTGTTTTTACCTTTCTTTTATGATTATAGCATAAGAAATTATCAATGCCACTTTAAACAATTAATTGTGTTATACAATAGCTTTTAACAAATAATAGCCATTTTAGCAACATGACACAATAATTTACTTTAGCTTACCATATTATATGCATTCACTTTTTTTAAAAATTACTTGTGTTATACAATAGATTTTAAATAATAGCAATTTCAGTAACATGACACAATAATGTACTTCAGGTTACCATATTGCATGCATTTATAAAAAGAGCAACTATGATAACAATGGCCTACTAAGCCAATTATGGATGAGATTGTGAATGGCATGCCCCCACACTTGGTGATATGGAGTGAATAAGAAGGAGGGGAGAGTAATGTTAAGTAAGGTGGAGGCTATTTTAGTATTTTCACTAACAAATGTGACTCGGGATATCTTGTTTTCTTTACATGAATGATGAGAGCACTCATTGGGTCAAGAATTTCCAAGTCAATACATGTAAGTACTTGAGAGAACAGAATTAGTGTATAAACCGAAGTTAAGAAACAACTGTGTATATATCCATAAGCTATATGCATTAGAACAAAAAGATCCATTCTTTCCAAGACGAAGACAATTTAATTAAGTTGGAGTACATATCATATGAGTGGATAGACTCTTGAAATGTTATATGATATCAATGAGGCAATAAGGATAAACCTAGTAACAGGAATTCATAATAATAGTACCAATCACAATATTTACATCAAAATCTACTACTACTTGTTGGTGCATAAAACAAATAGGTCTACAATGAGCAATATTATAAAAATGAAACAATGCATGTAAACTGATGAAACTGATAAAAATATTCATTCTAAAAGTAAATGTAAACAGTGTTATAGTAAACAAAATAGTATCATTACCATAATAAAACTAATGGTTTGTTTTTATTCATCATCTGTATGTGGTATATACGTAGGCCTGAAAACAATTAAGCTTTGTGAATATTTCATTGACCATATTATACATATCAATTAGATAGAGATTCTGAATGACACGTGTTGGCTATCATTGCAATGTTCTTTATATTCTAGTATGTACTTTTGATATAGAGGATGACAAAATGTCGGCATATATATATATATGTTCATTTCTAAACAAGAACAAAAAACCAAACAAATAAGAAAAATGACACCACAAAACGTAATGGTCATCATTATATTTAAGAGAATGCAAAGTGATACAGAATAATATCAAATACTTACTTATAATTACTTGATAAAGGAGTGACTAAACAAAAATAGAATTTGAATTGGGCTGCTACTAGAATATCAAATTTATAGGTAGTCTTCCAAAAAAAAATCCAAAAGGAACTATACCATACAAAGCATATGAGATTTAGGTTGCTTTATAGTTCAAATTAAAGATGATAGATTACTTTAGTCAAGTTCTATAGCTCGTGTATTTAAATCCAATTAAAATTGAAATTGCTATAAATCGAAAAATTTGCATAATGTCATTTATGGAGATTGCGGCTTTAAAACCAGAAGCCAACGTTTGTAGAATTATTAAAATGCACCATTCATTAAAGAAATCTTATTAGGAAGAGGGAGGAAGCACAATATGAGGAGAGGTAGATGCAACATATGAGGAGAGCTGGAGAGCTAGAGATAGCAATGGCGAGGGGCAAACTCTAGCCTAACATCAGAACATAGAAGAATGCAGCAAAAGACTGAAGAAGTAAGGATTGAAGAAGAAGAAGGCAAACACAGCAAAACAAAGGACCAACTCTGGCATATAACTTATTGTAAAACAACATCATTTTTCACTATAAAAAATTGTCAACCCTTAGGTTCAAATTGGGCTAGGTTCGTTGATTTTGGGTTGAGTCAAGTCAGATCAGGTCAGTCGGACTAGATACCAAGCTTAGCTATTAGGATCTAACAAAAAATATCTAAATGAGAAAAGGAAGATACCTCAAATAACATTTCAAGTAATGCACTACATTGACACCACATCACCAATAAAAAATTAATGAAAAAGCTAGTTCTAAACTAGCTCTATGGTGATCTACCCCACTTCCCATTGCCTTTAAAACACCTAATAATTATTTATTAGGAAACAAATTTGAAACCTTAAGAATGAGAAGAAAAATCTCTTCTCCGTTGTCCCAAAATATACAGTTGACTTTCTTGAGCATTAACTGCTCTTGCACTAAACACAATGCTCCCTCCAATTATTAGATATTACCATAATAACTAAACACAATGCTCCCTCCAATTATTAGATATTACCATAATCCTGAACACAATCCTTAAAAAAAACATACACAAATCAATCAACACACTAATAATGAACTTAGAATCCAGGTATTGAGAATCAAGATATAAGTTCTCAAACTATGGCGTAGGTAAGAGCAGCAAATGAATATTTTCGTCCATACAAAATGAAGTCTTATAAGCAACATATTACTAGATCTTTTGCTCACTTAAAAATCCAAATAAAAAAGAAAATCAATCACCACTTTCATTCTTGGTAATACTCTTACTTTCAACTAATTTATTTCTCTGAAAATGATGTAAATCTCAATTTTATTATAGTTTTTTTATATATCCAAACATGACGTAGTCACAAACACAACATACGTACAAGGGGAACAAATCCTCTGTTCAATTTTATGATGTCTTATTATGTTCAGTGAATTTCAGTCATCCAATTATGCGGATCCCGCGTGAGCTTTACATAAATAAACGTGGAGTCCGCATAAATGAATGACTGACATTCACTGGACACAATAAAACACCATAAAATTGAACAAAAGATTTGAACTCACGTAAAAGACCACCTGTACAAATTAAATCCATGCTTTACACATTTCGAGACAGATTATATCGTCAGATCTCTTTTATTACCTAACAAAAACAAACACACACACGTGTGTGTGTATAAGTATCTTTATCTATAACTAAGGATATAAGAAAGGATATGAAAATTGAACTAACTAAGAAAATGTCTCGTGAAATGACAATGAGTAAATGAAAATGAATATTGGTCGAGTCTGCCAAGAATGAAAAAAAAAGTCAGTTAATCAAGAAAAGAAAAATCCCCAACAAAAGAAGTCAGAAAAGATAAAAGTCACCAAAGCCTAAGGAAGTCAGAAAAGACACAATTTCCAGATCAAAGACAAGGACAATTATTATTCCTTTTTTTACTTTTAGATCACCATTTAGGAATTTATTGTAATTAAATTTTTTTACTTAAAAAACTCAATTAAGATAAAATCATATTATTTAAATTTAATTTAATTAAGGTTTATTAAAATTAAACAAATTTATTAAATTAAATTTAATCAAATATATTTGTCATAACATACACTTCATACAATAAAATTAACATATTTACCTCCATAGAACAAAATTTCATCAAGTTTAAATTAAACATTTTGCAAGTATCAAAGTTCATTTTAAATGCTCTAAAATGTTTAGGAACACTATAAAAGGTTGACGCTTACCTATATTTTAATAAAAATATTTAAATTAAATTTACACTTCTTTTCCAAAAGAAAAAAGTAAAAAACTTGCAGCAAATGTTGGAATCCCCATCAGCTTCCATTTCCTTGGGCTCTCTGTATGTTTTCTTTTCGCTACCCTACTCTCTGTTTCTAACAGCAATTGTTGTGCAATAAAAAATTACAGTAATTCTTGGTAATCTTCTTTAGACATCATGAAATTCCGGCTAACATGTATACGCATACATTAAGTTCTCTTGGGAAATAAAAGAAGCCCAGCATCATCTCACATTCACAGCGACTCTCCAAGGAACTTGAATCAGCAAGCTAATGGCCATTTCCCATCGTCTCCTCAAGATCACTCTCTCGTCTAAGCTGATAAACTGACTTCTTATGAGCCATCTCCTCTCTGTTCCATATGACAGTTCTATTTTAGCCTATGTAGAAGAGAATAGTCTGACTAAGAAAAGTCAAGACAGCCTTCTAAGAAAAGAAGCAAGGAAATTTCTTGAGAAATTGAAACCATAAGACATGAATCAGCCATAAAGAATAAAACAAGTTATATCAAATACTCGTATAGAAACTTGAGACTAATAAGGACCTGACACAATTCCATATAGAATCGTAGTGTAGAACACCAACAAGCCTTCGCTTCCTTTCTTTATGCAAACCTCCCTGATGCTTGACCACCGGCAATTGCTTGATTCCTTTAGCCTCCATAAGCTCCTTGGCAATTGCCAAATCAGTGTCCGGATAACAAGTAAGAAGGCCACGATTTTGCCCTCGATAGGTTATCCCTCGAATACATACTGAGGAAACAAGAGTAGTGTTTACCTATGAAAAGAGTTACATTAACACTTCGCCCATCTTCAACGAAATGAGATAAGTTAAAAAAATAAAAAGAGCAAGTAGCAATAGACTAGCAAAACCACAAAGAATGTACAAAGCTGATTCGCTATGTTGTACCTTCTACATGGAACATCATAAAAATATATTGGACTGATTATCTTTATCTTTTTCACTTTTGTTTCTTCCTTTTTCCTTCAATTTTGGAAAAGAACTGAAGTGGGAAATGGGGAGGGGGAGGGGGAGCGCGGGTATCAGAGAGAATATAGGAGCAGGGTTGTAAACAATAAAAAAGGCTAAAACAATAAGAATATCCATACATCAAGAATAGTTGAGTCATCCTTTGAGCTATCATCTGAATTTCTGGACAGTCGTCTAACGTCACCATAAGTTAGAATTCCTTCCAGTAAATCTTCATCATTTACCACCAGCAAACAGTTCTCTTTGCTTTCATGCATATATTTTATTGCCTCTTTCAGCGTTAAGGCCATTGGTACCTTCGCATAACTCTCTGTCATTGCCCTAGAGACCTAGCAACAAGCAAAGGTGAAAAGCTAAGACTCAAAAACAGAAGGAATTATACTGGTCAAGGAGCTGAAAAACAAAATGATTACATAATAAAATGTAAGACCACGTCCATTAAATGGTGAAAAATCTCAAACCTTTAGATCTTCCAAAAGCAAATCCTCATTGATGGCATCAACACCTGTAGCATCTTCAACGACTGATAGTTCAAGATCGCCTTCAGCATCATTCCTTCTCCAAAAAGCTTCATTTTCATCTTCAGCATTTGAGACAGAAGAATAACCTCTTCCCAAGATATGAGTATCGGAAGTTTCACTCTCCTTGACTTGGTTGGTGACAGAAGGAACCCATATTGCTAATCCAACAGCCCCCTGAAATTGCAGTAAACAGGAAAACAGCATTGTATGAAGATATGTTGGCCAAAGCATTCCTCCAAATAAGTCCAGCAGATAACAGTACTAAGAAAAGTTGGGAGGGTAGATAATCCTTAATCAGACTACTTATCCAAGGAGCAAAAGCAGGAAAACTTCCTTAAATCTACAGCCTTCTAGACACATTCATTAAAAAATATCTGCAAAGGAACAAAATGATTACCATGAGGGGGAGGATTATTCTGTAGTCCTTTGTCAATTCAAACAAAAGAAGAACTGATGTCAATGGCACTGAACAAACTGAAGCTAAAGTAGCGGCCATTCCAACCTAGAGAGAAACAGTGTAAGTATTTCAATCATCTTAACAGATTCCAAGATTATATTTAGCAAGTAGAAAGGAAGTACCAATGCATACGCCTGTGGCTGGGCAACAGCAGCATTTCCTGGAATGGCTGAATTGATCAGTTCTGCAGCTGAACCACCAAATACAGCACCAACAGCAGCACCAATCATCAAACTTGGTGCATAAAGGCCGCCTACCAGCCCTGAACCCTTGCACAGAGCTGTAGCCACAACTTTGGCCGCTGCTAGTTGGGTTAGCAGCCAGATGCCAGGAGCTGAAGCACTTTTCCCAGTATGCAATATTTCTTCGACATTCGTAAAACCCCAGTATAATATTCCAGGATATTTCAGAGCAATCATCCCCGCTCCTAAACCGCCTAGAGCAGGACATACAACAGCAGGAAGGCTAAATTTATCCTTTATGAACTCAAATGACTTCGTAAACCAAGTGACCAAGCGGGTGAAGACCACACTTACAGCACCACATAGCATGCCCAAGATAAGGTATAAGGGTAATTCTGCATGATAGAGATTCATATTGTTAGAGTGACATCAATTGCTAGTGGAGATGGAAATGAGTTGGGCTGGCAACCAATCCCTAGAACTTGAGATCCGAGCCCGGACTCAAGCCTGAGCAAACCACCCAAAATAAAGTTGTTTTGGGCTTTAGTTTCTGTAAACTTAAAACCAAAACGACGTTATTTTAATCAGGCTATCGGGCCTTTTGGGCCAAGCCTCGGGCCAGACCCTCAAGCGTGAGCCTGGCCTGAAGCTAGGTCAAACTAGGCCTAACTCATTGACTTCGTGCCAGGCTAAGACCAGGCCCAACTGCCATTCCTAATTGCTAGCTAATGTCAAAATGTCTCTCCTTTTCAGCACAATATCAAGAACTATTTTCAAATTAAATTTTGGTTTTGAGAGGGTGAAAAAGAGTGACTAAGATAAGTAATAGAAAAACAAAAAGAAGAGAGGTCCAATTAATTCAGTGTATCACACAGTATAACTTTCCATGTTACTTAACAAGCCACCGAATTGTAGCAAGAAAGCTCAAAGTTAAAAGTTTTAACGTTGAGATTTTGAATTGGGTATACCTAAATACAAAGAGCAACTTTCTCAAGAACAAAAAATTAAATAATGAAACACACAGACACATGCAAGTAATGACAGGCACAGAAACACGTGTATGCAAGAAGCCAAATTGTTACGTTAAAATGTCCCACATCGATAATACAAGGAACTAATGTGGAGTTTATAGGCTTATGAGCTCTCCCACCCTTCAAGCTAGCTTTTGAGGTGGGCTCTCTCATAAGGCCTGTAACACAAATCCAGATACAGAAATAAATACATTACACATTAGAAGTTTGTACCAGCAGCAGATTTTAGGTCGTACGATGGCACAGTAAAAGCCGACTGTGTCCCAAGTGATGCATTAGACACAGTTGACGAGATAACAGAAGCCAATATTATCATGGCTGTTGTGAATGGAGGTGAATTTTCAGCATGCTCCGGCCTCAACACAGTTTCAATTGCAAAGAAACAACCTGCAACGGCAGCATTGAAACCTGAAGGAGAAAAGGCGAAGGAAAATTTAATAAAATCAAAATAGGAAACCCATCCCTCAAAAAAGGATTCACAGAAAAAAAAAATCATTGTTATGCACAAAATACCAAAAGTTCCTGATAAACAAAGAAGGATCAATGAAAAATATGTTGGTAAAGAAAAGTAGATAAAAATTGGAATTCAGATTCGACGAGAAGATACAGTTTCTCTGAACTAAAATCGAGTGTTATGTGGAACAAAATGGCACAAAATGATGATCCATGCCAAGATTTCATAGGGAAAACATATATATGGTCCATTATATACAGTAGTGAGATATGCAGAAAAAGTTATAAGCAAAGAAACATAGGTCCCGGGCAAAATTGTCATGATGAAATGGTAAAATTAAAGGGAACAGACCACAGGAGAAAGAAACTGAGTTTATTTCTTTTCAAATAACTTGCTAATCTTTTCCTCTGTAGCTTTCATTGATGAGAAGTCTTTTTCTCTGTTATCTGTTCTCTTGCTTCGAGATTAACTACACAAAGATAAACATAGCAACATGGTACCTCATAAAACAGAGCCATAAATCCGTACAATTTTATCACTTTTCTCTTTGGGAAAATTTAATGTGAAAGAGCCTTCTGATTAACTTCTTTTCTTTCCTTTTCCTATTTTTGGTGTTCATTATTTAACCTTTCCTGAAAGAAATACTATCTAAATTCACTAGAATCCATCCAGAAAACCATCTACCACATGTTTTAATAGTTTATGTGTGTGCTCTATTTCTTATCAATTATCTTCCTTTGAAGCTAAACTGAATCTTCTCTCAAAGGGAGAGAGTTAGAGAGAGTTAATTGAAGGCAATTTTCTTGCGTACATTACCTGTCCTACTTAGCTAGTCTAAACTTTAAGCTTATATACTTCGCATTATGCTGGCTCCCATTAATGCAATTACAGAATGACGGATGCACTGAATATATCTAATGAAAAAATGTAGGAAGTTAAAAGGGCACACCAAATAGTCATTACTGAAAGATAATGAACAATCAATGACACACTGTCGCAAGCAAAATGTAGAAAACCTGAAGCAATCCCAGCTGCTGCACCAGCTGCGACAAGAGCAATCCTCCTTTCTCTGTTATTTTCCATCATCAAAGAGAAACCTCTAGCACATGATTTACCAATATCAACCATAGGGCCTTCAGGACCCAAAGAACAGCCAGTACCAAGAGTAACAGCGGCCTGAATGGCCTTTATGGTGGGGAAGACTCCCACAACCAAGTCAAGACCTTGTCTTTGAGTGGACTGCCTTATTTGATTCACTATTTCAACTAAGCCATCCATCATTCCTACGATAACCCCTCCGGTCACGGTTATCAAAAGAATTCGGTGCCATGTATCAGCCAATCTTTGTAACCGAAGCCAAGCTGCACCTTCATTTGGGGTTCCTGCCCAGGCCCATTCATGTATAACATGAACCTGTTTCGCCAAAAGTATACAAGGTCAAGTTAACAAATTAGAGTTGGAATGGACTAAGACAAAGGTGGGAAAGATGCTTAAGGACATTAAAAGAGCGAAAAACCTTCACTTGGAATGAGATTTCTGAAAACTCGGAGAAGTGACTGACTTTGTGGACAATATAACTAGAAATGTAATGCAGCCTTTTCTTTTTTTATTGCATTTGAAAACAAAATGCAATTAATTCACCATATCTCAGAAAAGAAACGCGCAATAGACATGGTATAGAGTAGCACATGCCGAGAGTTAGAAATCGGGAAGAAAATAATAATGAAAGAGAGAGAGAGATAGAGATTGCGGTGGAGTAGCACCAACAAGAACCAAGGATAAGAGGAGGTGGCATAACTATTGGGAGTATCAATATCAGGTTTTTTTTTTTATTTATGGATCTAGTTAATTTTGTGGGGAAAGAGAAAAGGAAATGCCAAATAACTGCACAGAAGAATGAATGGGTAATAGAGTGTAAAATCAGCAAGCAAACAGCTGGATTGAATTCAAGAATTTGTGGTTTTTTTTTCAAAAGAAAGGAAGTGGGCGAGACAGGAATAAGGCAAAAAAAGAAACTTGGTATAATTAATAGGGAACAATGAAATGCAGTGTTGACGGATCCATTTAAATCATTCCAGTCCAAGTGAGATCAATTAGAGCATAAATGGAGGGAGAAAAAAAAAAGAGAGAAAGAGAAGTAAACCCCGGTACTGAAAGCGGCAACACATAGACCGGTGGCAAGACCAAGAAGGCAGCCAATAAGAAGCATAGCCCATTCAGGAGTAGCACTTTCTTCAAGCACATTGTCACTCGCACAATAAGAACAGTCGTCATGATGATGATGGTTGTGGTAGTGGTGGCGGAGGCGGTAGCGAGGATGATGAGCATCAGTATCAGATGTCGTATGAACAAAAGTAGAAGTAGTAATTGTAGCAAGGGGAGAATTAGTAGAAGAATGGCTGTGGTCTCTGTTAATAATACCACGATTATTATCATCACGCTTAGGACTAGAGAGACGGCGACCGGATAAACCGCGATCCAAATGTTTGAGAAACAGATCCTTAAAACTGCCACTCCCACCACCACCGCCGGGACTTCGTCTTCCTCCTCCTCTGCCTCTTGTGAGAGTAGAGGAACCGCCTCCATCACGAGATTCCAAGTCGAGGTCTTGATCTTCTTCCTCTTCTTGTTGTTTATCTCCTCGGTCGCTGTTGGAGATGGTTAATCTTAACAGATGCGTCTCGTCTTCTCCTGACATTTTGTTTTTAATTTAATTGTGTTTGATCCGGCAATCAAAACCCAAGGATCCGATACAACGACCAGCCGAGGTTTTTTTCGTCCTTCCCCCAACTCCATTTTTATTAATAATAATATTATATTCGTATTTCCAAACCACATACATTAGACATTCCGCATCTCGTTAGGACCTGGACAGATAAACCAACTTTTTTACATTTTAAACTAAATTGCATAAATAAAGTATTTACTTGTTTTGTTTATGTCAACTCATTATTTTCACATTCTTACAACTATAGCCTGTTTGTTTTTATTTTGATTTTTTTCCGTGTTATTTTCATATTCAGTAAAAGATATGTTTACTTAAGTTTTTAATTTCTATTTTTAATTTTAGTTTCTTTCAATTTTTATAATTTATAAAAATTATAAAAAGTAAAATTTTTATCATTTATTATTAACTAAATATATTATTTAATATTAATTACCAATAAAAATATGAATAATTTAATTAAATTTTCTAATTTTGTTTAATTTTAAACATTCAATAAAATAATTTACATTTAAAATATATAAATAAATTTTGTTTTAATAATTATAAACTAAATATAAACATATTTTCAATTTAATTATTAAATTTTATTTTAATAAAATATAATAATTTGTTAATAAATATTGTTTAATATATATATATATTTATTTTATAAAGAATAATTTATCTTTAATTTTTTTCTAATAGATAATTATTATTAATAATGAAAATATAACTATATTGATATTAACAACTAAACATGTTTTTGCTTTTCTTTAAAAAGAAATGGAAACTAAAAACAAAAATTAAAAGGGTTAATTACTAAAAAAAACCCAAACTTTCTTCAATTTTTCAATTATAGCCCGAACTTTAAAAAGTAGCAATAAATTGCCTAAAACTTTTAATTTTTTTAATTTTAGCCTAACATTAGTTTCACCATTATCTATGCTGACATGGCACAACCACGTGTTGACATCCCTCACTAATCAGGCACCTCAACTAATTTAGGAGATGATTGTTTGATTAGCGAAACGACATCATTTACTGTTGATAGTAAAACAATGTCGTTTCAACTAAAATCAGATGAAAGTTCCTATATCTCTTTTCTCCGTCTCTTCTCTGTCGCACAACGCAGAAAACTCTGCAACCTAAAATCCCCTAAATCCCCCAAAGTTGGTGCTTGTTCTATCATGTGATGGTGCTTTTCTATCGTGCGTTGGTGTTTCTTCTATCTCTTTGATTTCATGCGTTGGTGCTTCTTCTATCTTTGTGATTTCTTTGTTGGGTAAAAATTAAAGAAGTAGTCGCTAGACTTCCAGCAATCTCTCTTTATTCTTCTTTCCACTCTGACTAGAGTAACTGAATGTGTGATGGTAGTCTTGCATTTCATCATCATCACACCCCAGTCCGAAGTTCCGCAATAAAGCGAAGTCTGGGGAGGTTTGATAGTACGTAGCCTTACCCTTATTTAGTAGAGAGCTTGTTTTCAATAGACCCACATGCAGATGTGACAACAAAAGAGTGATGCAGATTAAAGAGTAAAAAAGTAAAACTGGCACGCTAAATAATTATGTAAATAAAATTACAATAAATATATAAATAAATAATAAATAACAATAAAATATAACTCGATTTTTAAAAATAAAATATATTTTAAAACTAAAATATAACGAAATATATCATCTCCTTATCTATAGAAAAGCATCAATACCTAGATGATAAGAGCAATAAAGCATCAAAGAACTGTAGAAAAGCATCAATACCCAAATGCTAAGAGCGTAACAAAGCATCAAAGAACTCGACTTTGACTCAACATGTAGAAACACAAAGCGCCTGAAACCATAAGATCATTAAGCGTAAAAATTCAATCTTGACATAAAACCAACAATATTAGATGCAAAGAGATCAACCTAATCAAATCCAGAAAGCATTAAACACTAAATCAAACAAAGAAGGTAATACCAAAAGCAAATAACCATAAAGAACAAAAATTTCAAAAAACCCAACAAAACCCATAAAACACCAATGCAAAAGAGACTGATTAATCAAGAAACATAAATTTTTTTGGTAATTAATCAAGAAACATTATTATCATCAACTAAAATCTTGCATTTCATCTTGTCCACAAATGACTTGTGCTTCTAGAAAATTGAATTTGTATTGTGCTAGGGTTTTGAAAGCTCAAATCCAATTTGTTGTAATAGGGTTTCAAATTGGATTTGTACTTCCAGAAAGTTGACTTGTATTGTGTTAGGGTACTAGGGTTTCAAATTTGAATGTGGTAGGGTACAATTTGCTTGTTATTGAAAAGGAGGATTGACTTGTATGTGTACATAGCAAATTGAACAGTAAAAATCATACGCTTGGTTTTCAATATGAAATGTAAGTCGAATAAAAAAATATCATTGTAACTGAATGCATGATGGTCGATTCATACTTTGTTCAGTGTTGTATGCAGAATACATACATCTTGGTAATTACTGAAAAATATGATATTATACAGTCCATAACCTAAATATTGATACTTCATCCTAATTTGCAAGGAAGAAGCTTCCTATCTTTCAATTTGTAAAAGCAATGGTAGTTTAGCTAAAATGTTAATATTGGGGATATTATGCTAAAATTTTGGAAATTTAATTCTTTATTGGGTGAATTTATGAAAAGAAATCATAGTAGTGTTACATTTAAGGTAGTAACTTAATATTTATATGATAATATTGTAGTAGGATAACCATTTATAGGTAAAAATAAAGTATATGTTGCATTCGTTGGGCATGCACCTGGTATATAGTTCACATGGGAAGAGTGTCAAGGTGTTGTTAAGGGATTCAAGGGTGCTATTTATTGTTCTTTTGATATTGTAACAGAAGCTGGAAGGACATATTCTTAATTTTATAAAGAGAAAACATTATTTTTAGCTGTAAACTAACTGTAATATTGATATTTCTATATATAATACAGATGTTGAATATTAATTGCCCCAACTGTAATGCCTTGATGAAGTTATGGATTTCAAATGTTAGGCCTAACATTGGTCAACATTTTTATAAATGCGTTAATATGAAAGTAAGTAATTCAGTTATTGTTTGTAGCAATGAAAATTGAATAAATGAATGTTAATCAATATTCAAATTAAAGGTCTCTTGTAGGTACTTGGTATTTGTGAAATAGATGAAAGTTTGTTTTTGTGGTAAAATATGTC
This sequence comes from Erythroxylum orinocense, assembly GCA_025531955.1. Lineage (NCBI taxonomy): Eukaryota > Viridiplantae > Streptophyta > Magnoliopsida > Malpighiales > Erythroxylaceae > Erythroxylum > Erythroxylum orinocense. Next base: position 19,216,807 of record JANZLX010000005.1, read on the forward strand.
AAACAAATTCTGTGCTTTGGGGGGAGTATATATTGTTGTTCGCGAGAAGTAAGTATTTGTAAAAATTTATATGAATATGCAAATTTGTCATAAATCCTAATATTTGTGTTTATATCTTTATTTTGTAGGTCCCATGCGAATTCATAGCTTGGTTATCAGATGTAAGTACAAAAAAAAATAGAGACATTGTAAAGTTAGAAGAGCAAATGTAACTATTATAATTATTATGACTCTTTTTATCTTCTATTCAATTACCTACCACTTTAATATTCAGTTGTAAGCCTTTCATATTGTTACGGAAACTACAATTATTACAAGGTTTTACATTGTAGAAGTAACTGCAATTATTACAAAATTTCATTTATTAATTATAATTACATTTGTATCATTCATAATTACTTATCCTCTGGTTTAGTTGTTTTTTAGTAGCGTAAAGGAAGGTATATGAGGATTTCTTCTTCTTTTAGGGCTGCCAAACCCACTATGGAACCTCTCCATATGAGTATTGCCGCAAGCATTCAGTCGTTATTCTTGCTTTTCAAGATCACACATACACAAACATAAAGGAATTATCACCTGTTTCATCAAAAACATACAAATGAAAAGAGCAAGAATTTTTTTTATCCAAATGTCATATAAAAACTAGACCATAATCATTCAACAACTTACTTCCCTAGCCACTGAGGGAAAAAAAATCAGTAAATACATTAAACTAGCCATATCTGAAGCAAGACTCTATAACAAGATGCACTATTTGTCTAATGATTTAGGATCAGTACATATATATGTTTGAATTAGGTAATGAAGCAATACTCACCAGCTATGAAGATTTCATAGTTGCAAATCTTTTAGCCATTAGTTTGATCCTTCTCTTAGGTTGAGTTGTATTAGCAGACGCACTTTGGGATGCTTGTGTTGTTGTTTTTTAGTATTAGGAGGTTGTAACACTTGACATTGACTCACCCATCTATGAAGTATAAGCAACCAATTATGTAAATATTATCATCCCCTTTATAATTACATATAAGTAGTATAAACATGAATTTAAATGACTTACTGTAAAGTAGGTACTCCTAGAAACTTCCCCAAATGTTACTCCATATCCTCTACGTGCCTATAAAAATGAAAAGAATTATAGTGTTATATAATTTAGAAAACAACTTAAATTTTATACTTAAAGTTAACAACCATTGTTGTCTCCCTTCATAATATAAAAGATGGAGTATTTGATCCTATAGATACTGATTGTTTCGGTCTACTTCCTTGACCGCTATAAGTACTAGATGAAGGAGGTTCAGTAGATACTGATTTTGGTGGCCTTCCTTTTTTTGCTGCATTATACATATTGAAGATAAACATAAAGTTAATAATACTTGAAGAATAACACACATTTGTTACATAACTAAAACATCTACCTTAACAATTTTAGGTTGGCTTGAAGGTTGATTCTTATTTTTGCATCCTCTTATATTGTGGCAAATTTCATGGAAATGATGACATCTCATAACTACTCCAACCTTGGTCAATTTGTTGGGATTGCGAGGTTCTTCAGTGTGATCCCCTTTTCTTGCCTTTTTGGTCTTTGAGGCATCTTCTTAATCAATGGAGGTAATATTGCCTGAATATTTTCAGTCTTTGGCCAAAACTTATGACCACTAATAGGTTCCATAGCAAACTGGTAAGTTCTCAAATAAGAATCACACTTATAACATTGATTCAAATAAGTGATAGCCTGTCGCTAACTACTAAATAATAAATTCCTAACTACCAAACTATGTAGTAAATGGTGAGCTAGGGTCAAAGCACAGAGAGTTGTGATGCAAATGCTATTTCAAATGTTGTAACAAAAGAAAACAAAACACCTTGAAATGATGAAGACGAGATAACCAATATGCAAAGAACGTAAACAAAAAGACAAGTACAAAGCAAATTTAGAAAAGCCTAATAACAATGGTAAATAAGTGGGATGGAGATATCTTTGGGATTTCGGGATGTTCATTGATCCTTGGATCTAAACAAAAGGGTACTCTCATCATAGTGTTAGCTTATGGACTCAATTATGCTCTCGAACCCTTAATTTCTTTAAAATACGTAAAATTAATAAGCTCTAGAAATGCCTCGATCTCCACTGTAACCTAGAATAGGTTCTCTAAGTTCAATAGTAAAGATGCATTCGATACTATGAAACAACTATCTTAGGCCACATACTCATAAGCTCGGAAGGTGTAACCTACAGGTATGGGATCCTAGATTAGTTGATTAAGTATCCTGACAAATTCATCTAACCTATTGCTTCTTCTAGGAATCACTATAGACTGTTACATATCACAAGCTTAACCTTAGCCTTCATATTAGAAAGTTACCTAAAGGGTGATCAAACCTATAAGCAACTCCTAATTCATGACATTTATCCTAAATCTCAAACCAACCTAGAACTACAAGCACCAATTCAAGACAAATTAAACTCCATTCTCATAATTTCCATCCCTTCATCCTTATAATATCTCCAAACCCTAAGTAGTCTAGCCACAAATGTTCATATTAAGCACAATTGATATTAAATAAATAAAATCCATACTCAATCAAATAAAACCAAGGCTGGAAATTATAAACGAAGTGATAAAAAATGAAATTTAACACCAACTTAACATAAATCAAAACTCTATATGCTAACAAATGACTAATCATAATTACAAACTCTAATCTAATTGCTTCAAAATGAAAATTCCAGCACACACATCTTACATAAAACACAAATTAATTGATCATGAATCTAAGAACATGCATAAATCTTAACTATTAAGCATAAATTAATCAAGAGCATCACAAATAAACAAAAAAAACTAACATAAACCATTAAACATTCATATGCCCAACAAATTCAGATATGAAAATCCACATAAATAAGCTCAAAAAACCAAGATTAAAACTGGAAAATTGAGGAAATAAACATCCATTGATATAACATAAAGATTCCTTACAAAATTCATAAATTTCAACTATAAAATCCATCAAACATTCATTCTAAATATTCTAGAACATGTAAAAACGTGATTAACACTAAGAAAGCTTTGAACTAATTGAATGAATATGAAAATAAAGCATTGAAACTAAAAGAGAATAGCTAAGCTTATGGAAAATAACAAAAACTTTGCTGCTAGTTCCTCTTGTCTTCTTGGAGCTTTCCAAAAATGACATATTTTGAGAGTCTCTCTCTCTTCTTAAAGTTTTTCTAAAAATGGCATATTGGAGGCTACTTCTCTAGGTCCTCCTCTTTTTCTTTTTGTAGTGTGTTCCATTTAGGGTAAAAACCTAGGATTTTTCTGTGCCTCAAAAGTTCAAAAAACCCCTCAAAAACTTAAGTTCAGAAGGCCGTTCGTATTGTCTACGCGTAGGACATGATCGTTGTACTTTAAAGGCATTGGGTGTATTGGGTTGTGATTGAAGTTTTTAGGCTAAGAAATAATGGGATTGTTGTAGAAGAATTGGGGATTATGGGATTGATTATCTTCTTGATAAATGGAGCATAGATCCTTTTAGTATATCCTTATCCATCCCAAAAGAGAAAAAAAATAGATTATAGAGTTAGCTTCTATAAGACTTTAGTCAATGCATATAAATATATGAATTTAGTTTAGGTTGAGATTTGAGAAAACGTCCAATTGTTGAGGCCTTTTTTATAACTCAGATAAGCTCTTTCAAACTTTCAAAAAGGTAGGACCAATTGAAGTATATGGGAGTATACTTATATAAGGCTTCTGATCTAATTTGAAAGGTGAAGGAGAGGAAGGAAACAATACTTAGTAAGAATAAAAAGCAATTCTAAAGAGAAAGTTCGGTGGAAATGGAGTGCACATATAATCATTTTTGTTATTTTTTCTTTTATGATTTTTATTATTCTGGGTTTGGATATTTTTAAACTATTTTTTTAAATAAAACAATTTATTATTAACTAAAGGTAAACATTTACAACACTTCAATGATAGTGTACTTACCAAGAGCTAACAGTACCTCCTATTATAAGAGTAAGAAAAATAAATTACAATATATTCTAATTATTTCTTATATTTCTTCTTGCTCCCTTATACGCTTTATATTCCATCAAAATTTCTTTTATCCAATATAAAGTTCTATCCATCATGAAATGTAGTTCAATTATATCATTTCTTTATCTCTACATGGTGTAGATACAATAGGTAAAAGCAGTTTTTGAAGATTCCACTATCTTGCTTCAAACTTCTAGCCACACTACAAGCCCGTTCTAGAATATAGTTCTAATTACTTTCTCACAATACACATTCATTAACTGTTATATTCTTGACCAGAGATCTTGATAGTAATAACACTAGTAGGATAGGAATGCAATGGTTTCAAAAGATGTTCAGGTAGTTTTAAAACTATTATTTTACTGTATTATTAGCATCTATTATGATCTTGAGGAGCTTATAAAGTTTGTATAAATCATCCAATAATAGAGATCAAGAGAGAGTGATACAGAAGGCTACTTGCTTCTACTTGTTTTTATTTGTAACACCCCATATTAGGGGTTAGGATATTAAGAAAATTCAGTACATTTTATGCTTTGCATATGTGAATATTTGCTTATTTGTGCATAAGCATTTTGGACACATACAAAATTGTACA
>JANZLX010000005.1:19236565-19277089 GCA_025531955.1 Erythroxylum orinocense
AAATTTGCTTATTAGGCTTGTGATGGGGGGGGGGGGGGCTAATAAGGAATCAACTGAAAATTTAGTTAATGAAAAACACCCCCAGAGAAGCCAAGGTAAGTAGGTAGATAAAGGAAGACCAATAAGATAACTACCTAAGAGGAATGGAACAATGGTTACATTATTACACCCTAAATCCAAACTAGGAAGACAACTATAGTTGGATCAATGACACTAATGGGAAGTTCAACAACAAAGCTTATAGGAATTGGATAAGGCCTAAAGGACATAAGCTTAGATGGACTTAGATTATTTGGAACAATTGCCTCATTTCAAGAGTCTCCTTTCTGTTATGGATGGCAATGAAAAACAACCTTCCCACATTAGATAAACTAAGGTTTATGAATATGCCTAGCACTTACCCACTTTGTATGAATGGAGTAGAATTAAACTTTGATTTATTGTTCAATGTGACTTCTAATTAAGAGTATGGAATCGAGCCAAAGCTACATGAATTTAGAAATGTTCCACTAACAGGATTCAAAGGATTATCCAGCCCATAATAGAAGGGAGACATATTAATAGGTGCGATAAGGATGCATATATAACTAGTGTGAAAATTTGTTCATAAGAACTATAGAGAGAAATGAACAATGAGGCCTTCAATAGAATAAATTTTAGGAGGCAATAATAGGGGGAGCTACCTATAGGATAAGATAGATAATGGTCCTAAATAAGGAAACTTGGAATTATAGTAACGAACTAGTAAGTTCATTGAGAATTTAACAACACTCAAATTACTTAAGTATATAAAAGGTCTAATCCTAGTTACCAAGAAGACATGTATACAAAAAAATCGATCTTATTTACTAAGAAGACATCCACATAGGAATAAAACCAAAGAGAAGACAAAACAAAACTACGTATTATAATTCCATGCTATATAGAGGAGGGATCTAGATGTACTAACAATAATCTTAGCTTCGAGACATAGTCAATGAAAAAAAACAGAGATAAATAGGAGATTAGTCAATAAATAAGTGGAAAATTAAAAGTTAACAGGTAATTAGAGATTAGCAAGACGAGTATCTATAGGGAAAGGCATAGATTAGAGTGCACTACGAAACCAGCAAGGAATCACCAAAAGATAACCTCTAAACTGCCTGCCCTTAAATAATTGTTTATGTCATGAAAAGAATGAACCATATGTAAGAAGGGTCAAACTAGGCCAACAAATGACACATTAGACTAATATATGAAAGGGATAAAGTTAGAGATATCATGTCATAGCATAAACTTGGTTAGCTATGTAGTGCAGGCCTAGATGTTTACTTTAAAAACCAAAATAGGTTTAATTTAAGATGTTAAGGGTGTACCATGGGATGTTATAGGACTATTTTACAATATATAATATGCCAAAACCTTATCTAAAGCTTTCATTGGAATGAATTATTTATATTCTGAAAGAAAATTTTTCCGTTTACTTACTTGTATGTTTTTATTCTTTTTGAACTTTCCTATTACCATATTTTTAGCATAAATGTTACTAACTACACTAGTTTGACAAATACAATGTATTGAGGAGGCAAGTATTTTCAACATTTGTTGCTTTCTTAAAATGTCCAAACATGATAGTTGTGTACAAAACTCATAAAATTATTTTCTCATATTTTTAGGTTAAAATTATAATAGAGGATATGGGATCATAAAAAAGATTCAATGAACTTGACATCTTCTACTTATGGTAAGTATATTCTTCTCAAACATCCAATGGAAATATTTAATATAACTGTATATCTTGGAGTATAATGTTTAAAAGAGGAGAAATTTATAAAAGGAAAGAACATCTTGTTGGTGTTGATGGTAATATTTCTTCTTTAAAAAAATTTGATGTACAAAAAATGATTGGAAATTATTTGCATCAACAAGTAAAAAAGAAAAAAAAAACAAAGAGTGCATCTTTTAGAGATGATGAAGCACAAAAATTATTAGATAAAGGAAAAAAACCTAATTTTGACATATATTCTTATTTTTCTCTAAGAAATACTAATGTTTTTCAACCTAATTTAGAAAGCTTTTTAGTTAATAAGGATGCAGTTTTGCAATGTAAACAAGCATGAGTTAGATAGTTCTATAATTTATATATTCCTTTAAATTCTCTAAATTCACCCTATTTTAAAAAATTTTCATAACAATGGTAGGTCCAGGATTTAAGGCACCTTTTTATTATGAGATCTATATGAATTTGCCTTAAGATTTTAAAAAAGAATATCAATTGATTGTTGATACATATAAGTCTAGTTAGGAAACAACATAATGCACTATTATGGCAGACAAATGGGCTAATAAGAAACAAAGAATCTTGATTAATTTATTAGTTTATTGTAATATTGGAATAACTTTTATCAAGTTTGTTGATCTTTATGATATAGTAAAAAGTGCCCATGCTTTATTTGAATTGTTTTCTAAAATTATCAAGTGGGGTAGACAAAAAATTATTGTGTATTTCATTACAGATAATGCAACTAATTAAGTATCGGTTGGAGTACTTTTTACAATAAAAAATATAAGCATATTTATTGGTCTCTATATGTTGTTCATTGTATAAATCTTATTTTAAAGATATTGGCGTGGACTATATTTCTAATCTTTTTTATGTGCTATGAGATCATAATTTTTCATAATTTCATTACATTTTTTTGTTAAGAAAGCAAGAAAATATGCTTGAGGTTGTGCATTTTGTTAACACTAGGTTTTTATCTATATTTATTACTTTGAAAAATGTTTTATGATCATGAATAAGTACTTTAAAATTTAGTGAGAAATAAAAAAATTTCAAGTTATCAATAAGTCTGAAAGGGAAAAAAGTTTTTGTTATTATTTTAAATAACAGATTTTGGGATGCCTGCTTGATTATTGTGAAGATAGTGGCTCCACTTATAAAGTTATTAATGATTGTTGACTTACACAAGAAGCTATCTTTAAGGTATATATATGATGCTATGTATACATTTCATAAAAGAATTATGAATCACTTTAAAGAGAATTACAAACCTTATACATATATATTCTTGACCAATAATGGAATAAGCATCTTACTCGATAGATATACTTAACAGCTTATTCTCTCAATCGTTATTGCTTATTTAGTGGAGACGTATGTACAAATAATGTTATGGGTGATTTATCTGATGTGATTGAATGCAAAAATCGTTTCCCAATTAGAAGACAATCAAAGATAATAAATGAACTTAAATTATATCGAAAAGGTTTAAGGAGTTATACTAGATCATTTGTAGAAAGAACTTATGATGAAAAAATGAAATTAGTAAGTTTTTATAATTTTAATTTATTATTTACTTATTTATAATATTTTTTATTTCTTATAACTATTAAAATATAGATGAGTGACGAAGATTATTCAGTGAAAGTGTTCCAACATTAAAACAACTTGCTATTAAATAACTCAATCAAATATTTTTTTGCATCAGGATTTGAAAATTATTTAAGCCTTTTTGGATGTATTTATATAAAAAACGAAATCGTTTGGAACATTAAATACTCAACGCACTTATATACATTACTTATAATATGGGGATGAAGAACAAATATTTTATTAATTTTTTAAATTTAACTTAAGATGAAGAATATGAATTTTATTGATTAATTTAATTTTTATTAATTTACTTTTATTATTGACTTCATAATTTTTTATTTAAGAATTTAAAGTGCATAGTAAGAAGATAATATATAATCTAATTGATATTAATTGTATTAGCTATATTGATATTTGGATTGAAAAGAAGAATTATCAAATTTGAAAAAGCAGTTTACGTAGAAAATGTGTTTATCATTATATATGATTTAAGAACAGGTACTATAATAGTTAGTCAATTTCTTATTTTGAATATATTTATATATTATAATAAAAATAATCGCACGTGTCGCTAGGGGTGAGCATTATTCGAGTCGGCCCGGCCCGAATTAATTCGGGTAAGCAAATGCTAAATTTCGGGTAATTCGGACCGGCCCGGTTATTACTTGAATTATTTTCGGGCTGGGACGGGTAACTCCGAAAAAATTTGGCCAACCCGATTACTCAAATTAGGTTTAAAAGAATTATGAAATAGGGTAATTAGGGTAATTCAGGTAAATCGAGCCGAATTCAGATAAATCGAGCCGGGTAAATAGATAATTCGGATAAATCGAGCCGGGTAAGTTCGGGTACGGGCCGAGTAAGGAAAATTTCTTTTGAAATAATTCAGGCCGGATCTAAATAGTAAAAATTGAGCCCAAATTACTCAAATGCTTACCCGTACGTATCACTAATATAAAATTTAGTATAAAAAAGAAACTACAGATATTTTAGATGATCCCGCGAACTCACCTTCCCCAATTCATTTACATTTTTCTTTCTTATCAGCTGAGCGTCTAATATATTATACATGTATTACGTGTTTTCGCCTATCCCTATTATATAAAGGTAAAAAGAAAGAAGAATTATGAAGACTGTGGGTTGAGCCTCGGAAAGAGTAGCTTTTTATTTAAGGTGATGTAATTCTTCTGATCGTGGCTTATTTTTTAAAATAAGTACTTTTGATATTTTTTAAGATTAGACTCAAATTTACCTATCTATAAATTTTAAATGGGTGACTCGTAAATTTCAGGATAATCAGAAAGCCCGAACCTAAGTTATTAAAAAAAAAGGAAATGAAAAATAAAGATGTTAAAGATTGGATGTGGGATGTCATGTAATGACTCGTTCCACGTTTCCTGGTTCTCCTAATTCCTAAAACCACCTCTTCTCCTTTTTCTCATTCGTTGCCCCAAAGCCCCAGGGCGTATAAAAAAACAATCACAAATGACAATTAATATACGGAAAAGTAAATACGAGAGCCAAACCCATCGTGGTGGATGACGGCGACGAGACGAGGATCACGGGGGAAATATTTTGATGATGAGAGAGAGTTACTTAATTCCTTACAATTCCATGGTTTCCTCTCTGATTGTTGATGCATAAAGCACCAAACTCCTTTTCTTTTTTACGTTCTTGTTTCTTGTTTGGTTTCAAATTACAAATGAGAGTATATTGTTTGATTTGATGATAATTTTATTACCGAAGAAAAGAGAGAAGATGTGCCTCGGTGGGGTTGGGTTGGTCTGGTTTGGTGGTTGAGGCCTTCATTTGCAGCAATAGGGGGATCTTTCTAACCCTAGTAGTAATATAATCTCATCTCACTCACTTTTTTCTTAATTAATTTTTACGAAACAAAGACCGAGTCACAGGACTCACTTCCGAAGTGGAAAACAAAAGTTGGTTCCCAGCTTCATCCACAACCTCAGCTAAACACGCAAAGGGTTAGATATTTTACGCCCCAGTATCATTTCCCCTCTGATCTCTCTCTCAATTTGTTATATGAATTATATATTACCTTTTCACTCTATACTATTGAATTACTGTGTTCTGTATGCTTGTTTTATCATCTGATTACCACGTGCTTTGATCCTTTGAGGCCTGACTATAGATGCCTTTGGTACTCAAACCCTTTGTTTGTTGTTTTTGGTTATTCCCTTTCGACAGTTTTGTCATTACCGTTTTTCATCTTCTTGATGTGCAGCTTTCCTTAGCAACTTGATTCTTAGGTGTACAATTTCATCTCTTGCTGCTGCTGTTTGATAGTAGATTTCCCTGTTGGACTCTTTTCCCAATTATAAACTAGGGGGATAGATATTAATTTGCAACAGTCTTTCAAATAGGCAAAGGAGGATGCATGCCAGGCATCGAAGTCCAGGAAATGGATACCGCTCTACTTCCATGGGGATGGGATGGGGAGCCTCCAGGACGTCCCCTGATACTTCTACTAGAGGCCATGGCTTTTACAGTTCTGAAAACAGAAGCTTCAATAATCGTAGCTTTGGCCGTGGTCAGGGCCAATCCAAATATTTTCAGCAACCCCCTCAACCACCAGTCCACAGGGGTGACATTTTGATAGAAGCTGGTAGGCTTGCAGCTGAGTATTTAGTTTCAAAGGGGTTACTACCTCCTAGTGCAATTTCTGGTAAATGGCAGAATGGTAGTTTCAAAAAGCATGTTGGTGATTATCAGGATTTTAGGCAACAAGAAGATCTAACGCAGGGAGTGCGAACTTCTGCTCATGCCCGTCTGGGGACCACTGCATCCGAAGTGGGGTCTGCTAAGAGAAGATATTCCGATGACTTAAATTCAAGGAATCACATCAAGGGAAGGAGGAGAGGAGATTACTATAGGAGTTATAGCTCAGAGTGGGGCAAAGAGTATGGAAAGAGTGGATCATGGTCTGATAGAAGTAGGGTGTCTCCTGATATGGATGGGGAAGATATTGTTTCTGGACATTACGAAGAACAGCAAGTTGGGAAAGCTTCTGCTGATGCAGTGAAAAAGTCTGGTCAGAACAGGGCGACTGAAGGGGAAGAACCAGCTAAGAGAGGATTAGGGCTAGAGAAGTACAACTACTCAGTTGAACTGGATTCCCATGCAACTTCTTCTGGCAAGAGTAAGGATGAGATGGATGCTGAATCTTCCAAGGCATCTGAGGATTTGGAAAACATGAATTTAGAGAATGGGGAGATGAATGGTAACAAATACAGTTATGAAAATGAGAGACAAAATCTGCCAGACTTGCCTATCCAGCATTCTAGTGTGGATATTAATCCCTCTGTCAAGAATGATCTTGATTTACTGGCACTTTGTAAATTTATCAATGTGCCAACAAAAACACGATCTGCATTGACATTTAAAGCCTCAAAGGTTGACCAGATTCCAAATAAAGAGGATGGAGATGCTTCTGATATTCGGAATAGTAATGGATCTGATGTTTTAGTCCAAGATAGTCGTCTTGATGACTCCAAGGATGACGTTCTGAAAAGTTCAGTTGATGATTCAAAATCTCCACACTCCAATGTGGTGCCTGTCCACTCTGCTGGGGTTGTTGAACTACACACTACTTATGGTGTAACACAAGGGAAAGGTTTCGGGAATGAATCTTTTTCAGATAGAGCTTTTATGCAGGAATATGAACAAGTATCAAGCTTTGGAATGCCTAATTCAGTTGGAGATAGAGGTGAGAAACGGGCTGCAGAAGATAATGATTGTAAGGAGCCAATCAAAAAGCCAAGGGAATGGCTTCCACCCATAGTCACTGAGACTGAAGGGCACTTGCTTCTTTCTGATTCAAGTGAGAATAGGGTAAGTTCAACAAAAGCAGGGACTTCACAAGATCACGCAGTGATTACGGCTGTTACTCAAGAAGGCTTGGTTAATAGTTGTCAATTTTCCAGGGCTGATAGTGAACCATGTGTTCAGTTTGCTCAAGAGAAGCAGCTTTTTCCAGGTTCATTTAAGATTTGTGACCTTAACCTTATGGAATCTACCGAAGGAAATGATACCCATTGTAGTGATTCAATTCCTTTGTATCCATCTCTTTCAACAATCAATCATGCAGCAACTCCAGTTGATGTTGGCTTATTAATAAGTAACTCCAACATTGCTGGTGAATATTCTAGGCGTGTGGGTGATGGCGCGGAGATTGAAGTAATTGATTTAGAGAATGATTCCACCATAGAGAACAAGGACTTCGAAAGTACGCAGAGAAAGTATGTTTCTTCCATCATTTTGCCTTTCTCTTTACGTTCAACGTTTCTATTGCTTATCAATCAAAAATAATAAAATTACATTATTATTCTCATATATTGATGGTTACCACTACATTATGCTGTTTATTTAATACTTCTCATATGCATAAATAACTTTAGCTTAATCTTCACTAAATTTTACATTTTATTGTTTCTTTTTTCATACTTCTGATGTAAAGATACTGTGTTACTAGCTTATGCTAGTCTCTATATTGTTGGATGTTTCTTCTTCATCTTGCACTTTTCTAGTTGACCTCTTTTTCTCAACATTCAGGATGGATACTGCCTTCGCCAGCACAGATGGTTTTACTGGCCATCCACAGAATGCTGGTGGCATTACTGATGTTCCAGACAACTACGATGGTCTTATGATCTCAGAGTTCCTAACCAGTTTCTCAAATTGCAGTTCAGTACCAGAGGACATTACTCCATTGCAGAATGAGATGAGCCTTCATAATGCTGAGGTACCATTATCATTTTGACATTATTTTTTCTGGAGTTTGGCGGGCACTAACACTATTAAATTTGACCCATATCCTGCTGCCTTTGAATGCCTAATCCTATGGCAATACAGTTGATATTCATCTTCTTATGTTTATATATTGTTTTGTCACTTGTAGATAGCCACGCAGATGCAATTTTCCTTGTGTGGTTCATGAATAACTCACTTTCTTTTGTTATTTTTTCAGGGGAATTTTGGTGATGATGACTCAATATATATGTCCCTGGGAGAGATTCCTTTAAGTATGCAAGATCTTAACTCCTTGTTTGTCTTACATTAGTTCTAGAGTTTGTGGTTCGCCTTCCATCTCTTTATGTCAAGGCATGTTTTGATTAACTCGTGTTTGCATGCAATGACAATGAATTGTGACTATCATTTGATCAAGTTGCTCTATATAAAGGTTGTGGCATTATCAATTGATAAGTAAATAATATGGCCGGCCACAGTTCCTTTTGGATCTAAGTTTACACATGTCACCACTATTTGTCTCTTTGACATTTCAATAATCTTCATTTTCCTTTTCTTGATCTTCCCATAACTATGAATTCCCAAGGGTGGTGGAATATGGGCAGTCTCTACAATTGAATACTGGTCTGTGTTTTAAGATAGGGACTGCCAATGCATCGTTTTTAACGTTCTATGATTGTGAAAGACGAAGCAAATTAGAGAACACGATTTGAAAGGATTTGGTAATGGGTATTTCTACTTGTTAGCCACTAAAGTTTTCGTTGGAAGGGAGGGTACATATCTACAGAGTCAACATTCTATGAGTTTTGGATAATGATGTAATCGTTTTGGGAAAGCCATGAATTGAATGGCGTGCTATTGATTAATGACTGTCCTCGCATGTTTTTTGGATCTGTCGTCACTCTTGTTCTCTCACTCTTATCATCTTCTTTCAGGCTTCATACCAGCCTGGGAGCAGCCAACACCAAAGGAATATGAAAAGCCCTTTTGATGTTGCAATCATTAGCCTGCAAGGGCTTGGTATGCTTACTATTGATCATAGGCATTCTTTATTGCAAAGACTAGTCCTATGCACATGCAGCCCTTTTTTAGTTTTTATTTTGATTTTTGGTGTTGGACAGAAGGAAATGGCTTGTGTAAAACTTCACTCTGACACGCTGAATGCTTTATTTCGTTGGCTATTAGACATGTCCTTGTGTGGGCTAACTTTTGCTGTACGTAGGAGTGAGTTTCAGTCATTATTTTGTGTAGTTAGTGAGCCATCTCATGGCACAGATAAGGTCTACGCCCTCTCCTCAGGTTTGGTTGCATCTCTTATATGATATCTTCCTATTGACCAAGACACAATGAACCATATTTGGTGGAAACTTTCAAACAACAATTAAAGTCACCAACATTTCTTTATTTATGATGTAGTTGAGTAGCGATAAAAGAAAGAGTTTGTGGAATTTGTTGTTTGAGGCGCTGTATTTAAGTAGTCTGGTGCTTCTGGTAGCAATAGGTGAAGTCTAGTTTGTTACAAGGGAGCATTCTTTATAGAGTTGACGTTGAGAAAGATTAGGATATCTCATCTAGTCGTTAGGGGAGTTAAATGACTACTGTAATTTTGAATAAGAAGGCATCTTAGTGTTTTCGGTTTGTCATTTAAAGGGTAATGTTTCAAGAGAGAATTCAAGCAAATCCAAATGTACGAATCGCAAGCCTTGCAATAGCGATATTGCCCCCTTTCCTTCGATATGAATCAACTATTGATGCATAGAAACATTAACGCTACGTATGGTTGTTGTCTCCTGTATGTGGAGGTGGAATAGAACAAAAATTTGAAGACAGAACGTGGAATGGAACAAAAATTTGAAGACAGAACGAAATAAAAATTGAGACAGTGGGGTGTTTGTTTGTGATGGACAGAAAAAAAAAAAATTGTCTGTCTTAAGGACAAAAATGTGTTGGTTGTAGTGGACAAGACATAAAAATTGTATCAATGACGAAATTATTCCTATTCTTTAATATGATTAGAAACATGTAATTCATTGATAATTTTATTACATAAAAAAGTTAACAAACAATAGTAATATCGAATAATAATAATAAGATAATTAATTTCGTATAATAAAAATAAAAAAAATGAAATAATAATAATAATATTAATAAGTACAAAATGTATACTAATAATAATAAATTTGAATAATAATAAATACAAAATTTATAATGATAATAATAATAATAACAATAATAAATTATTAATAATAATAAATACAAAATGTATAATAATAATAATAATAATAATAATAATAATAATAATAATAATAATAATAATAATAATAATAATAATAATAATAATATATTAATTATAATAATAATAGGGTTTAGTGAAAAGCATATACAAAAGCTTGCATTTAGGTATTTATAGTGATACTAAGCCGATGGTGTTGACCCCTCTATGTGTGGCTCTCTGATTTTCGGAGACAGGGACAAACGTTTTTGTTCCTACGTTTTTGTTTCTCTAATTTCAGAGGAACAAAAACTTTTGTCCCTGTCATTCGAAGACAGAGGACAAAACTTTAGAGATAGCAACCAAACATAGAGGAGGGACAAGATTTTTATGTTTTGTCTTCTGTCCTCACTAATGGGAACAGTAATCAAACACTACGTAAATGTGCAGATCTCAAGTGAATGTAACAAAATCGGCTGTTAGTAGTTAATATATTACGGCTCGCAGACATTTAGCAATCATTAACTCAAATGATACTACTCCTTATATTACATAAAAATGGTGATTTATTTAAAGACACCATTAAGGTAACTTACAATTGGAGACTAGATCATCTAAAACAAAGAAAGCGACCTCCCAGGAGGAAATTCACAATAGGAGAGTAACAAGAAATCATGGCTCTACACTCAAAGAAGAATATTGATAATGAGATTGGAAATAATAATGATTCGGAGAAAATGTGTACAATTAAAAAGGAGCTCACTCATAATAATACTTAATAATACAAGTAATAAGCCAGGAGGTAGTTCTACAATCTCCGTTTTCAAGTAAAACTATTATGGCCATGTTCTCTATGTTACGGCTATTATCCCATAGATAGCTGAACCAAATACAAGTGAAGTCTTTAAATTGTTAAATCATGAGAATGGGAGCTCTAACTCTAAAGCTGAATGTCAAGCTAATAAGTTCGAAGGTGCGCATATAATAGCTTGCATAACCTCTAGTAGGGATCCTATTGGAATAGAATCATGTAAGGACTTCCAGCCTGTTAGTAGAAGAAAATCAAATAAAAAGAAGGGCTTTAAAGTAGCTTTTAATCTATAACCATACTCTCATGTAATGCTAAAGGGCTCAACTTCCCTAAAAACTAGTGAGCTTTGAAAGATTGTTTAGGAACCATTAAAAGTTTTTTACTGAGACTTTTGGAAACTAATATATAAGAAGATTGATTTAAGAAGTTGAATTTATTAAGAAAGCATTGGCATATGATACGCCAAAGACCTTATAATGGCAAGACACTAATAGCCTATGATCCTTATAAAATGGAATTTTTACACTTAATTATTGAGGATCGACTGATATACCTCGATTTGAGATACATTTGTTTTCAACTTTAATCATGTGTTTTAGAGAGCACCTTTATGGAACATTTTAACGGACTTGGCATCTGTAATTTATTCTCCTTGGATTTTATTAGGTGAATTCAAAAGTAGGCTTCATCAATTTGAGATTGAGGGTAAATCTTTCCTTGGGAACTTCTCAAGGGACTTTAGGGATTGTACAACCAACATTCAAGTAACTTATCTTAAAGTGGAAGGCTGCTTTTACCCCCAGAGAAATGGGCGTCAAGAAAACTAGTTCTTTAAGAAAAAAAACTAATAAAGTTAATGGACATTGGATCTCTACATTTCTAAATAGCAAGGCAACTTTTGAAAACCCCTTACTTTCATATCATTACTCCTGTCTTACTATAGAACCTCTCCATCATTAGATGGGTTTTTAAAAATCCTTTTAGGCTTAATAATCTGTTAGTTGAAGTGGATGAATATTAGGAGGCCATAATGAAGGATATCATTAATGATATACGAAGACACAAGCTTTATATATTCATGAGGAAGCTTATGAATAAGGAGGAGTTAAAGATCATTAACAAAAGGATAGTTGCAAAACTAAGCTTACAATTAATTAAGAAAAAGAAAGATTAAACATAGCTCAGTCTAATCTTAAACATTCTCCTATTATTGAGGATTCAAAAGTAGAGGAGAGGATTACTTTACTGCACTATATTCAAGAAGTTAGTTTCAGCCATTCTATCTGAAAGTAGAGATCTGAAATAAATTATCTTAACGATGGTGATAAGAATACCTCTTTCTTTTATAATTTAGTATTTGGCAAAAGGAATAACATCATAATAGTCTCACTTATAATTGAGCAAGGGAACTAGATTGAAATTCAACATAAGCTCCTTAAAGAGGCTTTGAAATTATTCTCTAATTCTATAGGTTCTAGAACCAATAATCAAACTTTTTTTAATTCTTGAAATCCATAATAAATGAATAAATTATAAGTTAGGAAGTAAATCTCATAGCTAGAACATTTAGGGCTAGAGATGTGGATCAAGCTTTATTCTCTCTTTACCCTGACATGGCTCTTGGGCCTGATGGAAAGAATAACTTCTTTTTCCAAAAAGCTTGGAACCATATTAAAACAATGGTTATAGATGTTGTCTTAGAATTCTTCAATTAGGGCAAAATATTAAAGGAAGTCAATAAAACCTTCATTTTCCTTATCCATAAGGTTCCTTCTCATAGTTATTTGAAAGAGTTTAGGCCTATTTCATATTGTAACACAATTAACAAACTCATTTCCAAGCTTATAGTAGGTAGACTTAAAGATATTCTCTCTAGATACATTGATTACTCCTAAAAAGCTTCATTAAGGAGAGATTAATAGGGGAAAACATTTCATTAGCTTAAGAGCTCTCTATAAGGTATAATAGGAAGCACTATATCAGGAACTGTGCCTTAAAAATAGATTTTCACAAGGCTTTTGATTCCATAGATTGAAACCATCATAAACACCCTTAAAGTTTTCAGATTCCTCAATATGATTGTAGCTCGGATTGAGTAATGTATATCTTCAGTTTCCAATTGTGTTTTAATTAATGAGAAGACCTCAAAATTAATTGAATGAGCTAGAGGATTAAGGTAAGGAGATCCCTTAACTCTGTATCTATTCACTTTAAGTATAAAACTCTTTACATGATTAATTTGATTAGTCATTAAGTATGATAAATATTCCAGGTGACATACTAAGTGTAAGAAGTTGAATTTGAGCAGTTTGCATTTGCAAATAATCTTATTCTTTTCTCTATAATAGATGCCAACAATTTAATGCTCTAATGACTACAATTAATACTTTTAAGGAGCTTTCATGAGTCTCTACTAATAAGGGAAAAACCAATTATTTGTCTCCTTTTAGTGCTCAATATCATGCTAATTGGTTCTCCACTTTGACATGTTTAAAATTAAGGAAGTCTTTTTTTACCTATCTAGGCTTCCTTGTCATTAGGAAGAATCCATCATACAATGAATTCTTTCACTGATAAAAAGAATTCAGAAGAGGATATAAAGTTAGTGCAATAAGAATCGATCCTTAATATGAGGGATTTGATTTAACTTATTAAGTCTATTTTAAATAGTCAGCATATGAATTGGCCTTCTCACCTTATGCTGCCTATAATCATTTGTTAAAATAATTGAGAAGATGTTAAGAGGTTTTCTACGGTCTAAGGATTACATTGAACATTTAATGGGTAAGGTAAAATATAGTGAATTAAGTATGCATAAGGATGAGGGTCAATTAGGAGTTACCACCATCATAGTTACTAAAAAAGTGTTGATGGTTAAAAAAATCATAGAGGCTTCTAGATGATAGACATGCTCTTCAAGTTAAATAGATTCATACTTACTACCTAAAAGGATCAAGTTTTTGGACCATTCAACCAAGAAATAACTCTTCGTAGAACATGGTAAAAATATTTCACATACTTGATGACATAAGTCTAATACCATTCATGGAATGTAAATCACATCACATAAACGAAATATATGCATATATGAAAGGAACACCTCATAATATATTCTTAACAAATCATAATGTTAATACATGAATTACATATGTCCATTGGCCTACGGCACACTACTAACAAGAATAACTTTCCATTTACAAGGTCCAGGCCCGTCAAATTGAGATTTGATTTCTTCTACATACATATTACTATGGAATGTTTAAGTAGGATTAACAAATATTATGAACTTTTATCTTATTTTGGTTTTATGATATTTATAGAGTTAAGTTATTCCTAACAACTTGGCTTCCAATTATATCTAACTTCTTTTGCTAGTAAATGCATTCTTAATTTCTCAATAAAAAAAGATTTAAACCAAAAGTAAACAAATCATTTTTATTTTTTAAAATTTTGAAACTGAGAGACTCTTTATCTTAGGGAATAAACTGCATCATAGGTAGTTGATATAGAACTTCATTTTAGTTTTGACGACTAACATAGTCAAGAGCCTTTATAAAAACTTTATGGTTTCGACATCTTTAGGTATATACTCCCAAATAATTCTAAGGTTTGTAAGTGATATAAGGAGGAAATTGAGGTTAAAATTTCATATGCCTCCTCCATAATGGATGACACATATGCTTATTACCCCAACCTAACAAAAGAATATCCATTGGTATGGGCAACTTATAACTCTAGCTTGTTTACTAATAAAATGTGTTTAATCATATTTAGAATCACCTGTCCAAAGATTTCTTAGAAAAATTTGGTTTAGCATAACATTTGTAATTTAAAATCATCATTTATATTATGGTTGAAAAAAAATAGAGATTAAATATTTAAGATAGACTAAAAGGAAATACAACTAGTGGCTACTACAATCCTCAGCAACCAAGAACCAAAAATTGTAAAGCATTTATTCTAAAAATGTTGCTACACCTTTGTTATATGGAAGCAAGCTTAAAACCTATATGACAGCAATGCATGGAAGATGATTGGGATAAAATACTTGACTAGGCAAGCATAAGTTAGATACAACTCGAAAAGGGATAAAAGGTTGTTTAAGTTCATTTTTAGCTAATGTGCTTACGCAATGTAAAAGAAATGGAGCTCAAGAATATTTCAACATACCTAATAAGACATCCACATTTGTAATTCACTATTGGAAACTAGATTAGTGAAATAATATTAGCTAAGGTTTTAATAATCAACTTAGTATATAGATGGTATTAAAATGGAATGTTAGGTAACTTGTTATAGCTAGAATTAAATTGCATTCACCTACTTTTCAAGCTATTTAAGAGGGTAGGAGATGGATTCTTTATAGTCTGTCTTATTTCTAAAATTCAATTTGTAAAATAGGCTTCAAAGCCTTGATTTGCTATCTTTGTACATTCCTCTATTTTTTTTGGGTAATTAGTTTATTTAAAAAATAAAAATAATTTTTATTCCTAATGTCTCGTTTTATTTTAAAAGTTATAAAAATATAATAAAAAAGAGAGAAGATGAAATTAAGTGTCTACACTAAGCATTTTATAATCTAGCTCTTTTGAGTGGAAGTCAATGACCATTTTTTCCCATTCAACGTCTAATTTAACTTTACTATGTGTACCAAGAGTTGCCAAGAACCAAGTCATGGTTATGGCATAGTCGAAGAAAGATTATATATAAGTTGAGTACTTCAGTCTTATATATAAGTTGATTATATATAAGACTGAAGTACTCAATCTTGCCTTACATTCAATTCTTTTAATTATTCTCTTTTTCATGGCAGGATTATCATGACCTTTTCCTTTCCTCCCACGATGACAAGTAAACATTACAAATTATTTTTTCACCATTTTTATCCTTTAAAGAATAAGATTTTATTATACTAAAACCTTAAGTCCTAGCATAAGTTTGTACACTAGAATTTATTCTTTCAAACTATTGAAATGCATGCAAACTTGAGGTACTAAAAAAAAGCCATTATATTAGATAAATTAAATAAACATATAATAAAATTAGACATACATTTTAATATTATTTATAATATTAAAACTAATAAATATATCTTACATAAAATAGCAAACCATGTTTTTCATGTGAATATTATTTTTGTATAAAGGTAATTTTAAAATGTTATGATATTAGAATATATTTTTGTTTTATGTACTATATTATTGTTTAAGTTAAAAGGCAATCACGCAATTCCTAAGTATGAGAATGATTTTTGGAATAAAAATATAAAAAATAGAAAAATTATAATTTTCTTAACTAAATATATCTTGATTATTATTTAATGTAATAACTATAAGTACCATGGAGGTAATACTTTCAATAATATTTTCTTAATTTATTATATCTTTATCTAAAAAGTTAAAGAATAGTTGTATTAAAAAATTTCAAAAGTGGAATAAGGAAGGTAACTAGTAAATAAAAATAAGACTATTCTTGAGTTTTCTACAAACCTGCAATCACACTAGTTAAAACACAGTAAAGGAGAACATCCTCATTGCTAATGACTAGTTGACTAGCAACACTATGGATCTTCCATGCACGAGCTAGCTCTTCTCTACAACATTTATCTTTGTTGTTGATCATGATTAGTTCCCTAGTCCGACTAATTACCTCACGTTACAATAAAACAAACTATTAGCTATATTTTTTTCCCTAGTCCAACTAATTGTCTCACATTACAACATAACAGACTATTAGCTATGTTTTTTTTGGGCAACGAATTGTAAATAATTTCCAAAGGTAGACTTTTGGTGACGATATAACATTTCGTCAGCAAGTAGACATTTTGCTACGACATAGCATTTTGTTGCCAAAAGTCTTAATTTTGGCGATGTTATAATAAATCATCCACAAAGCAAATTATTTTTCGATGCTTTCCAGGAGTTGTCGTTAAAAGTGACCAATTTGCGATGATTTACTAATTTTGTCTCTAAAAATTGAGCTTTTGGGGGTGATTTCCTAGAGTTGTCACTAAAAGTTGCTAATTTTGCTTCGGTTTACTCATGTTGTGGCCAAAGATTGAGCTTTTGACAACGATAACGTAAAACATCGATAAGTATTCTAACTTTTTTCTACAAAATATATACTTCGTTGCCTAATGTAAACTTTTGGCGACTAAATCTTGAAATTGTTGCAAAAAGTGTAGATTAAAGAATTATGTATTCGTAATGTTAATTTGTTAATATTTTAATGGTAAGCATACTTAATAATCCTCAGGTTAATTATCATTTTCATTTATATATGATTTTTCATATTTTTGACTTATATTTTCTTTCTAAAATTGTTTAAATATATAGTTAATGCATAAAAACTCTATAAATTCTCTTTTTAGATATAAAAAGATAAACATACCTAAAATTTTACACATTAATAAGAATACAATTTAATAAATTTAAGTTAACTATTATTCTTAATCATTAATATTTATTAACAATAAAATAATAATATATAAAAAATTAAAATTTGCAAGCAATATAATATAATGATATATGCAGGTAAGTAGTATAAGATTGTAATTAAAAGTTTAACAATGCTTGCAGACATAGAACAACAACAACAACAACAACAACAACAACAACAACAACAACAACAACAATAACAATATCAACACCTAATATGAATCACATTAATACGTGAGTCTGTGGAGGTCCAATAGTACACAACCTTACCTCTAATTAATAAAGAGGTTGTTTTCAAAATTCTTACAGACATAACAATAAGTAAAGTTTTACGCTTATTCCATCGAAAAGGAAATGAAATGATTTCTTTTTGGATTCCAAGTGACATGAGAGTTGATAAAGATAAATGAGTTCTCTATGTCTGAATTCTCAAGAGGGGTCCTTGCAAGTTCGAAGGCAACAATTGAAAACGTCAGAGATCTTCCCTCAGGTGTTGTGTTTTGACACCTTCTTCCAACAACTTCTTGTCTATAACTAAACTTGGAGAGGATACAGTCAACGAATCCCCAAATGCAGTATAGATCGCTGAATTAGATGAACTGCCTACTAAAGTAGTGCTCTAAAGGCAATCACCTTTAGCACTTTTGCACAAACTTTATTTTGATTAATAAAGCGAAAGGCAATTTTCATTAATTTGATGTTCATTTATCTATGAATTGATGTCTATCTTAAATCGAATTAATGAAGTCTATGATACAAAACATAGCATGAAGAAAATCAAGATGAGATCATGATAAAGAGATTTCTATCATGTGAAATTATGTTAGTATCTAAATTATTCCAATTTATAGGATTAAGGAGACAGGACATTGTTAATCCGGATAGACTAGCACATGTTATACTCCTTGATTTGATCAAGCAGTGGATCTCATAAACTGTAAGCATGAGATGTTTAGAGTTAATATATGGATGCTTACTAAGAGTAGCAAGTACATCAGATGACCCGCTATGAGATTATTATATGAATGATCTATCAAATGTCAGTGATTATTCTCATCATAGCAATGGTACAAATATCCTTGGACTTGAGGTACTCAAGGATATCTTAGCTACTAATCCTGTGCTTTGACACCATTCCTTGTTGCCTCAAGATGAGGTCGCTCATAGGGTAGTGATTGGGTATAACTATTGGTATTCGAAGGCAATTGGGTAGCTAATAAAGGATTCACTTCTCCTGATAAAAGGAGATGATACCTACAACCTCTTAGTGGGGTCATTACTTGGGAGTCTCTGGGCAGAACAATTATGTGTCATGAAGAGATTCTTCAATGACACATAGAGTAATGAGATCCTCAGGACGAGAATTAACATCACTTGGACTAGATCCAACATAGTCAGTCTAGTGGGAGTTGAAATATAGCCCATACTTTGAACCAAGTGGAGTATAGGATGACGAAGGGACAAATTGCATGGTAATTGGCTATAGAAAGGTTTGTAAGTCAGATAATTAACTATCGAAGAGTTTGAGTGTTAATCCACTTACATTATGGTAAATTGGCATCATGAAAACCTTCATGATTTGCTCGGATTAAGAGTTAATTCAAGTGAAAAAAATAAATGAGAACCTAAGGGTTACACGTATAAAAGATCGAATGAAAAACAAAGTACGTATAGCTATCATTTAAGCAAGCCACAATCGTGACCGAATTAATAATAGGTTGTACATAAGTGAGTTTTTCACTTATGTACACACTAATTTGTCAGCCATAAACACACTCAATAGAGAGGCTAAGGGTCTAGAAGAGTTATGGAAGTTGAGAGGAGTGATCTTGAGATTTGTTCATGCAACTTTAAGTAATTGTTGTATGAGATTATTTTGGTTTTGATCTAACTCTCACTTGAGCTTCTATTTGAACTCATTTTGTTTGGTGCTTTAACCACCCTTACACACTGATTTTTCTTCATCTTTGAGTGCTATCTAGAGGCTAAGGAACGTTTTTGGTGTTTGTTACATCCCAAACAAAGAGAAGATTCAAGAAAGGAGGAGTATTTGTAAGGTACATATGTTGGAATTTCATGTTATTATAATCTATTTATAAATACATATAGATTCAAGATCTTTTGAGGATGATGTGGGGTTGAAATTTTGATTTCGACACTTCCTCTGCCTTTCTATGTATGTGATTCATGAAACCATGGTTCTCCAACAATGGTATTAGAGTAACTTATGCATGTATAAGATGATCTATTGAATATGTGCAAAGTATTTGCTGGGTTGTGACTGACATGCATGTTGATTTCAAAAACTTCGTATAAATTAAAAAAAATGGGTTTTTCTAATTTTCTTTCACAGAAATGTTTATAAGAAGTTATTTTATGTTTATGTCAAAGGAAATTTCAATTGAATGTCATTTTATATTTTATTGCGAATTAATCTCCAGTATGTTCATATGTTGGTTTCTGGGAATTTTTGGAAAATGGAATGTATGTGCTGATTTCGAAAATTTCATAATAATTCTAGAAAATTGTTTTTTCTAATTTTCTTTCACATAAATGTTTATAAGGTGTTACATTATGTTTTTGTCAAAAGAAATTGCAATTGAATATCATTTTATATTTTATTACGATTTTAGTTTTAGCTTGATGCATGTTGAAGTTCTGGGAAATTCTAGAAATTTGATGAACATGCATGCTTGCAAATTGTAGAATAATTTTATAAAATTTTTAATGAATTTTCTTCATGAACTTTCACATATGATGTTGCCACGTGTATGAGATGCATGACACCTATTTTTGAAATGATAAGTTATTTATTCTCGATTTTACATGCATGTTGGTGGTCTATGACAAGTGTTAGTAGACATATGATGTGCTGACTAATTACACTAAGTTCATAAAGAAATCCTAGGAAATAGTTTCTGAAATTTTTGATTAGAAACGTTTAGAATGTGTGTAAGACTTTGGTATTTTTCCAGACTTAATTGAACTTGATTCAATTAATAGATAAAGTCAAAGTCAACACTGGTCAGCTTTTTGAAAGCTGATGGGGCTGACTTCTTTGATGACTTATGTATATGTGTTTAAGTTATAAGACCTTGAAAATTTTTTATGAGGCAAGAAATGTATTATTTTGATGATAGTAGCATGCTAAGTGCGTGTGTTTGAAAATAGGGTTATGGAAAATTTTCGAACATCAAATCAGTCTCTTTAGTGTCTAGTAGGTTAACTCATTTATCTTGATAATTTTGGCCGTCAAGATATTTTTGGCTCGTGCCGAAATTGTCTTGATAAATTTGAGATGAACTAAGTATGTTTTAGAGCACTAATTGATGTTCTAGAATTTTGGAAACAATAGGGATTAATTTAATATTAATCTAAGTAGAGTATAACATTTCTAGTGTGACTAGAAAAGACATAAATACTAGAATTAAAGTGTTTAATTTGAACATCAAAATAATTGAATTTTAGGGTTCCTAATCGAATCACATTTATAATTTGAATTAGTTGAGACTAACACTAGTACCTGATTCATTTCAAGAGTTGAATTGAATCATGAACTTTAGATGCATAGCCAAGTCATAGCCTAAATTAAACCTCCTTTGTGTGTTACACGCATTAGATGCATTTTAAAGGTGGTTATAGACATAGGCAAAATTTAATATTAGGACTTACACCTTCCATTGATATGGCAAGAACCAAAATTCCTTTAGCATTGGGTTGATGGGCAAACCTAAGCTCGCTATACACGAATATGTTCAAATAATAGAAATTAGATTTATGGATTAATAGGTTAGTCCTAACTGAAAGCGTAGATTTGTTGGGCAAATCAAGGTCAAATGGATAAAGGCGAAGTTGGGTAGTACCTAGGATGTATATGCATCAAGATTTGAAAACCCAATGAGTGTGCTAAATCAACAGTTGATGGCACAAGTCGATAGTTGCATAATTGAAGGCAATTGGTATGAATGATACCTACCAATTGACCTAAGGTGGCTTGTTAGACAAACCCAAGTTAATTTTTAGTGCTATTGGATATCGATCCATTAGGAAAATTGTAATATTTATCGGATTCGTAGTGAGGGTTATGGACTTGGATAAAATAGTGGGACCTATAATGCATGTGATTAAAGTCCTTATCGATATGCATTTATGTACATTATAACACTTTCTTTCATTCTTCTAGGTTATTAAAACGCCATGATGCATTCGTCCAGTTACAGGACCAAACTTCTTAGATTGGCAATAGAATTTGAGAATTGTTCTCAAATATGAGAAACTAAGATATGTCCTAGATGAGCCACTTCTTGACCCCCTGCTGTCGATGCCTCTAATGAGGATCAGAAAGCTTATAAGAAGCTATTGGATGATAGTGAGCTGGCTAGCTTTATTATGTTGGCCTTTATGTCACCAGAACTACAAAAGCAACATGAGGATATGAATGCTTATACCATAGTCTACCATCTAAAGGAATTGTTTGATGAGTAAGATCGGTCTGAAAGGTTTGAGATCTTGAGGTTGCTCTTTCGCTCTAAGATGGTTAAAGGATTGTCTCAAGTGCAGTATGAGCTAAAAATGAATGGATGCATTGAAAGGTTAACCAGTTTGGGTTTCATAATGGATCATGAATTAAGTATAGACTTAATTCTGACTGGTTTGACTGATAGTTATTCACAGTTTGTGCTTAACTATCGATGAAACAAATATCCACTTTGATACTTGAGCTGATTAATCTACTCAAAACAACTGAGCAAACTATCAGGAAGGATAAGGCTATGATGCTAGTGGACTCCACTTCTGGTTCTCACAAGAGGGACCAAAAGAAAAAGAAGAATTCCCAGAAACCATTGGGAGGTGTAACTAAGAACAAGACAAAGGACAATGCATCAAAGGGAATATGCTTCCATTGCAAAAAGGAAGGGCATTAGAAGAGGAACTCTAAAGCCTATCTAGATTTGCTAAAGCAGAAGAAGACATTAAATGCTCCACCTTCTACTTTAGGTATGTTATCTATCATTAAGGTTAATACTATTTCTGGCCATAACATTTGGGTATTAGATATCAGATGTGACTCGCACATATGTGTTGATATGCAAGGTCTTAGGGATAGTAGACTGCCTAAGAAGGGAGAGATGGACCTATGTGTGGGAAATGGAGCAAGAGTTGTTGTTTTAGTGGTAGGAACCTATGTTTGTATCTTCCTAGTAGAGTTAATTTTGGATAATTACTATTATGTACCCATTGTGACAAAGAACATTATATCTATTTCATGTCTTAATAAAACAGGATTTCATTTAACTTTTTCTAGCAATGGTTTTTCAATTAAGTTGAATGAAATGCTATATGGTATTGCTACATTGTACAATGGTGTTTATATATTAGATATGTGCAATCCAATTTTAAATATTAATGACAATAAATGTAACATCCCAGATCGCCCGCTTATAGATATTGTCCTTTTTGGGCCTTAGCCCAGCCAAGCCCTCACAGTTTTACTTAACATCCCAGATCGCCTGCTTATAGATATTGTCCTCTTTGGGCCTTAGCCCAGCCAAGCCCTCACAGTTTTACTTTTTCTCGAAATCTTCTTGGGAGGTCACCCATCCTAGAACTACTCTCACCTAAAAACATTTAACCTCGAAGTTTCGATAGGATCCGGTACGTTGGGTCATGGAAAACGTGTCTGTAAGTACCCTTATAAGGAGTACTTCATTCCCCTTTCCAACCCATGTAGGATCTCACACTCTTCACCTCCTTAAGGCCCAGCCCTCTTTAGGGCCCAGCTTAGCTAGCACAACGATTCAGGTACAAGCTCTGATACCATTGTAACATCCTAGGTCACCCGCTTACAGATATTGTCCGTTTTGGGCCTTGGCTCAGCCAAGCCCTCACGGTTTTGCTTTTCCTGAGGCCTTCTCAGGAGGCTACACATCATAGAACTACTCTCACCCAAGCACATTTAACCTCGGAGTTTCGATAAGATCCGGTACATTAGGCCATGGAAAACGCATCTGTAAGGGAGAGGTATCCGTACCCTTATAAGATGTACTTCGTTCCCCTATCCAACTGATGTGGGATCTCACACTCTCTACCCCCTTAGGGCTCAACCCTCTTTGGGGTCCAACCTAGCTAGCACAACGGTTTGGGTACCGGCTCTGATACCCCCTGTAACATCCCAGATTACCCGCTTACAAATATTGTCCGCTTTGGGCCTTGGCCCAGCCAAGTCCTCACGGTTTTGCTTTTCCACAGGCCTTCATAGGAGGTCACCCATCTTAGAACTACTCTCACCCAAGCACATTTATCCTCGGAGTTCAGATGGGATCCGGTGCATTAGGCCATGGAAAACGCGTCTATAAGGGGAGGCTTAGCCTCCTGTCAATCCAAACGGCCTGAGTACTGGCTCTGATACTAATTTAATTGTCACGAATCGGTACCACATTGGGCACATGACAACTGCCACATAATCGGGCTAAGGACACTCATGGTATCCTTAATCCAACTATGTAAGGCTAACTAAATATCTATTGTTCTTTTTTTTTGGGAAAAATTTGGGCAGCACAACAGCTGTGTTTTAAAAATTCCAAAAGCTGCAATCATTTTTAAACACATTTCCATATTCACATCCAACCACAGCTTCATGACTTTAAAGTACACTCAAGGCAATCTCAACAATAGTATCAAAAGATTCATACATAAAGTCGTTTATAAAACACAAGGCAATCAAAAGTTAACTTATAAAATCATAAAGCATATCTATATAAATACAGTTCATGAGCCACTAGACAATAAAAGTACAAAATAGGAAACTACCCACGTGTGGTAATACTTCGAAATTGTCAAAAGACCGCACGATCCACTCAGAGCTTCAAACTCACTAAATTGGCCTGCATGGCCAGAAAGTGGAGGGGTTAAGTACACTTGGTACTCAATGAGCAGGAAAGACATATATCACAAATAGAATTTGAATCATGCCAAGACGGTGCAGATAGCCTATGAAGTGAATATATATATATCACATAGAAGATACATAGGCCCAGCCTACGACTTAATGTATACTGGTTAGGAACCGTAGGCCTAGCTTGTTAACTTACTCATCCGGTGAACATAGGTCCTAATTCCATTATACAAAAGAGTAAAAACATCATATGTATCAATAAAATCTCGATAGAAAAACCAATATCAGGATAAGCCAAAACAATCATATGTGACACCATTGGTCAGCCAAACTAATGTGCACACCCACCGATACTCAGAGTTGGCTCGACTTTCATCCGTGGTGAGTCCGTATTACAGTTAACAAGAGCGCCATGACCCTAGGTGATGACCTCGTCGGTGTCCAGACCTTAGGTGTGAAACCACCCGCGAGTCCTGTAAAAAGGTGTTGACATGGCGACTCGACTTTAATATACTAGCGTCAAGGGTACGGGGGTCGCGTAATTAGTAATCAATTGTGCCTAGGACACGATTGGCCATTCCTTTCCTCACCAATCACAAAAATCATATACAACAATTAAGTACAAAAATCAAGGCACTATGCCTTTATTTATCGGTCCAATCGATAAAATAAAACCTTGCCATTGCTCTAAGCCAAAACAGAAGATATACTCGTAGCATATTGACTCAATTATGCACATAAAAGTTTCAAAACATTATTTAATGAAATAAAAGTCATCTTTTGTATTCCAAATGCAAAGTTGCTCAAAAATGTAATTTCAAAAAATAAAACGTTGTCCTTTATATTTCAAGTTCAGATTGGTTAAAAACAATATCATTTCTCAAAATACACAATAAAAACATCAGTTGCACTCCAAGGGCAAAGAGTTATTGAAAACAATGTCATTTATTAAACACCTAAGCATATTAGGATCTATTTGAAATTCAAGTTTACTATACGTTGCCTAGGTTCAAAATTCACATACAAGTCATCATGCTTGTCTTAGGATGTTCTAATCCTATTTGAGAAATATGGTTTTCCCAACTTACCTCAAAAGAAGGTATACACTCTCTTAGCTTCAACAATCCAAGGTACGGGCTCCTTGATTCACAACTCCCGAGCCTTTATACATAAAAATGATATACAATGAAATTACTACCTAAAAATAAATTTCCTATTTATACACCCTCACATAGGTGTATAAAACTCAATATCACTCCTTGTAAGCTATAGAATTTGAACATTAAACTTCTCACAGGTTTACCTCCTTACTAGTCACATTAGCTTTTCTTTTGCATTTTCTAAGGCATTTAATGCCTTTAATCCCATACTTACTCATTTTCAAACATAGTTAAGCACATCTTTATCCAAGAACATTAAGCCATTACTCTTCAATCTAAACAACAATTCAAGGTCACTCTAAGTTAACATAAAAGTGTTTTCCAATGCATACCATTATAAAGCCTTAAATCCTAAGCCAAGTTCACGTAGGCATTTTATCAAACACCTAATGTGCATGATTTTCAAGTCACATTTCCAAGACTTCATTGTAATAATTCTTGCTCCTATCATGTCATATAGTAACACTTCCAATTAATGACACATTCCACCACCCCATTCCAACCAATTTCCTTCATTTAAGCTTCATTTTATCAATTGTAAAACTCATTACATTAATTCACCTCTTCTCCATCATTTTGACCTAAACATAACCAACATACATCTTCTTCATTCCTTATCATCAATTCACATCATACATGTATAATTAACACCATAGAACTCATTTAAACCATCAATTCCAAATGATATTAAAAAATTCACAAACTTTCACCTAAAGGGGATAATTTTGGTTTTGACTTAAAGAACCCTCTCCATGACACATTTTATTCATCTAAACCATGTCTCACGCATAATCAAGCATGGAGAATAACATATCTTAACACCAAACTCAAAATCCTAATGTAGATAGAGATGAGACAAAATTTACCTAAACCTTCATTTGGTGATATCTTCCAATCCTTTCAGAATTTCTCAAATCTAATGATAGATTTGAGTTCCTTGACCCCAAATTAGCTTAGAACACCTTGGTTTGAATTGAAAAATAAAAAAGAAGGGTGAATTTTGGTGATAGCTAAAACTTCCTCTCTTTCCTCTCTTCTCCTTCATTCTCCTCTCTTTTAATTACCAAAAAACGTGTTTTAATGCCAAATGAACGGGTTGCAGAGCCACACACATAAAGAAGGGTCTAGAATTTGACTTTTCTTTGACCAAGCATGATAAATTTACCTTATTGCCCTTAGTTATGTGAAATTATCATTATACCCTCCAAACTTTTCTAAATTTGCAATTAAATCCAAAATATGAGAATGACAAAAACTTCTATTTCCATTTTGGTCCCCGAACTTTTGAAAATTATAATTATGCCCCTTATTTTTATAAAATTACAAATAGGTCCTCCAAGAATTGAAAATTTTCATTTAAGTCCCTTAACTTTTAAAAATTTGCTAATAAGCCCTTATGTACATCAACTTTTCCAATTAAGCTTTCTAAGTGTCCAATAAGTCTATAAATCATGTCTAATGACCTATAAGGCATTAGAACACATTTAATTCAACCACCATGGTCATATCCATCCAATGGACTCGGTTTTACACACTTAAAAGATTATATGTTGGAAATCTCCAAGATTTCGCATACCGATGAACTTTAAGTTCATGTAAGGGCATATAACATTATATATCACTGGCATACGTACCAACAAGATTCAAATACATCTTTGAACTCATATACAACCATGTATATATCAATATACAGTAGTATCTCCAAATACAAAATAACACAAAGTGCTCAGAAAGTTCAGCTTTACGATGTCAATATGACAATAAGTTCACAATCAACTTATGGTAAGATCCTTTTTGGGAATTTCTTTAATTGATTGAGGATAGAGTGCTCTTTTGCTTCATAAGCTTGAGGAATGTATTAGCTTTTTCTTCAATCACTAGTTTATTGATGAATTCTCTTTTTTAGAAACATTTCGTCGATTTTGACTTTTTTTTTCTTGATCTTTTCACCTCTTTAGAGATGTATAATATTTCACTTCTTATCATCCTAACATATGTGATTACATTTATGATATTTAGTTATTCTTCTTCTTACCTTTGGGAGGGGATTACCATTGTTCCCCTTAATTACCAATCTTTAGGGACTGTAATTTCAAGGTTTCTTTTACATATTATTAGTTTTCGCCTGTGTAGACACTTTGATGAAAATATAGGGATGTTTGACCTAACTAATTTGAGTTGGATACGTAATGATTAAGAGCTCTCTTTTCTTTTCTTTTTTGTGACATTCACGTTTGAATTTTTTTGTAAACCCCTTTTCTATTCTTATATTTATTAGGTACAACATATACAACACTAATTTTCTAAACTCTATAAAGTTTTATATATCGTGATCATGTTGTTGATAAAATAAGCATTAATCATTTAGATAACTTGCTTATTTTAGTTGGATCAAATAACCTCCTTCCACTAATAAATTGAAAATTAGTTCATGAATACTTTAATATTATTTATAAAGAGGATCTCTTCATCTTCATTGTTCAAGATATTGATATTTTTTCTTCCAAGTGTGGGTAAAGGATTGGCACTAACACTTAGTTACATCCCTTAGGTTTGAAATTTCAACCATCTTCTTTGTATATATTTTCTTAACAATGATTTAAAAAATATAGTTTTCAATAAAATTCCTCAATACTCCATCATAGTAATCTAAATTTGCATTTTGATTGTACCGTGATGGGTAAGGCAATTAAGATACTGTTGTCGGTATCAATATTACCTTATGTTAGTTCAACATAACCTAGTAGAAGGTTATGGGTAATGGTGGAAATTTTGTAGACTCTTTTTTTTCTTCTCTTATTTGTTGCCCTCTTTTATTATTTGGTTACTTCCAAGGTGGTGAAATCTGGTGGCTTGTTCATTTAGGTAATTAGGTTAGGGTTGAAATGGGTGGTTTTATGTATATGAGTTCTTATGAGTATGGTGTCTAATTTACTAGAGAAGTTTGAGATTGTGTGCATAAAATTTTGTGATTAGGATATGTCAGTGGTGATGTGTAAGGAATGGGAGGATTTAGATAGGAAAGAGATTGGTTATAGATGAAAGGTGGTGGATCATGGTTTTGACAGTGTACAAGAGCATACCAATTATATTGACTATTATGTTATTTGTTCAACTGTTAAGCTTTTGCAACATTAACTCGATGCACTTCATCTTCTCTTCTCTTTATGCTTGGCTTCTTAGTTATTTTAGATATTATTAGATTATTCTTTCCTTTTTTAAGGTTGTTATCAAATAGTTCATACTAAACCACAATCTCATTGAATGAATGATTAATAAACTGACATATTTTATCATAATAAGGCTTTTTAGTAACTTTAAGAACAAACCCACAACTTCTTTCTCTAATAAAGGTGGTTGAGCTTTTGTTGTCTTTGATTTATATCTCACAGCATACTCTTTAAAGCTCTTAGAAGTCTTTTATTCTATCATTTATAAGTCTTCTTTTTAGTGTGGTTTCTCAGTTGAATATGTATTGACTAAGGAATGCATTAGTTAAATCTCTCAACCTTTCTTACAAAAGATTGATCCAAATTTATGAACCAATAAAAATTAAAACATGTTATACTTTTTGGAAAGCTATGTACTAATAGCTCTTTGTTTTTTATGTGAGCCGCCATTTTACTATAGAAATTCTTTAATGCCCAACCGGATTCTTACTTAAATTATATTTCTCAAATTTACCCATCATCTTTACTCTAGATGTTGTTGGAGCATTCATCAGTTGCACCATCCACTCCATCTTCTATTATAACTCTTTAAACTCCTTTTGAGTTACCAAGTTTTCCCTCTCCTTCTTATGCCATGGAATTTGTATTATGTTGAATTCATAAATAATTTCTTTAGCATAAAATTTAGGTTTAACATAAAATATATTAGGAATTGTCTCTCATGTACTAGATGTGCTTAAGTTAAATCTAGAGTAGAATGCACTATGAAAGGTGTCTCCATTCCAAACATTGATGATGTCATGGTATAAAAGCCATATGTACTAATGTTGATTAGCTTGGAAAGGTATTCATATTTTTGATACTACGTACACTGGTGATAGAGGAGGGACAAACTTCAATGTATAGTTGAAACTAAGGAAAGGCTTTAACACGTGATAAAGAAAACACAAAATGTTTTTTACATGAATTTATAATAATGATTCTTATACAAATCTTTTGTTTCTCTTCGTTCTCTCTCCATTAGCTCTATATAGTTTTTTTCTTTAATTTCAATTGATTAGACATTGGTTAGAGAACTGTATAAGAAACATAACTTAGTTCTAGTCACATTCACTCGTTAATTGATACATTTGGAATTTAATGTCTGCATATATTATAAATGTCTATAGAGTGCTGATATTCAAAAAGGAAATAGTGGTTCAGGAAATCACATTATGTACTCATATTCATTTCCTTTAGACTTTGTAAATATTTTCCAAACCATGAAAATGAAATTATGTATTATATATAGGCACTAAATAAGTGTTCTTTGAACATTGACATTCAATTCAAAGATCATTTTCTAGTTGTCAAAATAACTTGTATAAAGTTTATGTTTATCAAGTTTGTTGTCATTTTGCAATTTTATAAATATTTTATGAGACACTTTACTTTGTCTTTTCACTCACATTTAATTAATTTCAGTGATACAAGCTTTAAACAATGGTAATGCTTTAAATGATTGTGTGGAAATAAATGAAAAGGATGAGATATGAAAAAAATATAGTAAAGTTGCATTTAATCTTGCATATGATTAAAAAAGTAAAGAAAAATTGAAAACTTCTAACTTTTTCAAATTTGGTTGGAAGAATATTAAAGCAGATCTTCAAACAAAATTTAATAAAGAGTATATAATTGTCTAATTGAAAAAAAATATAATGTATAATGGATTACGAACTAGATTGAAGAATTTCAACAATTTACTTAAAGAAATTAGAATTGATTACAACTCCTCCACCAATGATGTTAATGCTGCTAATGAATATTAAGACAATCTATTTATGGTAAAATACTTCTTTGATTATTGATATATACTATTTTAATTTTTTAATGTACGTTTTTTTTATCACTGAAGTTGTATAAAATGGCTAACAAATTTAAGAAAAATTATGCAAGGAATTTTCAAACTTGTTTTGTATTTTCAGAGATACTAATGCAACTAATTTCCATGCACATCTATAAACTAAATCTCCATCAAATAGTGTAGAAGAGGAACTTGAAATTAAATTTGATGAATTTATTAAATGAAAAAGAAAAAGAAATTAAAAGTTCTCATTTTAGGAAAAAGAAACCCTTTAAAAAGAAGGCGGTAAAAAGGGCTTACTCTAACATTCTAGAAAATGTTTTAGCTACAATTGTTGAATATTAAAAAACAAAATAATTATTTAATTAAGAAAAAAGTGGCAACATCGTCTGCTAGAGATAATGGATTTAAAGCTTTATGAATTAATCAATATATTAATATAATAAAAGAATGTCTAAAGTTTTAACATGATTTGAGTGTCTAGGGTGTGTAATATGTAAAAATAATAGATCTGTACATGATTCTTCACTTTACAATGAGATTTTTATGGACATATTACATGCAAGGAAGATGGATTGGCATCTTTTGCAGACTTCACTAATGGTTCATGCTGGTCATTCTTCAGGAACTCAAATCACCATACATCATGGCATAAAATAGTATGGCATAAGTATAATTATTCTCAGTCTTTGATCTATTTAGGGCTACATCAGAAAATAGACTCCCAACTTTGGGCAAAATATCTAATTGCTAATGCTTTCCTAACTGGTGCATTTTGTGCAACCTTTCTTATGAAAGTGTTGAGCATTTGTTCTTCCAATGTCAATGTAGTAATCACTTATGGCCTACAATTCTCGATCTATGTAACATTGTTAACCCTCCTTGTTCTTGGACTTATATAATTGAATGGGAACCAATATCAAGATGAATTTTAAAGGTAATCTATGGATTTTTAGGATGGCTTTCAACTACCTTGTTTCTAGTTTATATGAGGAAGGAAAAAAAATCTTCACTAACTGTTGCATCTCCAAAAACAATCTTTTACATACAATCTTTTGTAAAATTAAATATCATATATTTGCTTATAAGGACAAACACATATTCAACCCTAATTCTTAGTTCATATGGAGACTTAACTAGGTATCCACTTTTGTAACTTAAAATTCTTGTGTTACTGATCCTCTTTTGCTTGCATTTCAAGACGTAAATATCCCTTCTTTCTTTTTTTTAAAAAGATGGATTAGATTGTTTTCTCTCTTTAGTTATACTTTCACATTACTAAATATTGAACTATTATTGGTTTAAGCACTTTTATATTAAGAACTATCCATAATTTAAACATCTTAAATGTACTTGAACATTTTAACTAAATGTTTAATACGAAATTCTTAAATTGATATTCTAGCATTTACATTCTAATTGTATTATTAATTATTAAATATTAGTATTATAGATTGATAGGTGTAAATTATAGTGTGTTTTGTCAAGTTTATTGATTTATGTTCAATTTATTATGCATTTATTCCATAACACTTAGTGTTTAATGATATAAATTGCTTAAGACATTCACTTTAGTCCATATTTGTTTTTAGGTACAATTTGGAAGCGAAAGAGCTAAAGTGAGTCAAAAGCAGCATGTTTGAGCCATATTTTGAAGATTCACACTTAGTTATCTTCATGGAGTAAGAACGAGAAGGATTAGAGTAAGAGCAGACAAGAAAATACCAAAAGGAATGAAGATTAGTACAAGTCATAGCCATAAGATGCATCTCACAACCATGACAATTTTTTCATCGTTGTGATAGGTGGATCATGCCCATGACATATTTGTCATGGGCATGACACTAGTTACATAGGCGTGATAGCCCATGTCATGCCCATGCAAGGTGCTAGAGTCATAATCGCGCTCCATGCTTTAGGCGCTCTGTCACGATTGCACCCCTTTTGTCACAATCACATGGGGTGTTGCATGGCTCTGTCATAAATCTTCCTCCATCTTCTTTGTTCTTCAATTTCATGATTTCCAACCCTTATAAGCATATCTAACACCCCATGAAATATATAATTAAGATTGAATTCATACCCTAAACTACACAAACACTTAAAATATAAACAAACACTAATAATAACATAATTCTAAGCCTATATATACGATAATCATCTAAAAACACTTGAAAACACACTAAAACTCCTAGAAAAATATAGTATGAATTATACCTATCATGCAACGATGTTTTTAACGACTGAGCGACAGCAAGATCCTCCTCGGTGGCTAGGATTTCAACTTTGGTTTGCTAGGGTTTCTAAAACATAAATAAAGGTTATGCTTAGGAGCAAGAATAAATATATTTTAAAGTTAGAAAAGGGAATGTTTGTCAATAAGGATAAGAGTACCCTAAGCCTAAAATTAAGAATTTTTGGACACAAGATGATAATAAGGATTGTTTGGATATGAGAATATCTTATTTTAAGGTTGGAATAAGACTTATTTGGTAATAAGTTTAAGTTTGACTTAAACTAAGAATAAGTTATTACAAGTTTAGAATAAAAATTGTTTAGACATAAGTTTAAATGTGACTCAAAATTGGAAAAGGATAATTTATTTAGCTTTTGGATTAAAGTAACCTTAAGACTAAATTAAGTTCTTTTAAATATGGAATAATATATTCCATATTTGACCTAATTTTCAAACATAATTGAAAATTGTTTTAAATTTTAAAATTCAATTCCAAAATTAAAGTAATTATTTTTCTTAATTTGATTAAGATTAATAGTTATGTTGATTTCTTATTAAATTTTATAAAATTGTTTTTCTAGAATTAAAATTATTTATTTTCAATTAGAATGAAATTAATTAATTAAACTCTTTAAACTTAAGAAAAGTATTTTCTTAAGTAATTAAGAAAGACGTTCTTAATTGAATTTATTTATTTCATTTTGATTAAGATAAATTAAATTTATGAGTTTATTTTTTGGGGAATTATTATTCAAATTATTTAGAAATTGTTTCTTTATTTATGAATAATAAGTTTCTTGATTTGTTAGAAAAGGTATTTTTCTTGATAAAATTGTGAAAAGTGTTTTTATTTATTAATTAAGAAAATTGAGGTTTTTAAATATTTTTTAAATTAATTTTCTAATTTATTAAAGAAAAAATTTCTAATTAATATATAAATAAACAATGTAAAGTACTTCTTAATTAAATTTAAAAGTGTTTCATTTAATTTTGAAAGTAGTTTTCTTTAAATATTAGAAATTAATTTTCTGATTAGGGGAAAGTAATTTCCAATTTGAATAGAAATAGTTTACTAATTGGATTAAAATTTCTTACTTGTTAAATTTCGAAAGAATTTTTTAAATTATAATAAGTAAGGAGCATAATTTATTGAAAAATTTTTCAATTAAATTTTGTTAAAGGAGTCAAGATAATTAGAAATAGTTTCCAATTGGATTAGAAAATTGTTTTCAAATTAAATTAAATTTATATTTGGAATAGGAATTTAATTTTTTTATTAATCAATAGGTTTAATCGAATTTAATTATCCAAGAAGTTGGAAGCATTATTTTAGATTATGACGATTAACAACTAGAATCAAATAAAGCTTGATGTTTTATGCATATATTTTGATTATGAATGCATAAGTTGCATTCTTTATTTATATGTTTGATATATATTGGATGCATGTTAAATTGCATATTTTATATATGTGATATTATTATATGTAATTTTGTGTTTGATGGGATAAACAAAATTAAATCCCTCATTAAATATTAAGTACACATTGAGAATATGATTGTTATCTTCCATTATTATAAGAATAAACCAAAGTTTTATTTATTATTAAGTTTGTTGAGCAAACTCAAGGTTGCTTTAACCTGAATATCTTTAGTCATATAATAGTCGGTCTCACTTAACTAAATTTGTGTGATCTGGATTAGTAAACTCATGATCATATGAATTTAGGGGGATGATTAGGAATAAAATATAAGATATGTATTAGCAAGAGTTTTCACCTAATGGATCTAGGAGTTATATGAGATGTGATTGACAAAGTTGTTATCTACCTAATTTAAGTTTAGTTGGTTTGTTAAGCAAAATTAAGATCAATTAAATTTGAATGGGATCCTATTCCACTAGAAAGATTAGAGTAATTTTTTTTAATAGTAATAAGGGCTATTATTTTGATTAAAATAGTGGGAGTAACCAAATATATAATTAAAGTTCTAATCTCATTTGGTAGTCATGTCATATAATCAATTACTTGCTTTTCTTACATTTATATTTTTTTAAGTGGAATTTATCTTGTTTAGTATAGTTGATACTAAAGCTAGTGAATTGAATTTCTTGGACATAAGTTATGTTAGATAGAAAAGTTGTATGTCTATTATGCAATTTTGTTATTAATCCTTGCTAAGGATTTGGTGTTAAAGTTTTATAGATATGTCAAAATCATATGGATGAAAAATGTATTAACATTTTGAATTGAATAGTATCTCTTAAAACTTTGATGAAAGCATGTAAGATGTATGTTAACATCATTTAAGATATATGTCAACATCATGATAGCAAGATGTAAGATGTTGCATGAAGTAGAGCTAAAATGTATAGTACTATGATGAAATTATTTCACTCAATTTAGCTTACTAAAAGCATAAACATGGACATCAATTAAAGACTTTGCTATAGTATGATAATATTTTTAATAAGAAAAAATAGAATGCATGCTTTTCTTATCTATACGTGATATGATAGAGATCATATATATTTCTAGTTCATGTTTTTGAGTATTTGATAATGAATTTATATTCAACA
Organism: Erythroxylum orinocense; assembly: GCA_025531955.1. Classification (NCBI taxonomy): domain Eukaryota; kingdom Viridiplantae; phylum Streptophyta; class Magnoliopsida; order Malpighiales; family Erythroxylaceae; genus Erythroxylum; species Erythroxylum orinocense. The sequence continues at coordinate 19,272,026 of JANZLX010000005.1, forward strand.
TTATTACAATGTTCAGGATATGATAAGAAATAGGTTATTGAGTAAATGTTGTCAATCCAAGTTTATACAAATAGGTTTGTATATATTGGATCAAAGAAGACTTATGTTTACCATAAATGGCAAGAATCCAAAGGTGGATAATTGAAACTATCATTTTATGCTATGTTGGTTAAATCAAGATAATGAGAATCATAAAGTTATATACAAGGAAATATGTATTGTTTCAATTATGAATCTTATGAAACTCGTGAAATATGTTAAGTTGAAAAATAATAAAATCAAACTTTAGTGAAAGGATGATGATGGTATTAAATTCTTAAATTTATACATATGACATATTAGATGGAATAACAATTCATAAAAGGATGATTTTTATATTTAATTAGTATTACTAATGACTTATATGTTACAAACATATATATCAAATGAAATATTGATTTAAAATTTTGAAAAATTCAAATTGTTTAAATCTAGGTAGAAATTAAGCATTAAGAATGCTAAATCATTTCAGTGAGATCGATGTGGTGAGTTTTAAAATTTTCATTTATCTACAAGGAATGAGATTCTCTAATGAAGATTTCGACAACTAAATTTATAAGAGTGTGGTTTCATATAAGGAGGAATATATAGTATGAGATATTATACAATGCAATAGTTATTTTTCTATAACAATGCCTAGTACAATAACCTACCTTTAATAGTTCTAATTAGCTCAATTAACAAGATTTCATATTAGATATGGAATGCCGTGTAACATCCCGTTATCCATATTAGAGCTATAATTGTGAATTATGAGAAATTATATGAAATTAGGAAAATGCACATTATGCATAATTAATAGTGAGATACACATTTATTTTGCACATTCATATGATTGTACATGCATTCATTGGCATTTCCAGGTAAATTGGTTTATAAATGAAAATTGTGGATTTATTTGGAATGTATTAGATGTGATTTGGCAATTTTTTTTACATTTTGAGTATTTTAGAAATTTTTGGTGAATTATTTTTTAGTTGAAAATTTGTTTGGTGAGTCATCTTATTATTTCGGAATTTTTGGTAAATTTTAGAAATTTTTGAAAAATTTAGGGTATTTTGAAAAAAAAATGAAAGAGTGATAAATGGAAAAGTGACATGTGGTAGCCGTGCATGTTGACACATGACCCACATGCAAGGAACACACATGGTGAAGTGTGTGGCTGGTGGGAAATTATTAAGTAATGTTTTTATGTCTTTGTTCTTCACGAAACAACCCCCTTTACTATAGCTCTTCTTTAGCTCATCCATCGAAACATCAACTGTTGCATTGTTTTTGCTATTGATTCAGTCTCACTTGCTGGAGAGTTTGTGGAACCAGGAAAGTGATTTTGCTGATGTTCTAATATTGTAAATAAATGCTTGCATGAGTTGTTGTAAGAGGAAGCAATTCAGTGATGAGAGCATGGAGGTTTATGTTTGAATTTTGAACCTTGGATTCTTGGTTTGTTGTAAGTTGTTGAGTTGAAAAGAGGATAGGAAAGTTAGTTTATGCAATGGATGCAGTAGTTAGAAAGTGAAAAGGTGGGAAAAAATCTGGGTTTTCGGTGAAGAAGATGAAGTTTTGCATGTTAGAGAGAGAAAAGGGTTGTGGTTGCATGTATGGGCTAAAAACTAGAGAATTTCTTTGAACAACCCTAAGTCTTTTGCCTATAAATTTTTCATCTGAACTCCAAATAACTTGAAACTTAGACCAATGGATTCCTAAGATATTTTTCTTGCTCTCAATAAAAATTTAGAGTTATCTGAATTTATTTGAAAGTGATTGATAGGATGAAAGTGTGGAAGTCTGCTGGAATGTTATGAATTGGAAAATTTCCATGATCATGGTTTGGTTTTTGAAGTATCACTTGAGTTGTATATTTCTGAATGAGTTGATTTTTGATTCATAGTAAACTAGAGACTTGCTTCTACAACTTTTTTGAATAAGTGGAATTTTAATTATGTCTCTAAAATTTTTAAAATTGACATAAAACTGAGTTTTAGCTTAGGCGGTAGCGTTACTATGAACAAAAATCATGTCCTGTGGTTATTGAATAAATTGTATTGATGTGGGTCGAATTAGACTAAGATGTCTTCACCAAAGTTGTAGCTTATTCTCTTAGCTTTAAATTGGTATAAAGTTTGTAATTTTTAGATATCTGAGCTGAAAGATGTGAGTTGTACAGTAAGAGGGAATGACCATGTTCTAGCCAAAAGTTCAAATGTGCATAGTCTGAGGTTTTTTGTGCATAACTCATTGAATGATGGATCAAATGGAATGATCTTGGTATCAATAAAGACTTAAGACATAGGAGAATAATTTTTTAGAAGGAAGTGTGACCAATTTCCTTCACTTCCCTGATGATATTAATTGTGCAAAATGGATCGAAAGTGTACTTTTAAACAAATATGAGTTAATTAATTGAAAGTGGATATCCAAATGATTATTGTGACAAAATAAATGATAAGAAACCCGGAATTGTCATGAACATGCATTGTACATAGTTATTATACATTAATGTGCATTAATGAATACAAAATTGTGCAATATTATGATACGTATAGTATGTATAGAGGGGCGTGTTGAGCGACAACACCAAGAAAATGCCGGAACTATAAGGCAATAACTGTTTAGAGCATATTGCGAGTAACCTAAGATGGTCTCACCATATAATTTTGTACATTATTGAACTGTATTGCGATCTTATTGAATTGTACTGAATTATGTTGATTGTGTACTGGATTCCGGACAATATTTGTCCAAGGCGTTTTTATGAATGAGAATGATATTGAAAGTGCTACTTGAATATGAATGCGTCTGCCTAAATGACTTTCTGATTCTCAACTGAAAGGTTGAATGTTGGACCTAGTCCGATGACCACTGTTGTTACTGTAATTGATACTGTGACTGATATACTGTTATATTACATGCAAATGAAACTGATTGAAATGATGATTGAATTGTGGCATGCACTTCATTCCAATGCATGTAATATAAAGGAGTTATGACTGATGTGGCTACCGATACTGTTACTGATATGAGCTTTAAGCATCCGCATATGTGGTTCGAGCCTATGGCTCATTGTGATCAATGAGTCACTGATTGACTGATTGAGCCCGATAATTCGGGATACTGTAAAAGCACACAGTCACAACAAAATAAAAATGAATGTGAGTCTCATACATATCGCATCTGCATATAATTTGAATTCATTGAATGATTTATAAAGCTATGTGAATATTGTTATATGGTTGAACTTTGTATCTAAGAAATGATTTATTTGTGATAGTATTTAATACTTGTTAAGTGGAGTTGAGCTGTATGATTACATGTTATAATTGATCTCATTTTATGACATGAGTGAACCATCAAGGATGGTTATTTTACTGAGTTCGCAAAACTCATCAAAATTGCACCGTTGCTTTTCAGGTTTGAGTGTGAGACGACCTAGCTTCTAAGATTCCGTAGAAGCATATTTTGTGCAACTGTTACAGTCAGATTTGGCTCAGAGGTCGGTCAGCTGAAATTGAGGACTTAGCTATTTCTTTCATGTTTATTGTATTTGGTGTGTACAGAGTTGTTTAAGCTCATAGGATATTGTTGTAAAACATGGATAGTATTATGTTGTATGAAACAATATAAATTATGGATTTTGCTTAATGTGATAACATTTTGAGTTTAGAAAGTGTGTGGTTGATGGTTTACGATATGATGCCATGTTATGTATAGTGAAGGTAAGCTAGTTAACATGTCATTTCTGTCAGGCATGTACACGTCTATCTGATGGACGCATATGCATATGTCCATTGGGAATGGGGTGTTACACCCTAACTGATGACGGTTTCAAATCTCCTCACTTAGCTCTATGTCTCCATGTTTTGCGCATTTTGTGAGAATGTAGGTTGTTTGATTCTTGTTTAGTACACTGCTTTGAAGTTTAACTGTTGAAGATTATGATCTAGGCTTCGGGTTTCAAGTTTTTCAATCTTTCTCATTCGAATTGTGGGTTTTTTTATTTTCTTTGGTGAAGTAATGGTAAGAAGGTAACCTACAAACAAAAATTCGTAATTTTTTTTCATCAATTAACAATTAGAAAGTACAATTTGGAAAAAAAAATTGGACAATTAATTTTCTTTCTTTTTTCTTAAATTTTGTTTCATTAATAATTCTCTTTTCTAATTTTTTCCATAAATTAACATCATGAAGTACAACTGTGAAGGCAATGGTATTTTTAGTTATTTTTTCTTTTTATTTATTAATGGTCAAAATATAATTCATGCTTAAAATAATTTTTAATTTAGAAATAGAAAGCATAATGAAATAAAGCAAAAATTGTAGGAATTTAATGTATTTTAGTCAACAAAAGGCTAAAAGGGTTGATGTTATTATAATTCAGGAGTAAAAAAGTCTTTTTCAATTTTAAACTCCTTTAACATCTTAGAAATAAAAGAAACTAAATAATACTCATTTCATTTCATTCCTCATATATTATATTTCTAAATAATCATCATTCAATTCCTTATCTATTCTAGTAGGTAAACTAAACACCTTGCAAAAGAAGTTACAATGACTTTAGGGTGCCGGTTTAATTTAAAATGCAACATGCTATTTGGATGCACCCATTTAATAACAGAGAGTTGTCTATTCTATTTGGAGGGGCACCCCTTCTTATGTTTATGTATCTATGATTATCTTGCTTAAACAAATATGCTAAGGCAACTACACCCAAAATATTTTCTGAATTCTAACGATAACATTAAATAAACAATCCACCCACCTTTGGGTTCTATTATTCCCAGAGCGTAATGATTCTTTAACTATGAATTGGCTTCTTTTAGAAATTGCCAGATACTACTTATAGCTTTATATAGGACAGAGTCACTATCCTTTGTTATATTTTGTTTTGAGAAAATGTATGGCCTTGTTTAGTAAAGAGCTGATGAACTCTTTTTTAGCTGGTTGACCTACTTTAGCTTATTGACTTTATAAAAAAGCTCATAAATGTAACATCTCGTTCCCCTACAAAGGGTTTGAACCGTAGAA
>JANZLX010000005.1:19297222-19307248 GCA_025531955.1 Erythroxylum orinocense
TATTATTAAGATTTTTGAAAGCATGGTTGATGTAAACAGTAAACCAGTAAAGTATACAGTACAACTGTATAATATATCAATATGGACTATTTTGCAATTTTAAAAAAATTTAGGGACTATTTTATAAATTTAAAAAATATCCTGAAACGGTACCCGGTACCGATCGATACCGGTACAGTTCCGTTCCAGAGCCCAATCCGGTACCAAGTCCGGTACGGTATTCGGAACATTGATTATAATATTGTATTTGATATTCTTACAATTTATTATTAATTCTCAGTTTATTTAAACTAATTTTCTATCTTTAATTGTTTTATATTTGTAATTCATTAAGTTCCTAATATGTTGATAATAATTTTAAATTAAAATTAAAATTAACCAAATTAAAACTCTTTTTAATTTATTTTTAATTATCTAATTAAATAATTTATAATTATAAATAAAATTGAAATATAACAATATATCATCACTACTAAAATATAATGAATATCAAAGTACTTTAACTTAACCTATCCATTTATGATTACAATGTATAATTTAATAATTTTGTCATCTAATATTATAATTAGATATAGAGTGTGTAATTAGTATCTCTCTATTTAAATTCAATCTTTTTTTTTTTGCAAATTTGTACTTAATTTATAATTGATATTGAAAATATTCATTTCAGATCTCAATTCACTTTAGCCAAAGAATTTTCAATTCATTAGTGTAATCAAGAATAATCGAATATTCTCCCTAATATTTTAGGATGACAAATCTTTTATTAACTTTTTTTACATATCTCTGTATAATTTATACTATACGAATGAACTATCTGTTGAAATCTATCAAAAGAATAGGTCATAAGTAATATCTATATAAGATATTTTAGTAATCTCAAGTTTAGATATAGATTATACAACAATTATAATAAGGACATTCACAGACACTAGTAATATTCCAATTCGAGATTCTCATAATCGAGTTAGTTTAATGAACTTATTCTCTACTAAGCACCCATATATTTTTAAGTATTTTTCATACTTTAATTTATAAGATACAAATTCTTTTTTCATAAGAAATAAATAAAATATATGTTATTTTTACCAATCTATCAATATCTCGTATTGATGAAACTATAATTAGAAATAATACCTAATTTCATATTGAATCTCATAATCATGATTTTCTTATAATTTCAATTACACACTAATTATTTTATTATTTTATTTTGGTAGCAGATATTAAATATAAATAACAAAATAAATAAAGATAAAGGATATGTTTATTAGATGAATTAATATTATCATACATAAATTGCAACCAGTTGATTAGCTATAAGATAATAAACTAAAAATATATAATATGTTTTAATTTTACCATTCTATCAATATCTCATCTTGATTGAACTATAACTAAGAACAAATTATGAATAATACTTAAAACTTCGTAATTATGATTTCATTATAATTTCACTTACATATTAATTATTATGGGGTTTTATCTTGCTATTCAATACAATATATAATTAATGAAAATATAAGGATAAAAAAGTGTTTGTTCAATAAATCAATAATATCATATATAAATTGTAAAAACATATTGACTGTAAGGAAATAAACTATATTTGACTTCTAAAAACCGGTCACTTTTCGAGGCCCACTTCTCCTGGCCAGACACACCTGCTTCCCCTACCCTCGTGTATGTTCAACAGCTTCACAAAGCCTCGACTTGGCCATGCTCGACCACCCCGAGGCCCCGTCCTCGCCAAGAGCATCTCATTGGCTGGCATCGACCTGCTCCTAGCTGGACAAAGTTGAACACAGATGGAGCGCACAATCTCTCTACGGGACTCACCATTGCTGGGGGCCTTCTCCACGACAACGATGCTGATTGGCTAGGGGGCTTTGTCCAGAATATTGGTCGGTGTTCCTTGGTCGATGCGAAACTCTAAGGCATGTATTCCGGGCTCCACCTGGCCTGGACCCTCGGATTTCGTAAGGTGGCATTAGAAGTGGACTCCCAGGCAGTCTTGAGTCTTATTTCGGATTCTGTTACCCGCGGCACGTCTTTGAATCCGCTCGTTTTGGGCATCAACAAGCTCCTCAATCGCAACTGGGTAATCTTACCCCGACACATCTACCGGGAGGGTAACCGGAGTGTTGACTAGCTCGCCAATTATGCTACCTCTTTCGGACTTGGGATTATCACTTTTGTATCTGCACTCAACGGGTGTCAATCGCTCCTCCTAGAGGACCTTGCAGGGATTAGTATCCCTCGTTTCAGTTAGTTCGTTGTTTGTCCCTTTTACACACAAAAAAAATCTCATATTGATGAAACTATAATTAGAAATAATACCTAATTTCATATTGAATCTCATAATCATGATTTTCTTATAATTTCAATTACACACTAATTATTTTATTATTTTATTTTGGTAGCAGATATTAAATATAAATAACAAAATAAATAAAGATAAAGGATATGTTTATTAGATGAATTAATATTATCATACATAAATTGCAACCAGTTGATTAGCTATAAGATAATAAACTAAAAATATATAATATGTTTTAATTTTACCATTCTATCAATATCTCATCTTGATTGAACTATAACTAAGAACAAATTATGAATAATACTTAAAACTTCGTAATTATGATTTCATTATAATTTCACTTACATATTAATTATTATGGGGTTTTATCTTGCTATTCAATACAATATATAATTAATGAAAATATAAGGATAAAAAAGTGTTTGTTAAATAAATCAATAATATCATATATAAATTGTAAAAACATATTGACTGTAAGGAAATAAACAAGATTTCACTTCTAAAAACCAATTGCTTATGTATCTAATATTATATCTACCTTATATACTATCTTATTTTTTTTAGACATTAACTTAACAAGAGGATTTACAAGATTCTCTTGATTGGCACTCGCTGTAATGTACTACCTTTTTGCTCAACTATTTTGTTGATCAAATGAAAACTTTTTAGTACATTCTTGGATGAGACTTTAATTCCTTTACTTACACAATGGTACGATTATTGTTACAGTACAATATTATTAGCTAAATAATTATGGGAGTCACACTTAGTTTGATGATAAACTTTTCAATCTAAACCGCTTACTTTACAACCTTAAACACTAAAATGCACTTGACCCCAGTTGTGTAGAATCAACAATCAACAATAACTAGTTATTTAGTACTCTTCCAACTTACCACTTCACCATTTAGAGTAAAGATGTTACATGATTGTAATATAATATCATCGTGATCAAACTAAAATTTAGTAGATAAATAACCTTGAAATCTTAGTTTAGCTCCTCTGTAGACCGAAATATTATATTTAGTTCTTAATTATTTTAAGAATAAAATTTTATGGAATATCCTTCTTAAGTACAACTCTTCTTAGACTGTGTTTCGTACGAGTGAGAAAGTTAGGCTTGGATAAGTATGAGATAGACATTGGGGCTCTTACTTAGTTATGGCATGATAAATGGAGCATTTTTGGTCCCTTACATAATATCACAAAAGTTACTCATTTTAAGAGTAACATCCCAAACCATGCTTTGGTTAATGTTCTTAGTAACATATTAATGCTTAAGCAAATAGTAATGATATCACTCATTATCCATCTCTTTATTTTTAATCTCAACTCCAACTTAGACGATTCTATTAAGTAATGTAAACATCCATATGGTTTATCCTCCGATGCCTCTTGCAAATATTACTTAGGAAATAAGCTCTAAGGGTAAATTGGCATAAGAAAGCTTAGCTTAAACAAGTTAGCCTTATACTTTCCTTCATTCTTTAGGATATGTTTGGTCGAAGGTTTATTAATATTCTATTATTTAGAAGGAGGGTTAATAATAGAATAAGATGAAAGAAGAGGTTTTATATTACATCTCATTTCATCCTAAATAGTAAAAATAAAAAACCTTCGATTTTGGATGTTTAGAATAAAATATAAAATGATAAACATCTTTATATTATATTACATTATAAACCTTTCAACCAAATAATATTTCGCTATATTACATTACGAATCCTTCCATTCCTTCCAAGCACTAATTTTCTATTATTACATCAATTTATATTCTGTTCCATTCTATTACATTTTATTTCATTAAAAACTTTACATCCAATCAAATATAACCTTAGCTCACTGTAAGGGAGAGGTTGAGAACTTGAAGTATGCTGAGAGGAATTCTAATTACACCAAATTCTTGTGCACTTTGTAATTAAGAAACTTAATTTATTGAACATCTCTCCTTCAAATGTAACTTCTCCGCCTACATTTAAGAAAGAATCCAACTTTTTTACAACTTAAGCTCCCCTCTTAGTAGTTGGCAAGGTTTAATCAATTGATTAAGTACAAAACACAGGATAGGTAAAAGGTGACATGCAAGATTATACAATTCTTTTGGCAATGTGGTTTACGCTTTATGGAAAGGAAGAAATTACGGGTTTTCTTCATAAATCGACTCCGAAGCATAGTTTATTGCTAGAGTTGTTGGGATTGATTAGGAAGCAATTGAACGTAAATATGAAAACTGCAGTAAGTTCTTCTATTGAAAATTTTATCTTTCCTCGTAGTATCTCATAATTAAAATACTAATTAGAATTAAAAAGCTCTTAATACAAGTGAGCCTTTCCATTATCGTCTTAAATTTTTAGTGAAAATTAAATCATATTAATTCATTAATTTGTTACTCTCTCCGATTCATAATAAGTATCGTTTTAGAGGAATGTCCACTTATTAAGAAAGTTAATGAAATCTCTGATATACACTTATTAATTACATGTTAAAGTGCTTTGAAAATATAGTCTGTGTAATTTGTGTAATTAAGATGTGAGAGAAATTAAAGATTAATTTTAGAAGTAAAATTATAAACATGCATATAAAGTTAAGAATGACACTTATTTTAAATAATTAAAATGTATCTAAAACGACACTTATTATGGATCAGAGAGAGTAACCCACTTAGTGGAATTATTTATCATTACATCGAATGAAGTGCTGTGACCTGTGAGAGATTAAATTGAATGAAGGAAATATTTTTTATATGTATTTTGTTTTATTTTATCTTAGCTTCTTTTTTCCGGCGATGTTATAACCTTATCGACATTGCAACCAGTAGAGTATACCGCGAGTCCGAGCCTCGAGGGATTAGCTTCAGCAGGTACCCGTTAACTGTAAAAAGAAACTCTTCTCTTTCCCCCATTTTTCAACTGTTAGGTTCTTTATTGACGATGATTTTATCTTAATCGTATGTGGTGCTTTATTCTATTTCTGTGCTCTGTGCTTTCCTTAAAACGAATAGAACCCAATCGAGAAGATGCGAAGGAGCTGCTGGGTTTTGGTTAGGATGAGCTAGTATGTAAATGTTGTGGGGCGTTAGGAATATGAGGCCGGAATATTCATTTAGGTTATGTATGTATTATGCAGTGCGATTGTCTTGGTTGGTTGGGGAGTGCTGTTTTTGTTTCTGGTTTTGCATTTATCGGGATGGACTTTTTTGGGCTAGGTAATGCATTACGGATTCATGTACAGAACAACAATTTGTTGGCTGGAGGAGTAAAAGATTTCGATTATTTAGCAAAAAGAAATGTTTGTTTCAGTCGGTATATACTCTTTCTTGCTTGGAAATGTAATGTAATCTTCACGGAACAAGGCCTTTTGCCCATTGTTTGACAGACGATTCCAATGGCATTAACGATGACAACGGCAAGTGGGTTAGAGAGTAGATGGAGTATGACATCCCTTAAATCAGCTCTTCCTTCTACTTATGTGACTGCAACACTTCCACTATGCTCATCCTCGTTACATTGCCAAAGCAGACTAAGCGTCTCCCTACGCAAGCCACCTCAAGTCATTCGGTCTTTTACTGGCCTTTCTCCTCTAAGTCATTTCCTCTTCACTAACTTTGTGGGTAATTTCTCCAATTTCCTTCTGTTTCCAATTTGTTATCTAATGCAACTTTCAGATTTCAATCTTTACGGTCATCGGTTTGTTGTCTTGTAGTTCATTTGTTAGATGCTCACTCATATAAGATTTTTCATACTATTCATTCCCATATTTGTCAAACTCAAAGATTAGTCTTCCTTAGTCCCAAACTTTTAGCATACCACGCACTCAGTCTGCTGTTACTTTCTTGTAGACCACACCAGTTCTGAACATCGTTTCACAAATGTGAATAATGGTTTGCGAATTTCTGCCATGAGGCATGGCAGGCGGGTCCCCAAGCTAAACCGGCCTCCTGATCAACGTCGGGCTCTCCTCCGAGGCCTAACCACTCAGCTTCTTAAACATGGTCGGATCAAAACCACAAGAGCAAGGGCTAGTGCCATGAGAAAGTATGTTGAGAAAATGATCACTTTGGCTAAAGATGGATCTCTCCACAAAAGGAGACAGGCTCTAGGCTTTGTCTATGAAAAACAGATTGTCCATGCCTTATTTGCAGAGGTTCCAGATAGGTACGGGGAAAGAAATGGTGGGTATACTCGAATTATTAGAACTCTGCCAAGACGAGGTGACAATGCCCCCATGGCATATATTGAACTTGTGTAGGTATGGAGATGTTTTCCCCTGTTTTTGCTGTTTATTACCAAGTCTAGTGACATTGAAATGCTCCTTACGCTTAACTCAAAATACTCTCTTCAGTCCTACTCTATTGTGTATTAAATGATTAATAGGATCATTCCGTGATGACTAGGTACAAGTTTATACAGGATTGATCTTAAAAAGTTTGAGGTTAAGAGTGGCTTGTGATTAATTCATGTTGAAAATGTTTGATCTCCCTGCCCTGTTGAGGATTTTGAGGGTATAGCCGTTGATGATTAGTTAGTTGGGATAAGCGACAATAAATTAACAATTGACGGAGCATGTTTAATAACTGATTTGAAGCTACTTTAAAGATAAGTCCATTAAGCCTCAGGTTTGTGGGAAAACACATTTTGGCATAAAACCTTAATGAAGTTATTACACAATTCAGTATGTTTCCGAGCTTATGGGGATCACTCTCAGCTAGGACAGAAGAACAATGATAAAACAGCAACCATCCAGTGCCCATGTGAACTACAATTAGTTGACTTCATTTGGGCCATATTATCAAATACTCGGTACTCTTAGCAATTTATTTGATTTGATTATATCTTGGGATAGGAAGCTTGTTGCTTTCCCAAGTCAATGAAAATAAAGACAGAAGAATAGAAGATGCTTTCTGGAGATGGCAAAAATGAAAAAAAAAGAAAAAGAAGTAATTGTAAGTGATAAAATGGTAGAGGATCTATCAAAAGATGGCCATTTTTAGTTACATGGTGAAACAATTTGGTGGGATCCCAGATTCATTTCTTAATTCTTCTTAGCATATAGAAGGTGGTTCAGTCGGATTTTACTGGACTGAAATATCGTTGTTTTGATCCATAATTTTGAGAGGCTGCGACTAATGGACACCTGCAAAACAGATAAAGACACTCCGGGAGTTGGTTCCCGGAAAGACACTCCGACGCTCAAGTTAGTATTTTTTAGAGAAGATTGTTTGCTGGAATAGAAGGAACTAGGGTTTGTGTCGCGTACCTTTATCATGGTAGAATAATACCTTATATATACCGTAGGTTGTCACTAGGTTTAGGTCTTCACGTAAGTCTTAGTCTTTGCATGGGAGACGACCTCCTACTACTGGGCTGTCAACGACTGGGCTTGAAGTTGGGCCTCACATGGCCGGCCCGACCATAAGCCCCCTACTTCTCGATTCTGATCGAGAAAAAGAGTCGAAGGAATACGTGAGAATTGTGCGGCTCGTTGATGCATCCACTCGCTATCAGGTCGTTTGGTCAATTGGTCGGGCTGTTGGGACATAAGAACGGTCATTCGGTGTGAGGCAGTGTTGGGCGATAGCTTGGTTCGCGCCCTATGAGGACGGTCTAGCCTCGATAGTAGGTCTAATTATGACTTGGCGATTCGTATCTGCTGAGCGCCGCTCGAAATTTGAAACGATATGCCCGCTTAACTGCCGCACAGCTGTCATGCGTTGTCATGCCTTGTCATGCGCGTCCTTTCAACTGTCACGCCGTTTCTGGTTTTCGACAAATCTAATTGTTCGTCGCTCAGATTCTGCCACGTGTTTAACCGGGGCCAGGATTTCGCCGCGCGTCTGCCATCGATTGGTATTCACGTTCAGTTGATACTATAAATTGCGGAACCGGTCTTTTGCTTCACACATTTGTCTCCTGAACTTCCAATTTTTGGGTTTTCGTCTCTGCCGCTCTTTGCAGTTACCAGAATGCCTTTTCATCACCGTCTACAAACCTCCATTCTTAACTAGGTACGTCCATTTCTTCCTCCTTCTCCCTTAGATTTTCCGTTCATAATCATGTCGTCGACTAGATCTAGAGGAGAGGTTAGGCCAAAGAAGGAAACCGCCGAAAAGGCCTTAGAGGTTAGGCCGCTGGAGGTAGCGGCGGAAAGGGTGGAGGCATCCGAGGCTGGTGGGAACAAAGCGCCTGAGGCGGAAGGAACGAAGGAGATTGGGGGGAGTGCTCGGAGGGACGGGCAGGTTGTTGAAAATCCACCGAGTGAACCATCGACGATGACCGCGAGGGAATTAAACTGCTCGATCATCCAACATAACATTCCGACGGCGTGGGGGCTCAGGCTAGCCTTCACAAGTGAAAGAATTTACAGCAGTCCAGGGGGTTACTTTGCTGTTTCGGATAGCTTCTTTACAGTTGGTGGTATGAAGCTCCCGTATGCCCCGGTTATTGATGAGGTGTGTCACGCTTATCAGCTGAGGCCGAGCCAGATTCTTCCGAATGGCTGGAGGTTTATGAATGGCCTAGCTTTGCTGTGCCATCAGTTCGGTTGTCCCCCGTCGGTCGGCATCCTGGCTCCACTTTTTAAGGATGAACCAGAGCTCGAGTATCAAGGCCGGGATCCCTTCTCTCCAGTACAGGGATGCGCGCTACCGCCCTGCTGGGACGGCCTCGAAGGTCCAGTCATGGCGGACGAAATACTTCTTCGTGAGGCCTCCGGGGTCCTCTTTCGAAGCCCGACCGTGGAGATACCCGTTGGCCGAGCAATGGAACGATCTTTCAAGCGTGTTCCTTAGTAGGGAGGAGCAGGAGGCAGTCGGTAGAATAAAGGCGCTCGGTCGGTATGACTTTGGCCAGCTCGTTAGGGGGTATAAAGGGGGGGCCTTGACCGATTCGTTCTTGATTTGCCCCCCCACCCCGGATTAGCGGGCTAGGAGAAGAGACTGCCCCTTCTGGTCGAGACTTCATGATTTTCTTATTTGCAGTATTCGCAGGTTTTAGTTTTATCTTCTAACCTATTTCCATATTTGTGCAGCCATAGTGAGAGTTAGCGTCTTTTCCGGTTCTTCCAGCGCTTCCAAGAGCCAGCGGCGGGCTGCTCGGCCATCTACTAAGGCCAAAGAGCCAGGCAAGGAGGGGGAGCCTAGCTCGGCGGTCGCTTAACCGACCACTTCCGAGCTGACCACAGCGCTCCTCCGAGCGATGGCCCCCTTGCGGCCAACGGTGCCGACCCCAGTGGTGAACGTGGAAAGAGAAGATGAGGAAGCTGAACCTCTTCTTAAGAGGAGAAAAACTGTCCGGGTTCTTGAACGACCACCCTACCCGGCGGATGCTCCTCGGTTGGAGAAGGGCAAGGGGAGAGAGCAATTGGCGAGCGCTAACAGGTGGAAGTCAACAATTATTCTGGATAAGACTGCGTCGCTTGGGAGCTTTGATGTGGCGCTTCATGTCGCCAAGAGCATTACTCCGCCTGTTGACGAGGAACTTTTGGGTAGGCTGAATGACCCCGAGCTATCAAATCGCCTCATTCGCCATTGTGCAAAGGGTCTGTCGTTCGCTCATGCGATGCACTGTCGCGTCAAGGAGTTTTCTTAGGCGAAGGAGGAGCTCGCAGGGGTGACGGAGGAGAGAGATATTGTGCGAGCTCAACTCTCCTCTTTGGAAGAGGAGAAGAAATGCTGGGAGGATGAGAGGAACCTTTTGAAGGGTCAACTC
>JANZLX010000005.1:19344329-19355805 GCA_025531955.1 Erythroxylum orinocense
TTGATGATAAATTGTAGAATATTATCATTAATACTCATTAAAAGTATCAAATTATCTATCCTAACCAAATTTTAACGAAAGTCTTAAAATAAACAATTACAAGTTAGCACAATTGAAGTCAAATTAACACCTTTAGTTCAAAATCTTCATGCCATTGCCCCAATCAAATTCATATCATATTCATAATAGGTCAATAATTTCCTAAATGACTAAGAAACAAACAAACAACCATGTTAAGCATTCCATCGAACACCTTGAGGGCAAAACCACCTCAACCCTATCTACACACAAATCGTTTAAATCTTTCCATTATTTATATGCAAAACACTCACACAAGACCAATCAAACCTAAATAAACAAATAAAAGCCATTAAATCAGTCCAAACAACATGAAAAAATTTCATGACCCACGGCTTACCTTCGGCAGCAACAGGGGAGAGACAACAGGGGCTTGTTATTGCCGGAGAAGAGAAGGAGGAAGGGTAGCCGGAGACGCAGCAGCTAGTCAGAGGCCAACGAAGGAGGAAAATTGCCGGAGGAGAGGAGAGAAAGAAAAGAGGAGAGTCGGGTGCGAGGAGAGAAGAGGGGAGGGAGGACGCCGATTTTAATTAATTTTGGCAACAGAACAAATCCGTCGGTATAATAAAAAAATGTCGTCGTAAAATTAAGCTTCTGATCCTAATTTCACAACAACTTTTTACACAATACCAACGGATTTTTTCCGTCAGCGAAAAACTCACCCCGACAACTTTACCAACCGAAAATATATTCCGTCCCTATTTACAGACGGAATTATATGCATTGGTATATTTCCATCGCTACAATTATTTGCGAATATTTCCTTCCAAATTTAGCAACGAATTTTTTGTCCATCGCAATTTTCATGTTACATTCCGACGGAATAGGAATTTTCGTCGCAATTCACATACGAATACAATTCCGTCGGTATAGTTCCATCACTATTACACAATTTTCTTGTGGTGTAGCTAGATCACATCTTATCCTAATCAGATTAAATCACATTATCCAACAAGATGACATCTTCATCTAAATAGTACTCTGTCTAATATGATTTATTTACATTACTATTAATAAGATAAGAGATTACATTTAACTATATCTATAAAGAGCTCTACTATGATCGTTCCTATGATCTTATCTAGCTAGATCGCATTTTATCCTGATCAGAATATAATACATTATCCAATAAGATAAAATCCCCCATCTAAATAGGACTCGGTTTATCTACATCACTACTAACAAGATAAGATATTACATTTAATAAGGACTAATAAGAGCTCTACTATCTTCATATGATCTTTCACTAGTTTTATCTTTTAGAGCTAATGTATATCTACTGTGATTTTATCTATCACATTGTTGGACCATATTTTCGGAGCCCAATATCGGACACGAGATCATGGAACTTGAGCGTGGAGGGAGACTTAGAAGTTGAAAAGTAGAAGAAAAATTCCTTTGGAAGCAAAGCGGGATCGCCACGGTGAACATATATTTCGCCGCGGTGAACAGATAGGCAAATCCCCTTGACCCTTCGGGAATTTTACGCCCAGCGAGCGAATTAACTTTTGCCGCAGCGAACCTGCAATTTTATTTTCTCCGCGATGATCAAATTAGTCTCGCCCCGGCGAAAACCTCTTCAGTAGAACCCATAACTTAAAATTTCCTAGCTTACTAAATGCTAACTTAAAAACCTTCAACCCCCTTCATCAAATCAACACAAAACAGAATAAACTTGAACAAAAACACAAGCAACCTTCCAAAATCTTATTTTCATTGTAAACGATTTAATGCAAAAAGGTTTGAAGCTAAAAG
The DNA here is from genome assembly GCA_025531955.1 of Erythroxylum orinocense. Lineage (NCBI taxonomy): Eukaryota > Viridiplantae > Streptophyta > Magnoliopsida > Malpighiales > Erythroxylaceae > Erythroxylum > Erythroxylum orinocense. The sequence goes on from JANZLX010000005.1 coordinate 19,346,163, forward strand.
CAACATCAACCATATCTCATTAATAACCAAAGCAAAAGTTTTACAAAGCTTTAATGAGCATTTCAATCCAAATTATAAAATAAACCAAAAAATACATCAATTGCAAAAGTAGAATTTCTTGAAATGCAATTGAAGCCTTAGTTTACAAAAAAATAACTTCCAAAAGCAAAATAAGCCTAGTCGAAGTGTTGCCTTGATTCTTGACTACTCGATCTCTTGCTGCTCACCTGAAGATGGGACGGAATGGGAAGGGGTGAGCTTAAAGCTCGTGAGCAACAATTTTACAACTAATAATAAGCAAAATCATTGAAAAATTATTTTCCATTGCAACAAAAATTCACATTGAATCACAAAACATATATTTCTCAAATTCTCAACCAAATTTTCAATAATGCAAATCAGGTATGCATCAATCTTGTCAATGTATCATGAGCACATATGCACATCAAAATGGTCTAGAAGGTCTATATACAAAACGAGCTAACACACTTCCCAAAAAGATTCATGTGTAGTCGTTAACAGAACGAGCTAACACAATCTCACATAGTGGTTTTGTGTAGTCGTGAACATAGGGGAGTCTATGAAGGAGCTTTATACCACTAGTAGGCAGGCGGGAGAAGCCTTTAGTCAAATTGCACTTGACAAAAAAAATGTACCAAACCAAACCCACATAACATATATTTCATAATTTTGTAATCTTGTTGCCCAAAATGACAAATTTTAGAAACTTGATATTTTTCAAACATAGTATCTTTTCAAAAATCAATTTCATATTCTTTTCATAAATCATCAACACAATAAGCTCATGCCAAACACATAACACTTTTCCAAAGCATTCAAAGAGTTATAAAGCATGTTCATGAAGTAGTTTAAATCATTTATTTTTATCATTTGAAAGAAAAGATTTATGGCCTATTACTTAATCATAAAACTGTAACCCACCTGAAATCCTTGCTTGCTACTTGCTCAAATGTGTCCTTCCTCTTACTCCTCTTGCCTCACTTACCTCACTTGATTTCCTTAAACAATAACTAAAATTCCATTCAATTCGATTCAATAATTGGAAAGTTACTACCTAAACAATTTCGGACTTTCCTTATGCATGAAACAAAATTTTATGCTCAACTTTACTCCCAAAATTTAAACCCTTAAATACTGATTTTAGACTCAGTTCCTTCATACAACTTGTATCTCTATGTTTTTAGTTTACACCAAATAAAAAATCACTCAATTTGGACATCTACATCAAAAGTTATGCCTAAAATACCAAACTATGTCTATGCAGGAAAATTGGAGCTCGCCGCGGCGAACTTTCAATATGAAAAGAATTCGGACCAACACACATCATTCAATATTTCAAAATATTGCTTGACACTTAACATACTCTAGTCCTGACTTGAGGTTATATTAGTCACTAAATAAGCATCTAAAAAGAAAGTGTGCGTAAAATAAGGATTTGTTTGAAATTGGGTATCCTCAAATGACCAATTTATCGAGTTAACCAGTGAACATGGTGTTCACGACATGTGCTGGTCACAACTATCGACTATTTAATTTTGAAAAATGAAATGGATCAACGATACAAAAGAGTTTATACAAACCAAGCCAAAGCCTAATCCTATTTGAACGAACCAATATGTGGAAGCACGTAACTACTTGGATGTTTTAAATAAAACTTGTAGGTATTATAATGCTTTGGAATCCCAGGAAATGCTTTTTTCTTCATCGCTCAAGTTGTCGCTTTAAGATTGGTATTGGGTTCCTTCAGGTTTCTCTTCGTCAGTGTGCTTTGAGTAACTACCATGTATTTATAAGTGCCATGCCTAAGTTTGGCTAGATAGAATAATTAAAACTTAGCACACCTGAAGGCCCCATTACAGGAAGAGTTCCATCTCACAATAACACGATTTGTTTGACTTCATGGTAAAGAGGTGAGAGCATTTGATGTGAATACTCTATTCAACTTAATGCCCAATTTGAATTTTATTATGGTACAATATTCATATTGATTAATACTAGATATGATTTTGAATAAATTTTAAAATTATAAAATAATTCCTAAATTTTATAAAATCACAAAATAATTTTTAATATATTTTAATTATTTGAAGTATTATATATATTGACATAATATATAGTGTTTAGTGATTGTTTATTATTATTAAAGTTAATAATAAACTATTTATAATAAATTAATGTTTTTGAATATTGAATTAATATTTGATCATTATTACAAAATATATAAAAAGTTAAAATTTAAATATAATTTAATAAGAGAAAATATTACAACGTTTCTAATTCCATAAGAACAAATAGGCAAAAATCTTGCCCGTTTCCAATTCCATAACAACAGATAGGCAGAAATCTTATCAGTCGATTGATGCTATTAATATATGCCACAAATTGAAGAATTGTTCTAAGTCGTTTATTGAAATACAAATTAAATCAGACGTTGGTCATTAGTCTGTTTCCTAGTGGAGGGTGTAGAGCAGAGGAGGCGAGATCATAGCAGCTTAAGCTTGAGAGGCTCCACAAAGAGGCGACGGGAAGCGCTGATGATGAGAAGAGGCGACCTTGACTCAGGAGTAGAGAGACAAAGATGAAAGTCGGAGAGAGAGACTAGGCAGACTTTTAGGATTTTTTTATATTTAACTCATAATTTATTTCAAGTTACATTTTGGTTCTTATATTTTGTATTTCAGATAAAACTCTAAATTGGTTAGTATTGATCGTAATCACCAGTATAACCCGAAAAACTTATCCGATATTTAAATTTAACTTTTTTTTACTGTTTTTCAATTGATACGACGCCAACTGCTACGAACATCATCATAATACTATCATAGAGTTTATCATTAATTACAGGAAAAATTTATTGTTACGGGTTCGTTAAATATTTATTTATAATATATAATTAATAAATTAATGTCTTATAAAATTTAATAATAAGAATAAGAGTAAGAATAACAAAAACAATAACCTTAACCTGACAAGCTTAACTGGTCGGAAGAATGGCTGTCACCTGAATCGACCAGGACTTCCGCCTGTTGAAACCTGAGAACGCTTCCTTCACTCTCACTTTCCTTTCCCCGGCCATTTCCATATCTCCCACACAGCATATCAACCACAATAACTTGCTATCTCTTCTCCAAATTTCTTGAACTTGCCTAAACCTGCAAACCAACAAATAACCAGAATATTTTAATTCCTAAACATTGATACAAATTTTCCAACCCTGCTTTTAATTATTCAACAAAACATCCCACAAAACCCTAACCCTAACCCTAACCCTAATTCTAAATCTACTTTTCCTTCCCCTCCTAAACTCGATGTTCCTCCCCCCTCTTCCCCATCCTTTTCTCCTAACCCTAAGCCCTGCCCTTACAATGACTGCTTATTCTCCTAAAGGAGCTAACCCTACCGTAGAAGACAATGCTAAAGGAACTAGGAAAACATGGAAACAAGTTGTTGGGGATAACTCAGACTCCTCTTTGGTTTTCAGTCCTCCTGTAGAGAAGGATGGTAAATTAATAGTGACTCCTAGTTTAGAAGTTTTACAACAACGAGCTAACACATAGGAAGCTACCTTTGTGGGTTTCTTCATGAAAAAAAGGCTTGCATTTCTAGTTATACAAGCATAGGCTGTGAGGAATTGGAAAGGAAGAGAGGTAATACTAACCGAAGAAGACAACATAATTTACCTTTCCTTTCAAATCAGAAGCTCAAAAGGTTATAAAAGAGGGTCCCTGGCATATCTCTTATCTTCCTCTATTTCTCCAAAATTGCCAGCTAGGTATGGAGCTTGAAAAAATTAGAATGCCGAATATTCTCCTATGGGTGAATATTCACAATATCCCTTTGGAGAATTGGACTACAAAGTGGTTGAGTATGCTTGCAAGCTACTTGGGGAAACCGATCTGCATGGATAAAAATACTGCATTGAGGAAAAGACTTGGTTTTGCTCGATTATGTGTGAGTATGGATATGACTAAGGAATTGAAGGATAGTATTCCTATCCTTAGATTGGCGGATGAAAACTCTCTAAGAGAAGATAAAGTCATGGTGACTTATTAATGGAAACCATCTCTTAGAGCTCAAGGAAAATAATGGAGACCGACGGGAAAGCTCTTCATCAAAGGTGATTACTGGGAAGTGAAAAGAATAGAAAAAAATGGGATTGAAGATATGAAGGAGACGGAAGAGATAAAACAAGAAGCAAAAAATCAAGATATGGTTCAGATAGTAAATGACTCCACCGATATAAGGAAGGATATCCTGAAGGGAAAAAAAAATACAGTTTCTGTTCAGCAAAAGAAAATTCTTTAAAATCCTTCAGAAGATTTCTGCAAGTCTACTTTGAATAAAGAAGAAAATGGTCTGGAATCTATTGGTTCTAATAAAAATGAGGGCCATTTGGTGGTTAATCAAAATGAGCAAGTTCTATCAAGGGTTGATGTGCTAAAAGGAAATAATCAAGAGAAGCAGTTTGAGCAAGTCACCTCTCGGAAAAGTAGTAGGAGCAATAGGAAAAGCTCCAAAGGTAAAGCCAATTGATTATGACTTTGATTGTATGAAATGTGTATGGAATAAATAATCCTTCAAAGCTTTATGCTTTAAGGGATTTTGTGCTAAAGGAAAAGCTGTGAGTTTTTTGTATGTTGGAGACTAGAATTAGAGAAGAAAATCTGAACAAATTGGGTTGTTTAGGCAGCAACTGGCAGTTCATTACAAACCATCAAAGTCATGCTTACGGAAGGATTATTATAGCTTATGATGGTAACTTTTTGAAATTAGAGGTGTTGGAATCTAGTTAGCAGCATACTCACACTATGATTTATTTTAAATTGAAAAATTCTTGGGTTTTAACTACTTTTGTCTATGGATTCAACACTGTGTTCCAAAGAACTGACCTATGGAATTACTTAAGAAGGATCAAGGCTTCAGCAAATTTCCCTTGGATGGTATGTCGTGATTTTAACACTACTTTGTACAGATCAAAGGCTGAAGGAAATTGTAACCTACTCAACTACTCCCCTGATATGTTTGACTGTATGCAGGAGGTGGAACTTATTGATCTAAAAGCAGAAGGTCATAAGTTTACTTGGACAAATAAACAAAGTTCTATTTGGCACATAAGGAAAAAACTGGATAGAGTTTTGGTAAATGTGGAATGGCTACATTCTTTTTCAAGAAGCTCAGCGAAATTCCTAGACTCACACTCCTATAAAGATAGTAAACTTGTTCACCTCCTTCAGAGTCCAACATCCTTTCAGATTTAATAATTTTCTGGTTAACATGAAGGGTTTTCAAGAAGCAATACAGAAGGGATTAGAGCATGGATGTTATGGGACTAAACAATACATTTGTATCCAAAATCTCAAGGCTATGTAGGAGCTAAATATTCTTAACGGTAAGAGAGGTCTGAATCTTACAAAGAAGATTGAAATATTTAGGGATAAACTCTCTTCAATTCAAAAAGCATTGGCAGAAAACCCTTTGGATGGAGCTCTAGCTACAACAGAAATGGAAGCTCTTAAAAACTACTTGGAAGTTTTGGATAATCATCACTCTTTACTAATAAACTGGTTAAAAGAGGAAGATAGATGTACAAAGTTCTTCAATTCTATGTTAGCTCGAAAGAATATTAACAGAATTACCTTAATTAAAACAGAAGTTGGAGTGGAGGTTTTTGGACAAGATGACTTACTAAGGAAGCTGTGAATTTCAACAGTAAGAAGCTACTTGGATCAGATTCTCTCCCATCTGCGTTGGAGTGCGACCTTAGTCAGTTTGTAACCACTAAGATTCCGAATTATGAAGTTTATGGGTTAATAATATCTATTACAGATAAGGAAATATATAAGGTTGTGTTCAAAATGAATGGATCTAAAGCTCCTAGTCTGGATGGATTGAATAGTTTTTTCTATCAGGAAACTTGGAATAATTTGGGGGGATTGGTTAAGGAGGCAGTGTAGGAGTTCTTCCTAAAAGGGGTTTTACTACAAGAAATAAACAAGACCTTCCTATACCTAGTCCCTAAAAACTCTAGCTCAGAGACTTGGAATGACTACAGACCTATTTCGTGTACAAATTTCCCATACAAGATCATTGCTAGGATATTAGCAATAGGCTGAAGGAGGTCCTAAAATTTCTCATCAGTGAGAATCCAGGAGCTTTTATGACAAGCAGAGATATAGGGGACAATATTCTGATTGTTCAAGAGCTCTTAAAAGGGTATAACTGCAGGAGAAGTCCCCAAAATTGCACTATTAAAGTTGATCTATAGAAAGCTTTCGATAGTGCGAATTGGGATTTTTTACTAAAAACACTGGAGATAATGAATTTTTCTTTAACTTTCATCAATTGGATCCAACAATGCACATCTACTGCTTCCTATGGGATAATGATTAATGGGTGCCTCATGGGAATGTTCAAAGGAAAAAAAGGTCTTATACAAGGGGATCCTCTCTCCCCCTACCTATTCCTAATATGTATGGAAGTCCTCACTCAGCTGCTCAAACATAACACTTGAACTAAACCAAAATTCAGATATCACTCTAAAAGTAAGGAAATTTCTCTAACCAATTTATGTTTTGCAGATGATCTTATTCTCCTAAATAAGGCAAATGTCCAATCAGGCTCTCTTTTGATGAAAACACTCAATCAATTTAAGGAGATATAGGTATTATGTGTAAATCTTCACAAGAGCTTTATCATACTCTCCAAGAGTGCCTCTCACCTCTCAAATGTTTTAGCTCAAGCTACGAGTATGGAAACTAAAGCTCCTCCTCTACATTACTTGGGGATTCCTATCTCATCTAGGCGGCTAAGATTCTGTGAATGTCTTCCTTTGATAGAAAAGATCCAGAAAAATTGGTGTCATAGACCAATAGAGCACTTTCCTATGGGGGAAACTTCAGTTACTGAAATCAATAATCTTGTCTATGAACACTTGTTGGTGTTCATACCTTTTCCTTTCAAAAGGGCTGATTAAAACAGTAGAAAAATTGGTGAAACAGTTTTGATGGGGGAAAAGTAATGGAGAGAAAGGAATAGCCAAATTAAGTTGGAAGACAATCTGTCAACCGAAAGATGAAGGGGGTTAGGACTAGAGTCAATCTTATTAAAAACATATTTCTTATGTCAAAGAGGATTTGGAGACTCCTTAGTGATAAAGAATCAATGTGGACCAAATGGATTCATTCTTATATACTAAAAGGAAGGAGTTTTTGGGCTCTAGAAACCAAGGTTAGTTACACCTAGTTTTTTAACCAAATTCTTAGAATGAGGGAGGAGACCTACCAGCACAATACTTGCCAGATAGGGGCAGGAGATAGACTTTCCTTATGATATGATAAATGGTCAGGAAACTGTCCTTTAATACTAAACCAGATGGTCAATTCCCTTTTAAATCGATTCCCTAAGGATACTAAGCTCCAAGCAAGAATAAGGAAAGGAGACTGGACTCTATCCTCAGATGAGATTACACTTCTACACATTCCTCAATTCAGAAGTCATGGGGAGAGAGATAATTATTTATGGAAGGGTATCCCTATTTCAAAGATTACTGCAAAGGAAGTTAGGAAGATGAGGGGAAGGCCAGAAAATAGAGTAGGGTGGGATGCTTTGATATGGAATAAGGCCCTTAGACCTAATGTGAGTTTTCTGCTATAGTTGGCAATGTGAGACAGAATGAGTACTATGGATAGATTGAAATTCCTAACCTCGTCTAAACTATGCATTCTATGCAATCTAGTAGATGAATCCAAAGACCATCTCTTCTTTGAATGTGACTTCTCCAGAGGAATATGGGCAAAAATCTCTACTGGCAGACTCACAAATATCATATAAGATCTTCCTAAATTGAATATTTCAAAATATGATAGGACTATAATTCTACTCTCGGTGGCTACATGTTTCTAAGTGATCTGGAAAGAGAGGAATTGAAAAAGGTTCAAAGACTAGTCTACTTCAATAACCTCCCTTATAGTGCTCACTACTGCCAACATAAGGGAGCACCTGATTATCAATCAGTTAAACCTATACTGCAATAGGAGAATGGCTATGTATGGAGAATATAGCAATAGCTATTTCAGTTCTAAAGAGGTAGTTACTCAATCCACTATGTAGAAACTAATCACAACCACAGTTCACAAATAAACCTAGGATTTACAAGCAACTGCTTCTAAGTAGATCAAAGGAAATTGAGAAAGTGCACAGATTGAAATTGTTCCCCTTTTCGGGGATGAACAGAGCATGAAGACCACTGCTCTTATTTAACAGTTCGTACAGTGTTTAAACAAGGGGAGATCTTCTCAAGGAGAAGCATGAAAGCAATAAATCGTATACCTGTTTAAGGATCTCTCATCCTCTCTTTCAGGGAAGATGCTGAAGTCCTTGAAACCTATAAGGAATCAATTCAAGACTAGTGATTTCAGATCAGCCATACTAGTTCGACAAAAGTGACGTTGGAAGAAGAAATAGAGTAGTTTATGAAACAACAATCAATACTGACCCAAGACCTCATCTCCCTCATTCGACTGTCACCGAGGAGCTAAGCCCACAAAGAGTCCTCTTCCATCTCCGAAAATGAAGCAATTTCTTGGAGATTCATAAAAAGCCCTAATCTCTAAAAGATGACTGAGAGGGAGTTGATACCTGTGAAGAATAGTCGGTTGGAAGTAGAACAAAGAATAGGTTGTCCCTTGGAGTCATCGCAAACATCACCTCCAGAGCATCACAACTTCGTCAATCGCATCCTCAATCGCCCGACTGAATCGAGTAAAATCTCGAAGACTCGAGAAATGGTTAAATGTCGTCGTATAATGCATTACTCTGGTGTTCTGTGTTTTAAATGGCTCTTACGCATGTGTGAAAGACTACTCAGATGTAAACTTATTTGATTTAATGAAAAATTTTAATTTCTTAAAAAACCTTAACCTACTCCTTTTTAGGTAATAAATAATCCTATTTATGGTAGGAATGTTAATTTTAACTCGGCTCGTTCCGCCTAACCTAATTTTTGGTCAGGTTAATCAGGTCACAAATCAAAATTGTTTGGTCAGACTAAGCTATGGACTAAGGTTAGACCGAGCACAGCCGACCAAACCAACTCATGGCCTGATCAGAACGACAAAAATAATGTGATTTTATAAAAAATGATGTCATATTTTATTTTTTATTTTAAAATATTAAGGATGGGCCAGACTGGGCCAGCCCGCACGTGGCCCATCCGATCACGGGCCGGCCCACCAGTAACCCAACCTGAGGGTCGGACTGGGTCAACGACATCCCTATATATGGGAGCTTCTTGTATATGTTTCGACATTTCTTGGTATAACTTGTTGTATTATGAGATTAACGACGATTTGTATGTCTCAACTGATTCATGCGATGAATTTCTTCAAATCTACGTGTTATAATGCCATGCTTCATGTAGATGTTACTACCTACTCTGTCTCATTGTCTGAAAATATACGGAAAACTTGTACGAGGAGAAAATAGTGATAATGTATAGCTACCAGTAAGGGACGGAGCTATGTTGACTTAGAGGCTGTGTGTTGAGTACCGTTCCGTTCCGGCCGGTACCGGCCAGAACCGGAACGCATGCAAAGGTACCGGGTACCAAATCAGAACGGTACCG
>JANZLX010000005.1:19379996-19394164 GCA_025531955.1 Erythroxylum orinocense
TATAAATTGTGATTGTGTATGAATATGAATGGGATTGAATTCTGATGATGGATATTGATTTGAGATTTATTGAAGTGCTAGGTATAGAATTGTGTTTGGTTTCCGGACAGGAGGTCCGATGAGTAGTATGGTTGGATGTGATATTATAGAAATGTATTTTAAACTCTTTGCAGATTTTTGGGTTTGCAAAATATAGCCGTTATGCTGCCCAATTTTTGTTAAATTGGGCGGGGCCGGTTTGTATTTTAATCATGTGCGAGTCTTTATGGAAAATGAAATAATAGGAAAGGAAATAAATTGATGAGTTAAAAGATATGTATGAAAGAATAAGAATAAGAGTTTTAGAGAGGCGATTAAGATATGCATGGTTAAGAGAAATCAAGTGATTTGAGATTATGGAAAATAATGGCAAAGGATAGTGAGATTAGAATAGTATAATTTCCAAATGGGAAATTAAATTGTTTTTGATTTGTATAAGTGTGCAAGAAAAGATAAAAAAAATTATATACCAGATTTCGGATTAGTGTAGTCTTAGAGTTTCCAACGCGATAAGCTTTTCTAAAGTTTTTGTTCGTGGATGTCGGATTTGCAATCTTTCTATTCCTTTGGGATTCGTTCCGTTCTTTGAATTCGATTCTTTGTTTCCGAGCCTTCGTTTCGATTCATTTCCGTTCACTTTGTTCCGCTCCGGATTTAAGTCGGATTGGAATTGATCTGTTCCCATTTGCTTTTATTCTTCATTTCCGTTTTGGTTTACTATTTTCCGTTTCGTTTTTCGGTTGGGGTCCGGTCTCGAAATCGGGTCTCAACAAAAAACCCACTATTTAATTTTATAGCAATCTTTCCTTTTCCCAAAACTAGAATCTGGTGGTTATCGACAAGCTTTACTAAAGAATGAAATGATTCATCTAATTTGGCATAAAATTCCTTGTTTTCACTTAAGTGATTGCTGCAACCTAAATCTAAAAACTATTAGCAATTGTCACTATTACTAGTTTCATGAGTGGCCATCAACAAGGTCTTTCGGTTATTATTCTCAGTGACTCCAACTCAATTACCTTTATGATGTTGTCTTTGAGCTTGACATTCTCTATTGCAATGACCATATTTTTCACAATTATGACACTGAATATATGACTTGCACTCATATTTATAATAACCAAACTTTTTGCACTTGTAACATTGAATATTGGATTTATTTTGAGGGGGTTCACTCTCCCTTGCTCCTAGTCTAGAATTGGTTCTAAAATATTTGCCTCCTCTGCCTCTAAAATTTGAACTTCTTTAAGTATGTTATGTTTTGCCAATTGCAATTTCCTTCTCATTTCTTAAATTTACTTGGGCTTTTAGAACTTGCTTTGTTGTATTTGGTGATTTATTTATACACGTTTCTCGGGACTCTAATGAGGTTTGAAAATCATTGAGAATCATGGACTCCGAACCTTTAGACTCTTTAGTGGTTGTGACATCAGAATCAAATCGACTTGTTAACATGCGTATGATCTTCTCCACAATATCTTTCTCCTTAATTTCACGACCATTATTTTTTTATCTCATTGATCAATTTTTCCATTTGTGAAAAATAATCACAAATACTTTCATCTTTGTCGTACTCCATCAACTCATATTACCTTTTCAAACCTTGTAGTCTTGTTCATTTAGCTATGTTTGCTCCTACATACATTTTGAGTAGAATATTCTAAGTCTCACTTGCTTTTCTAGCATGAATATGTTTTCAAGAATCGGCAACTCAACAGGTTGACAAATTAAAAACAAGGCCTTTTCATTTAATAAACGATCATGAACCAGTTGTAGTGATTCTTCAACTATCGGTGTTTCTTTTTCTACTAAGCCTTTTTCAAAATTTTTCCATAATCGTTGCTTTTCAAATATAACTCCATCAAACGTTTTCACATTGCAAAATTGTTTTTGCCATCAAACTTAAAAATAGATAATTGCATTGGTTGAACTTGTTGAACTCGAAGCCATCTTGATTTACTTGAGCACTTTAATCGAGCTTTGATACCAAATATTGGCAAATTAAAATTACCTAATAAATGGATTTTGACATCGAATTACACACTCCGAATTTTATTGATTGAGAGAATACAAATTTTATAAATACAAACTCACATTACAAAATTCCCCAATCCAAAAATTCGTTATGCATTAGGTTGTTGAAGCTAATAACCCAAAATTTATACACACTCTCACTATTTCTTTGTTTTGCATACACTCACATCATTTGGCTAGTGACCATATTTATAGATTTCTAACCACGAGGTGAAATAGTCGGCAATTTGAAATTGGCAATTAATAAAAGGATTTTAACATCAATTTTTCTTGTTTTTTTTACCAAGTCACACTATAGAACCAAGTTTTACTTTATCACACTGCTAAAAATTTCGATTAGAATAACTATTTGGATCAACAGTAATAGGATAGAATGAACTAGTTCAATACCTCAGCAAGCAATTCGGACTCAACTTTAATGTTGCTCCCGTCAACTGAGAGGGAATTGAACTCGTAGATTAAACAAAGAAAGGACAAAAATCAGGGAAACGTGTCGATAGCAAACTACGTATATAATAATAAGAGCAATAACATATGTAGGTGCATTACATCTGCGTTGCCGGTGGGAGAACAAGTCAAAGAGTAGGAGTGATAAGCTTTGAAGCTCTCGCACATCTTTTTGATATGGTAAGCATAAATGATATGTGATTGCTCTGGATTTTGATGATTTAGTGTCTTTTTTTTATTTATCAATGAATCACAAGTTTCAACCTTTTTATGTACATGGAAAAGTAGAACTGAAACTGTTGTGTTTTTGTTCACGTGTTTATGTCTTGGCGATAAACACAAGGCAACAAGTGGTAATAGAAGTAGCAGTAATAAGATGAAGCTGTATTCTTACTGGAGAAGCTCCTGTTCTTGTCGCGTTCGGATTGCTCTTAACTTGAAAGGTTATCTTTCTTATTTTCATATCCTCTCCTTTTTTATTTTGTTCCTGAATGGATCATAATTGTTTTTTGATTTCTTGACAGGGCTAAGTTATGAATATGTGGCTGTTGATTTGGTCAAAGGAGAGCAATTTAGTCCTGGTGACTTACAGACCTTCATTCTAACTTTCTCAGTTTCTCTTGTTTGCTGTGTGCCCTAGTGATTGTATCTCACTCAAATCCTGTTGGTACCCGTCTCCAAAGAGTTATTGCTCCATTGACTGATAGAACTGTGGTTGTTGTTTTTTATGACTTGACAGAGTTTTTAAAGCTTAATCCCATCGGTTACGTACCAGTTCTGGTAGATGGAGATATTGTAGTTTCTGATTCTTTCGCTATTTTGATGGTTTGTTCCCACAATTTATTTTTATTTTTATTTCCTTGTATATCTGTATTTCTGTTTTTGTCAAACTTTTCCGTTTGGGTTCATTTGTTAATGTTCAGTATCTGGAGGAGAAGTTCCCTCAAAATCCATTGTTGCCTGAGGATCTTCAGATAAGAGCTCTCAATTACCAGGTTAACTTGCGTCGCTTTCTCTTTCCATGAGTAATTGTTATGGGGTTCTTTGTTGATTGATTCAGCACTCAATCCAAGCATTACTTATGTCCAATGATTGTTATGAGATTTCTAAATTAAAGCAGGTGAAATCACAAACGAATAAGGAATATTTACTAATTGTGCATGGGGATTTTGCACAGCTTTTTGGATTCATTGCATGAACTGGGACAATGAAAAGTTCTAAGAAGGTTTGGGGAGAAATTGGACTGGGATCAAATGAGTTCATAAATAATTATGGATATTGTATTTTATTATAAAATTTAAAAGAATGACATGAATCATGCTTTTGTATATAACTCACTTTATTCTTGTGTTTTTTTCTGATATAGGCCAATTTCACTTATAAATTTTTAATATCTGTCCCTTATAAGTGAGCCCATTTACATCAGAACAACACTCCCTCAACCTATAACTAATGGGAAGTCATTTGAGTCACTTTTGAATTATTCATCATATCATAATTCATGAATTTCTATCTATTGGCCTTTGTTAACCTATTTCTGATACCAATAAACGGTTCTGAGGGGATTTCCAAAGAAATTGGATAAGGTTCAAGTGGACCTATGTACAACCAAAGACACTATATCTTAACTCAAAATATTAAGACAATGAGTTATGAATTCTATTTTGTATATAACTCATTTCATTCTTATCTTTTTTCTAACTTGGAATAATTTCACTTGTAAATTTCCATCAGACAAGCCTGTTCTCCAGAGTTATTGTTGCTAAATTTTCCTTGTACTATATTATTCTTTTGACTTTTAAGGTTTCAAGATGTAGTTATGCAAACTTGACAGTGATATAGTTACTGTCTACTCTTTATCTGACTTCCCTTTATGTTCTCTTGGTCTGTGTTCCCATGCCTCTGAACTAATGCTTGACTTTTGCACTTATCAATTTTCTCTTAATTATAGGCTGCAAATATTGTCTCCTCAAGCATACAACCTCTTCAGAATCTAGCTGTGCTGGTTGGTTAATGACAGTGTTTGTTGCAGCTTCTCATTCTTTTCATCATGCACAAAAGACAATCACTTTTTTCTGTATTTCTTCATTGTCTATGACACTTTCTGACCTTCATACAACAGAAATTTATTGAGCAAAAAGTTGGTCCGGATGAGAAACTTCCTTGGGTTCAATATCATATTGAAAAGGGCTTTTCTGGTAATTTCCACCATACATCTCTCCCCAGCAGCTAGCATTTGAAAAATATATTAAAAGAAGAACTAGGAATATGGTAGTTGGAGAAGTTGTAGATAGTGTCATCTTATTATATGCAATGAAGGAATTGAAATAAGAACAAATGAAAAATCAAATCATTTAAATGATGTCAGCAAGGTATTATTGTTGGGAACACAAAGATTTCCACCTTGTTACTTGCAACTCTACCATTTGCTACGAAAATCCTTGTTGGTATGTTTAATTAGTTTTAATTCATTAAAAAATCTGTCAGCAATTTGAACTTACGTTTTGGTACTCTTGCATTTTTTTCCATATTTAGGAAGGAACTCTATGTAGCCTTAAGAGAGTCATCTTAAAATGGTTCTTATAAGAAAGTTTTGACTTCTGTTCTATAAATCCTACACTTAGCATTATGTTGAGACTTGGTTCCAGTAGGTTCTAGAATAAGAAATTTAGCATGTGAGGGTATAGAGAGTTAGTTACACGAGTAGAATAAAAGGGTGTGAGGGGGGTGAGGTGAGGTATTCGGTTATCATATAGGATTGGGTATTGGGAGGTTGCTAGCCCTCGAAGCTAGTATTGTGGAGGTTGCTAGCCCTCGAAGACTAGCTAGGAAATACATTCATCTATAATCATCTATATTCTTCTATTCTATATCTGTTCTTGTTTCACTATTGCTGTGTGAGTTGTTCTCTGGGCTGTATGTGTGTGATTGTTGGCTGAGCATGACTCTGTTTTGCGACTGAGTCTGTGTTAGAGATTTTGGTCTCTAACACATTATTACTCTTGGATTTTATGTGGTATTGTATTTTGCAAAATGTTTAAGATTTGTAGTTATAATGTTGAAGGAATAATATACTAGGCATGGTGGAACAGTCCAGTCTAGGACAATTAGTTCAAGTTGTCACTCATCATATTTTAAAAAATTTGTATGGTTCATCATATGTATGATGTGCAATAAGTTTTAATAGTTTGATAGTCCAAGTAAGCTTTATACCATTCTTGTGCCTTAAGACTTCTTTGATTACTTCAACAATAAAATTCTTACTTTAGTTGATTACAACTAAGTTTGAAAAGCTCTAATGTTTAGTTATCTCCTTGAATCAACCAAGTATTAAGTTATATGTGGTGTCCATTTGTATTAAGAATATTTTTTGATTCCTAGCTTTATCTTTCTCAGCACTTGAGAAGCTACTAAAAGATCATGTTGGAAGATATGCGACTGGAGACAAAGTTTTCCTGGTTTGTTCTTTTTCCAAACCATTTTATTATTTTAGTTACCAAATAAAACTGTGAGTTGA
Organism: Erythroxylum orinocense; assembly: GCA_025531955.1. Classification (NCBI taxonomy): domain Eukaryota; kingdom Viridiplantae; phylum Streptophyta; class Magnoliopsida; order Malpighiales; family Erythroxylaceae; genus Erythroxylum; species Erythroxylum orinocense. Next base: position 19,386,034 of record JANZLX010000005.1, read on the forward strand.
TTATGTGAGGATGCCTGTGGTTTTCCCATATTAAGAAAGAGCACCCAGTGCTTCCAATTAGTTATTAACCTTTAAAATTTTTGATAACTCCATAAGGAACAAAATATTATCTCTTGAATGATATTTTCCAAATGATCACAAGAAAAGCATGTTGATAATGTATTGTAATGATTATTACTATAAAAGAATGTTAGTTTGTTCTTCATTTTGTGTTTGAAAGGTTAACAATTTTGTTCTTAATAAAATTATTTAAAATTTCAAACAAAAAATTAAGAACAAACTTAAAAGGCTCTACATTTTCTAATGCCTTATGAAATCCATAACTAAACTAAAATCATGGAAGTGTTCCTGAATTTGCACAAATCGTAGAGGATTTGTTGCATGCAATTGTCTTTACATAGTTCTTTTAAGGTGGGATGTGAAAGTATTGTCTTTTAGTTTATTTGCAAGTTTCTTCCTAGTCAAAATGCTTCATGCTTTTCCATCTCTTTGAGTCTGGAGAGGTCTAGTAGTATGCATCCTTATCTCTAATTAGTAAAGAGGTTGTTTTTGATAGACTCATAAGAAACAAGAATAAAATTCTTTTTGCAAACAAATCAAAGAAAAAAGATAAAATAAAATAAAATAAAATAATACATAAACAAATAATTATATAAATAAAAATAAGTAAAAATAAAAAGATAAAAGATTAGGATAAAATAAAATTAAAAATTAAAAAATAAATTAAAAAATTTAAGTAAATAAATAAAAATAGACAAGAAAAAAAGTAAAATAAATAAGCAATTGAAAGAGAAGAAAGAAAAAATTTGAAATAAATAAATAAAATAATTAAAGGGGTAAGTACTACAAATAAAAGTATTTAAGGCAAATACATGACACAAGAAATGAAAAAAAGGAAGGAAAAAGATTGAAAAGACTTACGAAAAGAAAATAACTTTTTGGCGAAAAGCGGACCAGTCTATGTAAGAATCTTTGTTCGAATCTTAGATTGCCAAAGTTTTTTGTTGAGGGCCAAGTGTTTTGTAAGTTCTAATAGTGCCATATTATACTTGATCACTTACCCTTAATTCTTCTTTGGTATTCCTCTTTTTCTCTTATAGTTCTTAAGTACAATTTTCTGGCATCTTCTTATTGGAGCGTTAAGATGTCTCCTCTTAATATGTCCAAATTATCTAAGCCTTGTCTTCCTCAACTTACCATCAATATTAGCCACCTTTAACTTGTCTCTTATTACTAGATTCCTGACCCTATCTCTTTTTGAAAAGTTGCACATCCAATGGAGCATTCTTATCTCTACTACTATTGACTTATGACTATATACCTATTTGATGGGTTAATAATTTGCCCCATAGAGCATGATTGACCTAATTGCTAAATGGTAGAATTCCGTGTTAGCTTGATTGGTATCTTTTTTTCACATAAAACTTTTGATGCGCTCCTCCATTTAAGCCATCCTAATTTGATACGACAAACTATACCATTATTTATCTCACCACTGCTTTGTATGATTGAGTTAAGGTACTTACACAATCTTTCTATTGTATAACTTCTAAACCAATCTTTATCACCACATCTGGTGTAACATTATGACTTGAAAAGTTACACTCTAAATATTTAGTCTTAGTCTTGCTCAATTTAAAACTTTTTCACTCTAGCTTATCCTTTCAAAGTTCTAGCTTGTTACACTAAGGCACATCCTCTTGGATATTCTTGGTGAGCTCATCGGCAACTATTAGAATTAGGAAGTGGCTCAATGAGGATTTTTGGTGTAGTCCGATATCGATAAAAAGATGCTCTATATCTCTTCCTATGGTCTTTACTTTATTAATTGGAGTGTACATACACTAAGGCACATCGTCTTGGATATTCTTGGTGAGCTCATCTGTGACTATTACAAATAGGAAGGGGCTCAACATACACTAAGGCACATCCTCTTGGATATTCTTGGTGAGCTCATTTGCAACTATTACAAATAGGAAGGTGCTCAATGAGGATTTTTGGTGTAGTATGATATCAATAAAAAGACGTTCTATATCTCTTCCTATCGTCTTTAATCTATTAATTGGAGTTTAAGGTTGTAGGAGATATTTTGATTTTGCCAAGAAGCGATTGAGCTAGAAAGTTTGAATTATTAGATGAAGTTGAAGAGACATGGTTAAGCTAGTGAATCAACAAATGAAATTGTTTGGTGGTAGACATTAATATTGTCAAGATATGATCCAATTAAACAAGAAAGATATTGAATTAGGTCTTTGGATCACTTGCTTTTCTTTAGTAAATTTAAGAGAAAAAAATGATTCCTATATTCTCTACATAGCTAATAATGTTAAGCAACTTAGAATTTATCATTGTTACCTTTGTAGAGAATGCAACATAAGAATATGATTTTACTGTTAGTTGGTGGCCACAATCTTGATGTGAGCACTGTTCCCAATTCAAGGCCTTGACACTTGAGCTTTTAGATGCTATGATCTTAGTTAGAATTTTACACATTGCGTTTGAGAGAAAATTGTAGAGTTATAGATGTTGTCTTGCATTGCACATAGATAATTCTTGTTTGAAATACGCATTTATTTTATTCAATTAATATAAGTAAGGAGTTTTGTGAGTGATATATATCCTTTTGCAGGCAGATCTGTTTTTAGCACCACAAATTTATGGAGCAATAAAAAGATTCAATATTGATATGGTAAGCCTAATTCCCTCTATGCATATAAATTCATACTTGTAATTGTCTGGTTAAAGTACTCCTGAAAAATAAAATAAAAAATGTAAGAGAGAACTCACTACATGGTTCAATGAATGAAGGACTGTCTATAATTGTAGATATTAATTTTACCCTCTTCACAAAGTTACAATTTATGTGAACATTTTGCAACAAAAAGATTCTATTTGACATGGTAGTGCTCATTCCTCTGAATTCATCTGACTTTGCATGTACACTTTTGTTGTTAAGTTATTGTTGAAAAAAATAAAATTAAAGATGTCAAAAAGAGTGTTCACTGCATGATTCAACAAGTGAAGGAGTGCCTAAAAAATTTACAACTATTACTTTTTTCCTCTCTTCACAAAGTTGCAGTTGATTCAGTTGTGACCTTTTTACGCTCTATGTCATGTTTCCTTCTGGGATATTCTTAACTTTGTATACACAAACCCCGTCAAGTGTCTATCTCCCACTGTTTTTGCAGTCCCAATTCCCTCTTCTACAGAGGTTGCATGAGGCATATAGTGCACTTCCAGTATTCCAAGATGCTATGCCGGAAAATCAGCCAGATACTCCAAGTAGCTCCAGTTAGATTGATGAGTTTTTCTAAAGGTAATGCTTTCAATGATGATGCATAATGATTAGGGATGGTCTGTCTGTATTGTTGTTTTAGATCATTTTGTTTTGCGTCATTGGTTGCAGCATTATGAATGATGTTGCTAGACTGATCCTATGATATTGATCCTATGGATCAAGGATTGAAAGGTTAAACATCATGTTATGGTCCTAAGGTTTATCGACGCTATTCTCACGGGAAGTGGGGCTAGAAGAACATTGCAGTAATTGAAGAATAGTTTGGAATTGGTCATTTTTTAATTTTAGCATTCTTGCAGTTATTTTTCTTTAAGTCACGATAGTAGTTAATTATTGTAACTGCAATAGTGGCATTAACGCCTATATATTATGAATAGAGGAAAATGTCATAGGCAAGTTTTTGCCTACTCCAAATACATTGATCCAGAGATCGAAGAGTTCTCTCTAAATGAACTCTCATTCCCTTCCTGCCCAATCCCAATAAAAAAGGTAGAAATACTAACAAGAGTTCTTTGCAGCAACAGTTCCATGAGTACTTCAATGACCCATAACCAAATCCTCTATACGGGACCATAACAAATTGGTATCGGAGCCCAACGTTATGGGTGATACTTCTCGCTCTTTCCAGCAGCAATTTGAGGCGTTTATGGCCAGATATGAAACTGACCAGCAACACCTTCGCAAACAACTTGATCACGAGCACGAGGCCAGGGAATGCAACCATATATCTTTTGAAGCCCAACAATAGGACATTCGAGATCTCCAGCATAGGTTTCCCGAGGTGACCCATTCTCCTCGTGGTCATCAAGAATATGGAGGAGAAAGCAACCTTTCGCGACATGTCGAGGGTGGAACGTTTCATGGAGATGGAGGACACGGATATCGCAAATTGGAATTTCCCCGTTATGATGGTTCCTCCGAGCCATTGCCATGGCTGAGTCACTGCGACTACTATTTCTGCCACCAGCAGGTTCCTAAAGACGAGAAACTAAGTATATTAGCACCACATTTGGAGGACGATGCTCAGTACTGGTTCTTGAAACTTGACAAAGACTGGGCCTATCTGACATGGGAGGAATTAAAGGACCATTGTATGCGTAGATTTGCTCTAGCCAATGGTAGAAGCAACCTGGGAGAACTAGCCTGGCTACGTCATACCAGTACGATGGAAGAATATCAGAGGCAGTTTGAGAAGTTAGGTGCATGTATCATCTTCCTTGATCCAGGACAGGAGGTTGACCTCTTCATTAGCGGTTTACAAGAATCCATTGTGGTGGACGTTGAATTACAGTCTCCCCCTGATCTCACAAATGCAATGACTCTAGCACGATTGTATGAACGTTGGTGAACTGGGAAGCACCAAGACCAACTAAGCTGGACTGGTTCTACTTCGTTGGCACCTCCAGTGACAACCACCAACCGCAACTTGTATATTAAGCGTCTGACATGAGTAGACATAGTAGAATGTCATGCCAAAAATCTATGCTATAATTGTGACAACATTTATACACCGGGTCATTTTACATTGCAACTAAGGGAGACTTCCAATGAGGAAGAAGAGTCTGATATTAAGAAGGAACCACAATTTCTCTGCAGGCTATTACTGGTACTCCACATCCTTAGACGATGCAATTAGATGGGTACATAAATTGATAGCAATATTGATAGCAATATGGGTCCTAAACCCATATTGACATATGCTAGGAGGAAGAGGGAGCAGGGACTGAACATGGGCCACAAACCCATGTTGACATATGCTAGGAGATTCACTAAGGTAGGGAGGGATGAGTCACCAAACGGTTAGAATTAGTTAGAGGAGAGAGAAGAAGCTAATAGCTAATCCGAGGGGAGAAAGTATGTAAGGGAATGGGGGGTAGTAGAGAGGGTATCAGAATATTTGCATTGTACTCAGCTGAAAGCTTGAGAGGGCCATTAGTGGCTGGAGCTTAGCTCTTGTGGATTATACTACGAGGCTATAGCTAAATATAAATAAAATACCTTATTTCCATCCATTTTCGTATCATAAATCAGAGACTCCTGCGAATTTTATTGGACATAGGGAGTACACATAGCTTTATTGATTCTTGTTTGGCTACTGTTCTGGGTTTAGTCGTGGATAAAATAGGTTGTTTCTAGGTAACAGTGGCAAATGGTGAAAAGATACAGAGTCTAGGCCTTTGCAAGAATGTGGGGTTCCAGTTGGGTGATCTCAACCATGCATTTCATACAGAACATTACATATAAAACACATGCAGAAAAAAACATATATTTCATTGTAATATATATGTAAACAACAGTAGCGGAAGACCAAGAATAACAATACCTCCAACCATTGCTGTGATCCACCGAAGAGCTGAACGTGTTTGAAGCGTTTCTATCCTCTTCCGTAAGCAACAGAGATGGTGTACAATAATGCTATGCGAGGACAGGACCCGAAGAGGTCGTTTTTAACAACCAAAACCACTCAATACTCTCTGGCCATCACAGAGAAGAAGAGTCGGGTAGATGGGCAATCGAAGATAGTGACATACTTTCTTTTGGGATTTCTATTTGATTCCACTTGGTTTCTGTGATGTAGTATTAGGAATCAATTGGCTGAACAAGTAGGGGGATGCAATTTGAATATGATGGAAATCATATCCAACTATGGGGTATTAAGAGAACTTATGGTTCTTGTCGACAGTAGTTTGTGTCCATAGAAGAGAATCTCAACATGGAAATGCAACATCTACTTGATTTTGAGGATTTGTTCATGGAGCCCACAAAATTTCCACCCACTCGTTGGTGTGATCATCGTATTACCTTGGAAAGTGGCCCCAATCCTGTGGTTTGTCATCCTTATCAATATCCTCATGCCCAAAAAATAGAAATTGAGAAGCAGTGTGACATGATATTGTAGAGAGGCCTCATTCGAATGAGCCAATTTCCATATTCTTTGGTTCTGTTGGTGGGGAAGGAGGATGGGAGCTGGCGATTTTGTGTGGATTTTCTAGGAGTTAATGCCAAAACTATCAAGAACAAATTTCCTATCTCGGTTATTGATGAACTCTTGGAGAAGCTTCACGGAGCGCAAATTTTTACCAAGTTAGATTTATGCCCGGGTAATCATCAAACTCGAATGCATCCTGACGATATACGTAAAATGGCATTTCGCACACATCATGGGCAGTTTGAATTTTGGTGATGTCGTTTGGACTTACCAAAGCCCCCTCAACCTTCCAAGCTCTTATGAATCACATCTTTAAACCTTATATTTGTAAATTTGTGTTGGTTTTCTTTGACGATATATTGATTTATAGCAGGAGCTTTGTAGAGCATATAGGCCATGTACGGAAAGTTTTCTCAGTTTTGCGACATAATTAGCTTTTCCTAAAGCAATCTAAGTGTCTCATTGCTCAACCCTCGGTTTCTTATTTGGGGCACAAAGTCTAGACAGAAGGAGTATCCGCTAATTCGACAAAAATTCAGGCTATGTTACAATGGCCACAACCCACTACCCTCAAAGCATTATGTGGCTTTCTTGGACTCGCAGGTTATTACCGAAAATTTATGAAGGATTATGGGAAGATAGCCTCACCATTGACATCTATGCTCTAAAGGAATTCGTTCCAATGGTCGACTTCTGCATTGGCCGCTTTTGAGGAGTTGAAAGTAGTGATGTCCTCCACCCCAGTACTCGCCTTGCCGGATTTTTCGCAGCCATTTATGGTGGAATGTAATGCCTTAGGTAGTGGTATCGGGGCAGTATTACAACAACAAGGGCAGCCAATAGCCTATTTTAGTTGTGTTTTAGCAGAATGATACCGTCGTCGTCCAGCTTACGAAAAGGAACTCATTGCCTTAGCCAAGGTAGTATCTCATTGGCGTCCGTATCTATGGGGTAGTAAATTCATTGTCCGGACTGATCATTATAGTCTCAAATATTTGGAGCAATGAATCTCTACAGTTCCCCAACAACGTTGTTTGAGCAAACTATTGGGGTATGATTTTTTAGTCGAATATAAAGCTGGAAGGGACAATATAGTTGTAGATGCATTGTCCCGTCAATGTCAGGGGGAGAAGCCAACCTTGGTTGTAATTTCAGCACCCTTGTTGCTTCTTTGTGATCATATTCGCCAGGAAGTTGTTGATCCAGAGTTTCAGCAATTGGTGGCGTGAATCAAGGCCAAGGAAGTTTGAGGACGACCTGGTTTTTTATAAGAACTGTGTTTATTTGGTTGCCACGTCTCCTTTGTGTGAGACCATTATCTCTTCATTGCATAACATGGGATATGAAGGATATCAGAAAACTCTTAGGCGAGTGGCTGTTGATTTTTATTGGAAAGGGCTGAGGTCACTGGTTCAATCCTTTGTATGTCATTGCCTTGTTTGTCAACGCAACAAAGTAGAGAATCTTCAACCAGCAGGCGTCTTGCAGCCTCTTCCTATTCCAACACAGATATGGGCTGATATTTCCATGGATTTCATGGAGGGGCTGCCAGCAAACTGTGGTAAATCTGTTATTTTGGTTGTGGTTGACCGGTTCTCTAAATATAGTCATTTTTTGTCCATCTCTCATCCTTATGCAACAGTCTTGGTGGTGCATAGGGATGGCAATGGGTAGGGTTCGGTTCGGGTTTTACTCAACCCATATCCATATCCATTTTTTATGACTTAACCCATATCCATATCCATATCCATCGGTTTTTACGATTTACTACCCATATCCAAATCCATTGGGTTATTCGGGTTTTTGGATATCCATCGGGTTGTATAGCACATAAAAATATAACTTCTAAATTGAAAATATGGAGAGCAAATTTTTGCGAACGCTCTAAATCAAAATTAACTTAA
>JANZLX010000005.1:19399358-19412194 GCA_025531955.1 Erythroxylum orinocense
ATATCCATATCCATTTTTTATGACTCAACCCATATCCATATCCATATCCATCGGTTTTTACAATTTACTACCCATATCCAAATCCATTGGATCGGGTAGTGCGGATATGGATCGGGTTGAAAACTCATTGCCATCCCTAGTGGTGCACTTATTCTTTGGGCAGATTGTCAAGTTACATGGTTTGCCAGAAACCATTGTTTTCGACCAAGATGTTATCTTTGTAAGCAGATTTTGGACAGAACTCTTTCGTTTGTCAGGTACGCAATTATGTTTTAGTTCAGCTTATCCTCCTCAGTCAGATGGCCAAACGGAAGTCGTCAACCATACGGTTGAGATGTATCTTTGCTGCTTCACTAGCGAGAAACCAACAAAATGGCTGCAGTGGCTACCATGGGCGGAATTTTGCTACAATACCAGCTTTCACTCTTCCTTGAAGGGTTCCCGATTCGAGGTTGTGTATGGTCGACCCCCACGTCATCTCCTCTCTTATACTTCCCATACGCCCAAGCTTGAGGTTGTTGATGTTGCTTTGAAAGACAGGGATTAGGTCATTTGTTCTCTCCATCAACGATTAATGGAGGCCCAGTCGACTATGAAGCATCGTTATTATTCAAACCATCGGGACCTTGTTTTTGTGGTCGGTAATTGGGCCATTTTAAAGTTGCAAACGTACCACCAACTTACTTTGCATGCTAGGGCTAATCGGAAGTTATCATCAAGGTTCTACGGTCCTTTCTGTGCTGCTGCACGTGTTGGACACATTGCTTATTGTTTGAACTTGCCACCCGACGCTCGTTTGCACCCTGTTTTCCATGTGTCCTATTTAAAGCCGTATCATGGGGATCCTCTAGTTGGGACATCTCCATCATGGTAGTCAATAGGTGCTTATTCATTGGCAAGTACTCTCTCCAGCTCATACTTCCTGGGAAGACGTTGCTTCTATTTGCAGCTCTTATCCTTCATTTTCGCTTGAGGACAAGCTCATTGGTAGGGAAGGGAGTGACGTTATCGGTTCTAAGGCCTACCGATGCTATTCTCACGAGAAGTGGGGCGAGAAGAACATTGCAGTAGTTGAGGAATAGTTTGGAATTGGTCATTTTTTAATTTTGACATTCTTGCAATTATTTTTCTTTAAGTTGTGATAGTAGTTAATTATTGTAAATGCAACAGTGGCATTAACGCCTACACATCTATCATATTACTTGGGTCAACCATAATAAGGTAAATAAAATCAGAGTTCAAGGATTTTTTGTTATTGACACTATTAATTTTTTAATGCATCTTAAAATGGTTTGCATGCATATGATATGTAAGGTACATTCTTAGGAAAGAAATATATGTAATTAGAAGGTGATTATAGTGATTGTCTTATTTAGGTAGTAGTCATCTTATTTATTATTATTTTCATTTGTCTGTTTTTAGTAGGAGAATAAGTTTAACATATTCTTATTCTATTTTATTTCTTAAAAACTCTACATACTGAGCCAATTTAGAGGGCATCATGATGAATAAGAAAGTAGTAAGAAATTTTCATAAAAATAGGTGACAGAAAGCTTGTCAGGATGAGTTCTCCAAACCATAGGGCATACAAAGGGTAAGAACTCTATCAAGGGAAAAGAGGATTTCCCTGTTATTCGTTCCATTACTAGATCCTTGGCAAAAATATATATCAATTTGGTATCGGAGCCCAGAGTCATGGACGTCTCCTGTGATATGTCAATTTTGTTTATGAAACATGTGAAGCAACGATTGACAAAGGTAGAAGAACGCCAGAATGTTCAGTTTGAGGAGGTTATGCGGGCTATTTGTGGACGAAATCAGCAGGAGGAGAGTGACATTAACAATCTCACCTACACAAAGGCGGACAGAAGTATGGAGTCAACTGGTTTAGGCATCATTCGCAGTTACTCTAAATTGGAATTCCCCACCTATGATGGTTCTGATGACTCTCTTGTTTAGATTTATAAGTTTTTGAGAGTAAACGGAGCTCGACAGAGGAGAAAGTGGGGCTGACAGTATTCCATCTTAATAGAGAGGCACAACTGTGATTTTTTAAGGTGGAGTAAGGAGAACTGAGTATGGCTTGGAAAACCTTCAAGAAACAATGTTACCTATGGTTTGGACCTCCCATGAGTCTTAGCCCATTGGATGAATTAGCTAACTTGAAACAGACCGGGATGGTGGAGTACACAGGGACTTTTAGACTTTGTAAGCACGCACATCAAAGCTTAAAAAAATGCAGCAGGTTGGATCGTTTACTACTGAGCTCATGAAAGGGTTTCGATTGGAAGTGTAGCTAAAGCAGCCGAAGACCCTGGGGGCTACTATGAACCTAACTCGAACACGTGAAAGGTGGTTGAGCAGTGCTCTAGTCGTCACTGGAAGGAGTGACAAGGCTGCCATTTCGTGGAACAACTTGAGGGTTGTGTCAAGAAATTCTGCACGAGGAAAAGGGAGTGTTGCAGGGGGAGCCAAGAGACTATTTTTAGCATGGGAAGTGCCATTGCAACTTTTAAAGAAGTTAACCAAGGCAGAGAGGGAGGAATGAAGGAAAAAGGGTTTTTATAAGTTTATTTTTAGTTGGAGATTAAACTAGCAGATTTCTATCCTGTTTCACTTTCTAAAAACTGTATGTACTAAGCCTATTTAAAGAGCATTACAATGAATAAGAAAACAGTAAGAATTTCTCATAAAAATAGTTAATAGAATGCTTGTCAAAACGAGTTTTCTTAACTACAACCATAGGGCCTAGAAAGGGGAAGAACTCTAGTAAGGAAAAAGAGGACTTCCTTTTGAGTTGTCTCGTAACTAGATCCTAACAAAAACACATATCAATTTGATATCAGAGCCCAAGTTCATGGACGTGTTACAAGGCCAAAGCTCTATAAACATTATCAGAGATATCGTCATGGCAAGTTCAGAGGACAGTCCAACGTGACAGCATTCAACTAAGCAACATTAGTTAAATTTAATGTAGCTCTTTTATTTCCACTGTTATTTTGAATTCGTCAAATTCAGTTTCTATTTTTAAGTTAGTAGTGGGGTATACATGTGTTGTGTCCTGACTTCTAGGAGTTGGTTATTTCCCTAAGGCTATTTGAAGCCATCATTGTACAGACCTTCTTCTTCTTCTGAAATATATTAAAACTTGAGTTTCACTCAAAATAGGTCCTCCGGTTCCCTTCTGAGCTGGTACTCTGGTACAAAATTGGTAAACACAAGAAACACACAATTGACCCTCAACTCAGACCCATAACTAGATCCGGCATTAACAGGACGATTCTTGTGGTTTGTTAACCAAAGTAGATGTGTCTATGAAACAAGTGGAGCAACGGTTGACAAAGGTAGAAGAATGCCAAAATGCTCACTTTGAGGAGCTTCTATGGGCTATTCACAGATGAGGCTAGCAAAGGGAGGCTAGCAGCAGCAACCACACCTACTAAATTAGAATTCCCCACAATTCCCCGATTCACATGATTTTGATGATCCTCTTGTTTGGATTTACAAGGAGTATTTCTTTAAGAATCAACGGAGCCTGGAAGAGGAGAAAGTGGGGTTGTCAACATTCCATCTTAATGGAGAAGTACAATTATAAACTTTTAAGGTGGAGCAAGAGGACCCGGGTATGGATTGGGAATCTTTCAAAGAACAATGTCACCTACAATTTGGACCTCTTATAGGTCTTAACCCATTGGATGAATTAACTAACAAAGAGTTTTAGACTTTGTGCGGACAACAAATAAAACAAGGCAATAGATTGGATTGTTTACTATCGAGCTCATGGAAGGGTTTCTACTAGAAGTGGAGCTACAACAGTCGAACAAGCTGGAGATTGTCATGAATATGACCCGCATGTATAAAATGGGTTGGGAAGTGCTCTAGTTGTCATAGGAGGCTGGTAAAGCTGCCATTCTTGAAACAACGCGAGGTCTGTGTCAAGAAATTCTGGAGGAGGAAAAGGGAGTCAAGGGGCTGTTTCTAGTGTGAGAAGTGCTCCTACACTCTTTTTATTATTTTCTTTAAGAAGTTAACTAAGGTAAAGATGGAGGAACAGGGAAAAAGGGGCTTTGTTTCAATTGTGATGAAGCATTATATCAAGGACATAAATGTAAGAAGTTGTTCTGGGTGGAATTAGAAGACTCCAAAGAAGAGGACGGAGGAGGGTCACGACATCCAAAATTACCGTGAGTTTGAGCTTGAGAACAAGCTTTGTTTAGGGAGATTAATGATATGAAAGTTGCATTTTTAAGAAAGAAATATACAAGATCATATTGATTGTGAAGTAATTTTAGTGTTTATTTTATTTAGGTAATAGTCATGTTATTTAAAAGTCTATTATTTTTATTAGTAGAATAAGTTAATAAATTCTTATAAAACTATATGTAATAAGCCTATATAGAAGGCATGGCAATAAATAAAAAGCAATCAGAAATTTTCATAAAAATAGGACTTAAAAAAAAGAGGAATTCTGATAAAGGAAAAGAGGATTCCTGTGACTAGATCCAACGTAAAACGACATATACATGTGGGTTCCACGTTTGGTTCTGTTTGCTGTTCCAGTCATATTCTTGTTACATCTCAGCTTGTACTTGCAGATCCTGTGGTTCCATCATCCGGTGTTTCTCTTTTGGAGCCTCAAAATAAATCTTGCAAATGACATTCTAGACCATCACTCGCTGGTCAGAGTTGAGTTTCACTTTCAAGTAATTGTATGAATGGGGATAATAAAAATGTAACTTTTATGAATGAGATTGTTTTACGTGTTTGTAGAATGTAATGTGATGCTACTATTTTGTATCCTATGAAATCGTTGTTTAATACAAGTCATCTACTATCCCTGCATGGTTTACTCATTGTGCTGCTGGGAGTATGTAATGCCAATTTTTATTCTCTGAATCTTGTGCCAGTGAAGTTAATCAGACGATATCTTGTTCCCCCCAAATTTTGCATTACTTTTCATTCTAACCACAGGAGAAGGTTCCTAGATTTCCTGAAGAGTCATGTATCTTTCATGACTAGATGTTAATCAAGCTTATGTGTCGATATTCTTTATCTATACTTTTTACAACCAAAAACCCTTGGCCAGCATGCTGACTCAATATCTCAACTTTTTGTTGACTTGGAGGAGGCTGAATGTTAGGAGTGTTAACAGCCCATCGCCGGTGCCCAAATGGCCTGGTTATTCTGTGGTCGAGAGGCTGAACTCTTATTAGAGCTAGAGAGTTTATTTGTTGCTCTTTGTATTTGAGATATCCACCCTGAGTGCACCAGTTGCTAGAGTTGTTCTTTAGTTAAGAGTTGCTGAGTTATTTCAGTACGAGGAACGCTATGAATGGGCTTTTTTCTAGCGGTGATATCATATCCTCTCTCCTCTTTAGGGGCTGGGGAGCAAATGTAATTACCCTACACGAGTAGGAGAGCGGGTTAGCAGGAGTTCTGAGTTATAGTTCAAGCTATGTGACTAGCTAATCTAAGGAATCCAAAGACTTCATTTTCTCCTTTAGTTAGGAGCTAGAAGGCAGAAGCTAGTTGCCATAGTCTCTCTTACCTAGGAGTCCTGTCCTGGTCATTCCTCTTGTTTGAATATCTCCCCTTAGCTTGGCGGACTCTTTCAATTGCTGTAAGGCCGCTTCTCTTATTCAGGGCCTAACACTTTCTTTCAATAACCCTATTTTAGTTGCTCTCTTCACTCAGGGCCTCTTGGGTCTAAGTTGCAACTCTTGTGGAACGGTTCTTGGTGCCATATTTCATATCCCCCACCTGTTGGTGAGTTACCCCTTCCCTGGTGCCATATTTCATATCCCCCCCGCCTGTTGGTGAGTTACTCCTTCCCTTTCGGAATCAAGCAATAGTAGGATTTTAGTCCCCAATCTTGAGTACTAAGGATGAGTCGTTATTTTTTCTTCATTCTATCGAATAGAAAACGTTTGAAAATTACTATGATGATCTCTTTTGTAATCTCCCAAATGACTAATAGCAATTAATGCAGTCTTATTTTGGCTTACAATTCTTCCAGTTAGATCTAAGAATATAAATCATTTATATAGAAAATAGCAAACTTTCATCGCCAATTCTTCCAAGTTTATGTAACTTGCTAAAATTGATAAAATGAAAATCTTGCCTAAGCCAGAAACTAGAATGAGGAAGGTTTCGATCACCATCGGACGAGGACTAGTTTACTAGCAATTGATTTTGATTATGCTCACGTTATAATGTTTGACTTAGATGTAGCTTGAAGTTAATTATCCTTAAAAATTAAAAGTACTCTTATTTTGTTTTCTCGAACTCCCTGATGCGATTATGATCTTGCTAAATGGTAGATCTGGGTAAGACTTGGCATTATTTCGAGCTAATGCAATCTGTCAAATCCTTATTCTAAGTATCTTCCGTGTAGGAACACTTTTCATCACTAACCAGAATGACAAATTTAGTTCCCTGTTCTTCGTATGGGGTTGTAACAGGGTTTGAAGCTATTTTATATCAAATTATCCATTTTAACTCTTTTAAGTTATTCAGGGAACATATCTTGGTTATGGCTACGATCACTAAAATTTCAAAGTTCTGAATATTACTATAATCTAGACCACCGCCTGTACCCGAAAAGAAAAATGCACCGAGGACAACCTTACTGCAAAAATTGCAGTTTAATCAAAACCTGGTCCCTCGTCTGAATGTGCTTTCCGGAACTGAACTTGGATAGAATTGGAACAATCAGCGATGGAATTTTTGAACCATCAATACATTGCATAGCTTATCAAAATTAATCTTGTCCAGCAAGCACAGTTCTTTAAATTCAAGCACAGGCTCTTTATATAACCCAAGGTCGAATTTAATTATCTTCCTATTGCTTCTGCAACTTCTTTCGTCACTTTATTTTTCTTTCTCATATTACTGGCCGTAATAAGTTTGTAATCCGAGAAATGAATTTTACTTGGCTTCCCAAATCTTTGCCCATAGTAGTGCCACAGTTCTGCCCTGATTGATGGGGAAAACGAACCAAATCAAACTGTACGTCGATAAAGAGAGTGGAACTAAAAGAAAAATCAAGTATCACATGAGCATATCATACCAGTAAGCTAAGAACTGGAACGGTGCGTATTTTTCATACACTTTTTCCACATCTTTTTCAAGTGTTCGTATGGTTGATGTTTTCGCATGAACCTGCGAGGGAAAAGGGCATGGAATTGAGAGAAATCTTCCTTTATAACACTAATCAAGATGGGAGACAGAAAAACAGGGTTTTACCTGTTTTAGATGCCTAATCGTTTCAGAATCAGCTGGAATAACGTGATAAAACCCCATGCATACAAGGATATTGGCACAACTAAACGGACCGATCCCATTAATTTTTTTGAGCTGATCCGCCAGCTTGTCATAGTCTGATAAGCTTCCTCCATTGTCAAATTGCTCTAGTTCTCTCAGGGGAATCCTCCCTTCTACAATACCCTTGGCTAATTGTATTATTCGACTCGCTCTATATCCGAGTTTGCAACGCTTTGCCAGAAACTTTTCATCAAGGCCGGCAAGTTCTTCGGGGCTTGGGAAATTACCTATTGATTCCAGTGTCCTGAATTCCTCTTTCTGGTGAGACACAAGTCCACAAGGACCATCTTCATTGCCATTAAGAGAGAAGCCGCCCATATGCCCCATGTTGGTATTATCAGCATTACCTGGTAAATGGGTAGGAGAAGATTGGGAGATTTGGCGCTTTCTATTACAAGGCTCATTTGCAGGAGGTGTGTAGGGAATCATATTGATATCTTCGGTTTGAAGGAGAGAATTGGGCTTCTTCGAAACCGATGACTCTTCATCAGATAAATGAGGATGAGATTGAAGTTCAAGCTGAAGCTCACAAAGCGCTCTGGCCATTTGCAGAGCCCTTGGCCATCTGCAGTAAAAAAGAAATATCATAATCTTTTAATTATTGTTGAAGGCTCAAAGCATAAGAAACACTTTGTTATTTTCTAAGTGACATTTCGTCGAACAAGTAGAAGCAGAGATAAAGAACTACAGACAACGACCACATACTGGCAATTGCAGAGAAGAATGCACTTCACCATATCCTCGAATAAAGTTGGAGACCTAAACACCCTACCCCCGAACGCTCTGATGACATCATGAAGAGAATCATCCGCAAAGGTCGTAATGAAGCGAGTGGCATTCCTGTGGTCAGCATCAGACAATCTGATCATCCTCACCACCTGAGCCACCAGAGATTGACGGTGATGCGTGGACAGATGAAGAGTGGCATGCACGCGCAGGAGAAGAGAATGTCGAAGGTGAGATGGATGGGAGATTGTAACCCATAGAGCTGACGATGATAAATTAGGAGAAGAGGAGTAATGATGAGGAAGACGAAGAGGGCGAGAGAAGGTGCGGGAGACAGGGTCCCAGTGGTTAGGGGACATCATGAATAGCCCATGACTGCATACTGCTTTCTCAAAATCATAGCTAAGTGCCGCCTCTCCCACTCCCAGTGGAATTTCTATTTCCATCGAATCCTATCCAAGTGAGTACTTGTGAGGATTAGGAGGAGGTGATGATGGGCTTGTGACTTGTGAGGGAAGACCCGCGATGCATCTTCAAAGTGCTGCATTGAATATTAGTCTCTTCATCGAACAAAGATAATTTTCCTTCCCAATTTTATTCTATTTGTTCCATAATAATTTAATATCAGTTTACATATAGTCTAGATCTTCTGACCAAAATTACTCTGTCTTATTCTGTTTCATAGAATCTCAGTTATTTATTTTGCAGGACCTATGCGGGCCTCATGTAGGCATTACATAAATAAATGACTGAGATTTATTGGACACAATAAGACACTATAATATTGGACAGAGGATCTGGACTCTTTACATACATCATTGCATAATTGGCTTCACTTGCTTCACAAATGCACAGGAGGAGATATTTATGATTATATGGAGTTTATGGACTCAACGCAATGAATTGGTATGGCAACAGAAACTTCATGACAAATCCTTCATCAGTAGTCAGGCCAGAACAACGTGATGTGATCCTCTATGCCTGCAACTCTGGCCCATCCTTATGCCACTCCATCCTTGCCATCCATTTATGTGGCTCCCACATAAATGGATGGCTAGGATAAAGTGGCACAGGGTTAGGCCAGAATTGCTGGCATAGAAGATTTGAGGGGCAGAACAACTCTATTAAAATGGCAAGCAGCATAGAAGAGGACCAACCTTCCATCCAAACAACACTTTCAATCCAAATGGAAAGCTCCACAACCGAACCAATTTAAATGCAATGTAGACATGGCGTTATTGATGACTGGTTTTTATGGACTAGGAATGATAATTCGGGATTATCAAGGACAGAATTGTGTTGGAAAGTTAATGATTTTATCTGGATGGCGAGATCCCCAAATTAGCGAAGCTTTATATTTTCGAGAAGCCCTAGGTTGGATCAAAAGATTTTCTTTTTTTCCCAATATGTGTGAAAATTGACTGTCAAATAATTACTTAATTCTTGACATCTGCACATATTTTCCTTCTTATTTTTCAATGATTCTTCATATTGTGAAGCTCTACTTAACGAGCATCAATTTATTTCTACTCCTTTTATTAGAAAGCCAGCGAATCAGGTTACTCATACAATAGCTAGGGCAGCTAATTCTATGTCTCGTTTTGAATGAGGGGTATATCCTCCACATTTTTTATATGACGTTTTAGCTTTAGATATTAATAATATACGTTGAGCGCACATGATAATGTTTCAAAAAAATAATATCAATTTATAGGTTAAACTTCTTATTTTATTAGTTTAATTTTTTATAAGATTTTTAAAACATTAGTACCAGTAATATTATTTTGTAAATGTTATAGTGCAAACTTGTGTCAAAAATAATGATAACTAATTTAAACTTTCATTAAAAGTGTTTTTTAATCATAATACGACTTTAACCCTAACATTTAAGAATGTTTAATTTCTAACTCTTAACATTTTCAAAACATTCAAATAGATCCTTGATAAATGAAAAAGTTAACGTGTTAAACTTCTAATTAGTTAAGTGCTACATCAACATTGACGTTGCATTTATAACATATTTTTTAAATTTATTGGTAGGTCCCACTTTCACGTGTATGTCATGTGATATAATGATTTTTCTCTCTCTATAAAATCTGTTGTTTTCTCGCTCGATCCTTAAAGTGTTTACTGCTAGCGCAAGTCTTTTGGGTGGTTTTCGCAAGTTACTGACATTTGCGCTCATCTGGGAGGGGCATGGACTCCCTTGCTCTTGACGAGCAACTGACTAAGCGGAGCCGTACCCGTAAAAGGGAGGATGCGTTCCCTTCTATTCCCAAGGCCACATACAGTGCAGCAGTGTCCGGCGACGCTGCCATGTAGTCTGAAGGTGGCGACTGGCTGGGCAAGGATGATATCGACATTGATGACGGGGACATCCTCATTTTCGGGGAAGAGGACGACAACATTACCCTCTCCCACACCTTAAAATCCAAACTTGATCAACGGTGGGCCAAAGCTGTAGTTATTAAACTTCTGGGACGAAGGATTGGCTACCGTCTTCTCCTCTCGCGGCTACAGACCATATGGCTTCCTTCTGGTCAAATGAAACTCATTGATCTTGATAACGATTATTTTCTGGTGCGCTTTAAAGAGGATGCCGATTATCTCAAAGCTTTGACGCAAGGTCCCTGGATTATTTTTGGCCAAGTGTTGTCGGTTTAACGATGGGTCTCAACGTTTCGGTTAACCGAGCGGTGAGGATTGATGAGGCCACCTTGAAGCTGCATAGGGGGAGGTTCGCACGGTTAGCTGTTGAAGTGGATCTGCGAGCACCTCTCAGGCATAGTGTGGAGCTGGATGAGAGACACTTCGCATAGCTTATGAAGGGCTTCCTCAGTTGTGTTTCACGTGTGGTCGGATTACCCATGTTTCAGCTAACTGCCCACACCGACCGTCTGTGCCAACTGCCAACCTTTCTTCCCCGATTCGCGCTGCCACCCAGGAGCAGGCTATTGCCGAGGTCTGTCCAGACAAGTCTCCAGCGATCAGTAACCCTCCAGGTTATGGCCCATGGATGCAGGTGCTCAGGCGCAACAGCAGACCTGCACAGACCCGCAAGACCACGGCCAACCAACATCCCCCACCAGCGGTACCAAGCGTCTCCATGCAACGGTCGAATAGGGAGGGAAAAGTCAGTGAGTTGACGCCTCAGAGGGGCTCAAGATACTCACTGTTATCTGATCACCTTAACTTGACTACGGAGGGAGACATAAATCAGGTGGACCCTTCCTTAAGTAATCCATTTGGAGATGCCCAGATCTTTCGTATGCCCGTTGACAAGACAAAAGGGAAGAGCCCCCAAGTGGGCCATGTGTTTCAAGCCACTACTTCCAAGCGTCAGTCCCGGAAGCCCACCATCGGACCCAAACATATTATCCTTCTAGTTATGCCGGGCGCAACCCCCAAGCCCACAACCCGTCAGCCTGCAGGCCGATCAGCCTTTCTCCTAATCCGCTATAGCCTTCCCCGTCGGATCAACACATCGCTATTGAAATTCCTTCCCACACAGAACTGGTGTGCGCCTCGCAGCTCAATACCTTTTGTGACCCGCGGGTCACCGAGCGTATCCAAGTTATGGACAGAATAAAGGCGCAGGTGGGGACTGGCATTTCTGATGCGAGAACTAGTACTGCCTCTCTTAGACTGGCATTTCTGATGCGAGAACTAGTACTGCCTCTCTTAGACAACCAGCCCCTGGCTCCATGATGGACACCTCGGAGGGGGTGGACCAATAGCTCCCCAATGCTGAACATGCTGCGCCTCCACTGGTTACAGGTACCCGGGATAGGCTCAGAGTAGGTACCCCTAGCCCCCAGTAGTTGTCCTACTCATTTGTCTTTGTTATTATTTATGTCTATTATCATATGGAACTGCCAAGGTGCAGGGGGAACTCGATTTTTAACCATCCTGCATAATTATTTGCGTATGTATCGACCTGGGCTATTATTCTTACTTGAAACTTGTATTAGTGGTCCTAGGGCCTCTACGGTGGTTCGTAAGTTGGGTTTTGATTTCTTGTTTCGCGTTGAAGCGGTGGGCTTCTCGAGCTGGCTACTGTGGAAAGCGGATTTTGAGTTAACCGTGGTGGTGGCTCATCGACAATTCGTTCATACCATCATCAAACATGACTCGCGTGAATTCGAATTTACGGCCGTCTATGCTAATCCTTAAATGCCTCATCAAAAATTTCTTTGACCCGTCTTACGTTGGTTGAGTACCTCGATTCGCGATCCTTGGCTAGTCGGTGAGGACTTTAATGCCAAGCTAGATCAATCGAATAAACGTGGCGGAGCTCGTTCCACACGTGTGGTCAACAAAACCTTCCAAGAATGGGTGCATGGTTGTGGGTTGCATGATCTGGGCTATATCAGTTCTAAGTTTACATGGCAATGAGGGATTATCCAGGCCCCCTGGATCGAGTTTTTGGATCTTCTTCCTGCATTCGAGAGTTCCCTCACATGGAAAACCATCACTTACCTTTCCTGGGCTCTGATTATCGACCCGTGTTACTCCGGCTATGTCCTTCAGTTACTAGACACCCGGGCTCTTCCGGGTTTCGATTCCAAAATATTTGGCTCACTCATCCCGGCTTTGAGGAGGTGGTCATGCAACACTGGAACCCGACTGACGCGTCTCTCAGCCACTTGTTACGTACACTCTCTAACTCTTTTTTGCACTGGAATTAAGCAGAATTCGGCAATCTTTTTCTGTAACACCCCACTCCCGAGTGACCCGAACCCGATATCATTAGTGATATCCGAGTCCGTGCCCCGCGAGGGTGGCGT
>JANZLX010000005.1:19422037-19433952 GCA_025531955.1 Erythroxylum orinocense
TCCAATTACTGATCTAATAAGACTCCAAAAATTCAAAACATACCTCAAAATAAATAAAGCAGGTTTGGGGTCCAACAGATTGGTTTATTGGGATTTAATTATGCATTTTATTATTGTTTTAATATATCCAGAATATTAGTTTATAATTTGATTTCATATAACTGAAATTGAAAAATCCTTTTGTATGAATAGATCTACCATAATTTTAAGGAGTTGCATGCAAACCTAGAGATAAGTCGATATAAATCCTCTAGACTAGGGTCAAACCTAATAATGAAATTCAGGAATCAATAATGTAATCATAGGGGTTTTAACTAAAAAGAGATTTTTGTTAATCAACAAAGGAATTAGTTGTTAATAGTCTTAAGAAAGATGTTAAATAAGATTAAAATTTTCATGATCTAATAATCAATAATTTAATTGCATAATAAAGCATTAATAATTTAAGAATTCTTAGAAGGATTCATCACCTAGGTACTATTTATTTAATATCAACTTTTCTAAGTATTTTCCTTTTTTTAGTTCATTATTGTTTCAATCTTAGTTTAGTTAATTTAATTTAATTTTAATTAAATCCACAATCTATTTAGATAGTTAGATAATAGGAAAAGGGTGAATACTAGGACGTTCAATTCTCATAAAATCAACTCATACTTGCCTGTGTTAGCTACAGCTACATCATACACTTGCAGTTTAAAATTGATAAATTCTTATAAGCATAGAATAAGTCAATCAAGCATACATTGAGCACACTACATGTTGCAAAGAATTATTATGAAAATTATAAATCTTATGGATCACCAATCTTTTATAGAGAGAAGTTATCTTTGAAATAGTATTCAAAGAAAGTTTAGAGAGGGGCCATAAAGAATGTTCCATATTTAGTGCAACTAGCAGTTTGATATATGTTTAGGTCTATACTAGACCAAAAATTATATTCGTCGTTAGATTGTTAGATAGATATTTATATAAACCAACATAATGCAATTAAATGAGTTTTGAGATATCTTTAAAGGACAAAATATTATATATTAATATACACTGACTTTATAGATTCTAACTTTTTTATGTGTCTAGATGATAAAAAGACCACGTCTGGTTACATCTTTATATAGTAGATACACCAGTTTCATGGAAAAGAGTCAAGTAAAATTTTGTGACCTCTTGTACTCTATATGTTGAGTTAATTCCATATTATGAGATTGCTTCATACATATTTTGGTTGATAAATTGTCTTTGGTTGATTTAGTTCCTAGATCTATTCAGTTGTAGTGTGATAATCTTTTTATAGTGTTGTCTAGTAATAGTATAAAAATATCACAATGTCTAAGCATCTAACAGTCCAATATTGATCATAAAATATCTTGTACAAAAAAGTGGCATTTTGTTTGAGTATATATTGATTGATTTCCCCTGTTATTATTTAGAGCATAAGTGTTTCGAAGTTCTTTGATGCTCTTAGATAGAGAGGATTGTATTTTTCTCCAGATATAGTTTCTTCTCAATGTATCATGGTTGTATTATTTATATTTTAATGGTCATCATTTTATTCTCAATCAAATAAATTGTTTTTCACTGTCATAATTGAAATTCTTAAGATTTATGTTAATCTTAAGGATATTGTAAGTCATTGTGTATATTTGTAACTTGATCTTAATCCTATATCTCTTGATGCGTTCAAATATCTTGAGATGCTTACGAGTTTATGAAACATACGGGGATGTAAGTTTTAATCTCATAGGTATTTTCTCTAATGCAATTTAGCATATAGTGAGGGAAAACATCTTTTTCTATTGCAATATAACTTTTTTTTTTAGGGAAGAATTGCAATATAACTTAAAATTCAAAGAAATCCATACCAACAAATAAGACATGGTACATTATAAATCATCCATGTACTATTATTATTTGTCACACTCTACTTTCTCATTCATGTAAGGTTATTATATATGTGATTTTATTACATCTTTATTGTATATGTGATGTGACACATGTTTATGATATCATCCAATATCAAAATTATTCCAAAATCGAGCGATAGACTTTGATTATCTTTGAATTAAATGTTTCAAAATGATCAACTAATATGCATATGTTTTATTCTCTTAATTGTTATTATTTTTCTTTATTACATATACAAAAATTAGTATTTATTCAATAAGGAGAATGTTAGAATTTTATTCCTATTAGATGTTTATTAGTTATTATTTTTAAATTAAGATTAAGAAAATTATGAATTATTCTAGTAAAAGATATTAAAAGTAATCTAATAAATGATAAAAAGGACACCTTATCACTTTTGAGTTAAATATTTATTAGATCTACGAAGGAAAGGTCAAATAAACTTACTGTATATAGTTGTTAGGTCTCTTATATCTGGTTAAGTTTATATCACGTTTTTGTTGAGTTGAATTGTCTTATGCAGCCTGAAGTGTTAAAATTGGTGGAGCAATGACAATAAAGGTAAGGAAGAAGAGGAAGCTGAAAGGAAAGTCGAAGGAGTTCAGAAACAAATGGAAGCTGAAAATGATGATGCTTAATATAAGTCAAAGGTGCATAGGTCAAAAGAATGAAGATCAAACTCTGATGAAGGAAATTCAATTCAAAAAGGAAGAAGAAGATAGGATGGAAGCAACCATGAAAAATCTAGAAAATGCAACATGAAGAAGATCAAAGCAGAAGAAGTGCAGAGCATAAAAAATAGCAAAAGTCTGAAGTAAGATTTCAGGAAGATTAATTATTGAAATCAAATCTTGTTAGAGCTAAACAACACACGAGTAGTTGGAGCTTCTCAATTCCCTGGATGACAATCGGATTTGTATGTCAGGATATTGTTTGTTGAAGAATCAAGTAGCTGTTAAAGAAATCATTTACTGTTCATGCTGTAACAAGTTTCAGTTTTTCTTTTTACCAATGTTAGATTTATTTATGCTAAAGACAAAGGAAGTTGCTTTTGTGTCTTGCCAAATCAGGAAATGTCTGTACTAGTTTAGCTTTATTCATCAGATTAAGTTTTTATCCTTCAGTTCATTTTTTCAAGTTGTATCAGAATGTGATAGAGCAAAATATAAAGCTCCTCATTTTTCATCTTCAGATATGTATGAAAAAATAAAAAAACCTTCAATACATAATCTTCTATTCAAGTTTCAATTTTCATGTTATGTTTCATTTTTGATTTCCAGCAGCAAGTTTTTCCAAAAGTTGAATAGCAAAAGTGGAGAAGAAGCATTAGTTGATGTTCGGTTTTTGCGAAAAAATCCTGAAGCTAGTTTGGATTAGGATGAGAGTGAAAACTACAAAAAAGTCACCAATATACAAGTTTTCAGTCCATTTGTCCTGCTTGTATTGTCATTTCCGTTTTGCCTTCCTGAAGTAAAGTCAATTTTAAAAAGTGAGTAGTTGTAGTAGTATACATACAAAAACAGATAGCTTGCAAAACCAGAAAGTTTTGACTCAAGTTAGAGCAACATTCGTTTTCCAATTACACCAAATCTTCAGCCTTACATTCATAAATTAGTGAGGTGTCCTTGTTACAAACTTGGTGAAACATTCGGATGACAAATTGAAGACCAGAAGTTCCAAATTTCTATCTAGCTAAAATCTGCATGAACAGTGGAGAAGGTGTTCGACGAAAGGCTTCAACTAACATTGTTGCTCGTCAGGTTGTGCGGTGAAGGTGCTATCTTCAATCCTGGAAGGGCATCTTCAAGAGTTTTCTATGACCTGTAAAGAAATAAATACATTAAGAAAAGTGCAAAACATAAAGCTTCCAATAAGCTTTGTTTCAAGGAATTTTTGTAAAGGAGATCGAGAGTTCTAACAAGTTGTTCAAAGGTAGCCGAGTTTTCTCAACCTCCAGAGTAGCTTACTCAAATAAAAATAAATAGTAAACCAGGTATGCCGCTTCAGTATCTCTATCTATTATAAGTTTATGATTGATCTTAATCTGATCAATAATTTTTACGTTATATCTCGCAATCTGGTAAATCGTTCATGTCACTTTATAGCCACACCGTAAATTACATCCATGCTTGTTAAATTGATTAATCGTTTGGGATGTTATGAGATCTTCATTCGTAAACTCTTGACCTTCAGTGAATACAGTTATACACTACTGATGAGTGTTGAAGTAATTACCAGCACAACATTTGAAATATTAGAAACATCTTGTGTTCACTACATTCACCACTCCAAAAGGAGACTGTATCGTCTTTATCTGCATTGTTATGTAATTCATCTAACAATAGGATCTGACAGTTGTTCTCCGTTACCTAATTAGTATGTCTTTGGCTTCTCCAACAGGGCAGAGAAATACCACTCGTTTTTGTGTACTCCACGATCAAGCTTCATGCCTGCATTCCACCTCAGCCTCTTGAACCCAACACGGTCTATCATCGGAAGGTAAGTCTGGTTCAACTGTGATCCCATACAGAAAAAATGGTCAAGCCAGAAAAGGCCTCCAGGCCTCAACACCCTGTATACGTCGTAAAACGTGAACTCGAGCATTACATCGGGGATCCAGTTGCTCAAAACATGCATAGAATGAACTATATCAAGCGTATTCTCAAAGAAAGGTAGCCTCTGTGAAACACTAACATGGATCGGGATTAACCCCCTTGAAGCAATAAAGCTGTTGAAGGGACCATCCAAATTCATTGAGCTTGTGATGATGGTCACATTTCGTTCCCTCATTCTAGCCGCAAAGGTGCCCGTCCCGCCTCCTATGTCAAATCCAATACGGATAGTTCCAGGAGGCTTTGTATTGAGAACTTCATCGATGCTATAATCAAGTCCCCCATTGTCGAAAAGCCACCTGAGCTTCTCTCTACCCTGCAAATCAAAGCAATCTTTACAATCGTAATAGCCTGGTTTTTTCCTGCGATCAATCAGACATTTGTAGTTTTTGCAAGTGTAAGGATCCCACATGATGCTGTTGTCTGATGGAGTCGTCCATAGACTTTGAGGTAATGGTGTTGGCTCCACGTACTTCACAGGGGACTTGGGACGACATCTCCTACGAGGGAGAGGTTCGCATCCCTTGAGCATCAGTCTTTGAGCAAAGACATCATCAACTGGGCACTCCCCACCAATTTCATATCTCATATACTGAGTCAACTCCTCTTGATACCTCAGACACCCTGCTCCAACAGGCGGATAGAGCTCGTCGGATCCCATCCTAGGTGAGTATCCCAGGGGGAGCTTGTGAGGACCTATTGCCCGAGTAAGTTCAGAAGACAAGGCTATGTCAATATTATGATAATTCAACTTCACCATCAACTCCTTTGAAGATGAGTCGGACGCTTTGTTTTCATATTCTCGGGTACTTAGCTCTACAAGGAGCGCTTGTAAAAGGATGTTGGTGGTGTTGAGCTTTTGGTACAATTCGGAGATTAGTGAATGACTAGCAGCAAGTTGATGCTTTGTAGAGTTGAGCTGATAGTGCAACAGAGAGGAGTCCAAAACAAAAGGAAGAGACTTAGTACTTAAGTTGAGTGAGGGGCAAGTGAAAATATAGATGGTGAGAAGGTTGGTTAGTATAACAAGTACAAGCATCTTCAGCTTGTACTTTGTATGAGGCTGTTGCTTTCTTTGGAAATCATCAGCTTTTTCACTTCCCATCTAATCAGCTATAGTTTCTTTCTTTGGTTTCTCTAACTTTGTATATCTATCTCCTAGAGAGATTATGGAGAAGTGTAAGACTCGAGACTGATAACAACTATTGAAAGAAAGGAAGCATATAGAAGTGAGGAAGAAGGATAGAGAGTAAATTAACGCTACCAACCGAGCATGTTGACGGTCTCAAGGAGCTTGGGTCATGTGACTCGCCGGTTTGGACGTGAATGGCAATGTCAACATTTTGCACCATACGCGGATCTTGGCTTCATTTCTAGCATCTGCAATTAATATCTTCACGTACTGCCATGTATTTAATTTTTTATTAGCTTTTGATATTGGATGGCAAACAAAAAAGTAAATTTTTAACAAGAAATTGAAAATTTTTGGTGGAAGTTGACGCTAATGTATCAGTAGCCTTAGCTTATTTTATTTATTTTGCTATTGAAGAAGTTAGGATTGCACATGCAGCGTCATAAGTTTTTCTTAGATAAGCCTTTGTTTTCATGGGATAGAGTAGTTGTAATGGTGAATTAAACCTTGCTATGTTAGTCAACGTAAGTGTTATATTTCTAGTGGTATTCCCATTCTACTTGGCACTTCATATAAAGGTCAATTTAATATGAATTACCTTCGAATCATTTGTGTAAATTGCCTTGAAGCGTACAACCATAGGCTTTACTGACTGCCTGCTGATAGAATCTGAGATTGGAAATGCAAGTAGGGGAACGAGACATATCCTTCTGCTGGTCCTCGACTCCCTTTGAAAGAATACTTGAGGACTACTCACATTTGTTATTCCATTCTTAAGCTCCTGTTTTTTTTTTAAATATTAATATTAATTTTGTTTTAATATTAGTAATAAATCGGGTTAATTCAGACCTAACCTATTGTGTTATGATTTTACCTATAAAATCATTTTTGGGTCTCAATATTTTATGAAAATATTGATTCTAATTATGTATGTCTTTTGATTATTTGATTAGACATACATATGATAATTATGTAATTTTGCACAAATTACATGTGATTACTTGAAAATTTTGTGTGTATAAATTCATGATTGTTATATATGCAAAAATTAGATTAAATATTTTGTGCATTATTATTTGATTTATTTGCATTATTTATTAATTGATACAAATAGTTAGGCTTTAATTTAAAGCTTAAAATAATGTTAGTGATCATATGATTTTAATTAATTGGGAGTAACCACAACATCTCAAATTAATTATGATTATATATTTAGTTTTAAGATCACATTAATACATTAATTGTAATTAATTTTACATGATATGATAAAATCTACCCACAAGAATTTTATTATATTTGTGCGATTAATTAGGATAAAATATTTGATTATATTTCTTAATTTACCCACAAGAATTAAGAAAATGAACATAATTCAATAGTTTTATCATAACATTTCAGATGAATTTAATTGAGTAACACTTTAGCCCACAGGCAAGTCCTATGTCACTAGAGTCATCTATTAAATGCACGATTTACATTGGTAAATCATGAATTATTATTGGTCTCGAAATATATATAATGAGCATATATTTTATTTATCAATTTGCAGTTACTCCAAATATTTTTGATATTAAGTGTGATGTTCCCGAATTACGAGGTGACAACTACAAAATGTGGAAGGAGAGAGTTCTGCTTTATTTGGGCTGGATGGATATAGACTATGCTATTAGGAAGGACAAACCATCGAGTATGACTGAGAATAGCACTCCAGTAGCTATTGTTCTTTATGAAAAGTGGGAGAGGTCTAATTGTCTCTCCGTGATATTTATAAAGACCAAAATATCTGCTGGCATTCGTAGTTCTGTTGACCAGCATAGTAACATGAAAGATCTATTAAAGGTCATTGATGAGCAATTCGCTACATCTGATAAGGCCCTTGTCAGCACTTTAATTATGCAGTTGTCATCCTTAAGGCTCATAGGAATAAAGGGCATACGTGATCATATTATACATATAAGGGACATAGTGGCTCAGTTGAAAGCGTAGGAATGTACAATATCAGAATCTTTCTTAGTGCGTTACATTCTGTGCACTCTACCTCAACAATACAATCCTTTCAAGATCTCCTATAACACACATAAAGATAAGTGGTCGATCAACGAACTGTTAACCATGTGTGCGCAAGAGGAAGAGAGGTTGTTGATGGAAGATTGCGGTCAATTTGACCGTTTTCAGAAAGAAGAGACAGGACGATGCCAAGAGTAAGGGAAAAGAACAAAGTTGCTCCTCAAGCCGATATAAAAAAGCCATCAAAGTGTTTCTTCTGCAAGAAGAGGAGACACGTGAAGAAAGACTGCGCTAAATTTAAGGACTGGTTCGAGAAGAAAGGTACTGAAATTTCATTTGTTTGTTATAAGTCTAATATGGTTAGTGTTAATCATAACACATGGTGGATTGATTCTGGTTCTACAATCCATGTTTCAAATACCTTGCAGGGTATGCAAAACCTATGAAAGCCAGTGGGAAGTGAACAATTCATTTATTCAAGAAGCAAGACGAGTTCACATGTGGAAGCCATCGGCACTTACAGTTTAGTTTTGAGCAGTGGTTTTGTTTTGGGCTTGGAAAAGACCTTTTATGTTCCAAATTTCTCTAGAAATTTGATTTCTGTATCGAGACTTGTACCATTTGGTTTTTCCTTTAACTTTTCATATTCTAGTTTCAGTTTATGTAATGGATCGAAAGTTATTGGTTGTGATACATTATCTAGTGGTCTCTATTCCCTTTAGTTACAAAATAATAATGCTTATAATTCGATGCATGTCGCTGTTGGATTGAAATGATTTATTGTGAATGAAGAATCCTCTATGTTGTGGCACTGTAGATTAGGACACATCTTCATTGAGAGAATTAAGCGATTAGTAAATGAAGGGGTACTTAGTACTTTGAAGTTTGCTGATTTTGAGACTTGCATGGATTGTATTAAGGGTAAACAAACTAACAAGTCTAAAATGGGTGCTAAGAGGAGTACAAACCTATTAGAAATCATACATACAGATATTTGTTGTCCAGATGTGGATGCAAATAGTCCGAAATATTTTATCACCTTCATAGATGACTATTCGCGATATATGTATCTCTACTTACTTCGTGCTAAGGATGAAGCTTTGGATGCCTTTAAAACGTTTAAGGCTGAAGTGGAGAATAAATGTGAAAAACTGATTAAAATCGTGAGGTCCAATAGAGGTGGAGAGTACTATGGTAGATATACTAAAAGTGGACAAGCACCTAGTCCTTTTGCGAAGTTTCTTCAGGAACATAGGATTGTTGCCCAGTACACCATACTTGGTTCTCCGGATCAGAATGGTATGGAAAAAAAACAAACCGAACCTTAATGGATATGGTGAGAAGTATGGGGAGTAACACAAAACTTCCTTAATTCCTCTAGGCAGACGCTCTAAAGACGGCTATGTATAAATTAAACTGAGTTCCAGCTAAGGATGTCTCAAAGAAACCTTTTGAGTTATTTAAGGGTTAAAAATCGAGTCTGAGGCATATACGGGTTTGGGGATGCCCGTCTGAAGTGAGAATTTATAACCCACAGGAGAAGTAGCTAGACCTAAGGACCATTAATGGGTATTTCATTAGATATGTTGGAAGGTCTAAAGTGTATAGGATCTATTGTCCATCTCACAACACTAGAATTGTGGAATCAAGAAATGCAAAATTTCTTGAGAATGACTTGATTAGTGGGAGTGATCATTTTCAAGATATAGTTTTTGAAAAGGGCCACTACGAAGCTCAACCCTCTGGTTCAAGTGATAAATTGATTATCATCTATACCCCCCAAGTTGAAACGGGTATTGGACAACCAGTTACTGAAGTTACATAAGTTGTTAGTACCAATCCAATAGATCAAGTTGGAAATGAGGAACAACCAGAAATTGTTGAGCAACCAGTTCAACAACCGGTTGAGCAACAAGTTCCTCTTCTCAATGATGATACAACATTGAGGAGATCTACTAGGATTAGAAGGTTAGCAATACCTAGTGATTATATCGTGTATCTACAAGAGTCAGATTACAACGTTGGAGCTGAAAATGATCTTGAAATGTTTTCACAAGCCATGAGTTCTAAAGAATCAGACTTGTGGTATAATGTTATGAAGGATGAGATGTATTCTATGGCATCTAATCAAGTCTGGGATCTCGCTGAGTTGCTAAATGGTGTGAAAACCATTGGATGTAGGTGGGTATTTAAGATAAAGAAAGACTCACAAGGCAACATTGAGAGACATAAAGCAAGACTTGTTACAAAAGGGTTCACTCAAAGGGAAGGAATCGACTACACGAAAACAGTTTCTCATGTATCTAAGAAAGATTATCTTCGTGTAATCATGGCATTAGTAGCTTATTTTGGTCTTAAGTTACATCAAATGGATGCGAAAACAGAGTTCCTTAATGGTAAACTAGAGAAAAAGGTTTACATGAAACAACCTGAAGGATTTTCTTTTAGTGATGGTGAGCATTTAGTCTGTAAGCTTAATAAATCCATATATGGGTTACAACAAGCCTTCGAATAGTGGTACTTAAAATTCCATGAGGTCATCACTTCTTTCGGTTTTGAAAAGAATATAATGGACCAATGTTTATACCAGAAGGACAGTGGGAATAAAACTTGTTTTGTTGTATTGTATGTAGATGACATTTTGCTTGCGACTAATGATAAGGGTTTACTATATGAGGTGAAACAATTTCGCTCAAAGAATTTTGATATGAAAGATATGGGTGAGGCATCTTATGTCATTGGCATCAAGATCCATAGAGAAAGATCTCAAGGCATTTTGGGTTTATCTCAAGAGACCTATATCAATAAAGTTTTAGAGAGATGTCGGATGAAAGATTGTGCACCAAGTGTAGCACCCATAGTCAAGGATGATAGATTTAGTTTGAATCAATACCTGAATAATGACTTTGAGCAGGAACACATGAAGAACATTCCTTATGCTTAAGCTGTTGGAAGCCTTATGTATGCTCAGGTCTACACCTGACCTGACATTGCATATGCTGTTGGAATGATATGAAGATATCAGAGTAATCCAGGTATTGATCACTGGAAAGCTGCACAGAAGGTTCTGAGATATCTTTAGGGCACAAAGGACTACATGCTTTTATACAGACGAACTGAGAACTTGGAAGTAGTTGGATACTCCTATTCAGACTTTGTTGGCTGCATTGATTCAAGGAAATCAACATCTGGTAATATATTCATGCTAGCTGGTGGATCTGTACCTTGCAGAAGTGCCAAGTAGACCCTGATTGCTATTTCCACTATGAAGGATGAGTTCGTCTCATGTTTTAAGGCCACCTCGCATGGTGTACGGTTGAAGATTTTCATCTTTGGGCTTCGAATTGTTGATTCAATTTCTAAGCCATTAAAGTTGTATTACGACAACTCCGTTGCGGTCTTTATGGCTAAAAATAACATGAGTGGAAGTCGAAGTAAGCATATCGACATTACATATTTAGCCATAAGCGAATGTGTTAAGGAAAGAAAAGTTTTCATAGAGCACATTAGCATTGATTTGTACATTTGTTGATTCAATGGAACTCTTATTCAGTTTGATATTTTCTCATAAATTTTGTTCACACATATTTTGATTGGTTTTGAGAAATGTCGCTTAAGTTTGGACCTAGAATAAACATATGGTTTATTCATTAAGTTACTGGGCTAGTAAGGAGAAATTTTTATATGTAATACATGGAAGATAATACTCACTATAAGAGGACCTATCGCCATGATTCATATATTTGATTTCTTGTTATGTATGGTGATGGGTTAAATGGACCAAGTGGGAGAATATAAGATTTTTACGATTTACCTAACTCTCCTAATTATTATATATGGTCCATTTAAATGCTTTAACCCTATCGACTATATGGTGTTGCCCATCTAGCCAACCCTTTGTCTTTGTGATGGCCAGAGACTGAGTAGGTGTAATGGGTTTAAATTAAGTTGGTTTGGTCCCTATCTTCACTAAGTGTTGGTCCCCTTCCCGAAGCCCGGACATCGATGCCGGACCCCGTTCCCGGAGCCCAACTATTCAGAACGGGAACACAATCGGAGACCGTTGGACCTTAGTCCCGACTTCCAAGGCTAAACCCTGGATGACCCGTCGGAACACGCAAAGGAAATTAAATTTGCGGAAGCAAACTTATCTCACTCAACCAGACATTCATACAAAATAAAACTATCATATTATACTGAATCACCCAATAATGCCATTGCAATCGCAAAGTATTCAACAGATCCATGCTAAAAACAAAATA
>JANZLX010000005.1:19481885-19492777 GCA_025531955.1 Erythroxylum orinocense
TTCTTTCCTATACTGTAACCCTTTGCATGTATATATATACTGCAGTCTATAATGAAAGAAATATAGAGCAAATAAGCGCTGATTCACAAAGGCTGTAATACCATGAAGAATTTTGGTAGGAAAAGGTCAACCCTTTTCTCATTAACTATCTGAGCATATATATTCATACTTTACAACCAGATTTTTTTGCAAACAAATCTTAAAATAAAGAAACTACCTAATCAGGAATATACACAGCAAATATTCACCCCTAAAATATAGAAAAGAAAATATATAAACATCCTAATTTTATGCACAATCCCTATAGAAGAGTATTACTCTTCTTAGGTACTAGAAAGTTCCATTAACTATGATCACAAAATGCGTTAAAGATACCCATTTAATCAAGGAAGATACCAGAACATCTGTACCAAAAATTACGTTAATCAAATCATTCGTGAGAATCAGCTAAGGCAGACATTGATCTCTGAGATATCTTCGACGTAGTCTTTATTAAGAAATGAAGAAGAATTTGCTCCTTTGTCACCTTTTCAATTTTCAACCTTATTTATTAGCTAGACTTTATTATGTTGGATTTTTCCTTGATCTCTTGGCCACAATTTCTTCATGTCAGGTTTTGTTATGTGCTCATTCTTGGTCCCTTGGGTCTAAATGCCTCATTTAGATAATTGTTTCAATTTATCATCAGAAACTATGAACATATATCTTCACTTTCAGGCATTAGATTTTTACTCTCTATTGCACTGAAATCTTTTAGCTATTTCTTGGAATTGTGGGAATTCAATAATCATCAAATCAGTGAGTGGATCTCGGATGCCGAGTATTGCCCCTTTTCTACATACACGAGTTTTAGATTGTTGTCCTGTTTCAGCATTTTTCTAACATCATCATGTTTGTGTTAACCCATTAACGTTGATACATATTAAGTCCTTTCTTTTACCACCAAGTTTAATATGTGCTTCTCATTGGTGAACTTCACTCATCAGCGGTTTGTTGGTATTCTGAAGGTCGTGGCCTTGAAAGAAGATGGATGCCCAAAAGTATGGGTTGTGACTTCTGATCATGAGCATCAGCAAGCAGCACATGGAGCGGTATGCATTTTCCTTGCAGCTCACTATCATTGAATTGACTGTTGGGCATTGGAAATCGGTTTTAATGGAATGCCTTGTTTCTGCCTTCTAGTTAATATCTTAGCACGTCTGCAGTATCAGACACTTTTTGCATTTTAATCACCTAATGGGTAGGTTTTCATTTGATATCACATGGAAATGAGCATCTTTTTCTCTATATTGCTTCGTGACTACTTGACAGGTTTGGTTTGTGTTGTGATATGATAGGGAGCCTTTGTATGGAGTTGCAAGGCATTGGTTTCTGAAGTGAGCAATCATTGATTTGTCAGGATGTGTTACGAATTTTTTCTGCATGCGTCACTTAACTACCATTTCTTTTGAATATTGCAAGTTTAGATTAAGGCATCAAAGGAGGAGGTGGATAGAATGCTGAAAGAACAGAGGTGTGTATTACTTAAAAACAATATTATCCATAGGGAGTATACTGATTTCCTTTTACGAGCACGCCGTCAAGATAGGAGAGCTAACGAGCATGCAGTCAACATATGATTATAGCTCTAACGGGAAAGAGAAACTGGATACCTTTTCTATACAGTTAACAAGATTGCATTATTTCATTATTATTTCATTTTTTACATATTTCCTTAGGAAATAATTTAAGTCTTCTTTCTTACATTGTTCAGGCCAGCTTTCCAAGGTAGATTGTTAAAGAACAATCTTGATTCTCAAGTTGTGGATGCTCTCAAGGATTTAAGGAGTAAACTAGCAGAAAATGCAAAAAATAAATAAATACATGACTGATTTACTACACTGTGGCTTACATCTTTTGCTTATATCTGTAATTGTTCCTTGCTTTTACCGGAGACCATGCAAAAGATTGGAGTTGGCATTCGATTCCTTATTATGATTTTTTATGTACATTAATTATATCCGACTTGAATCTCTTGTTTTTCATGATTAAACGTGGCCGTTTACAGCAGTTTTGCTTAACCATAGACACTGGTTTTGACATGTCTCCGTACTTATAATGTTTCCATACCCGCACCGCAGATACCTACATCGCACCTATTAGGGAGTTCAGATCTTTTGTCCAGTTTTTATGGTGTCTTATTGTGTCTAGTGAATCTTAGCCATTTATTTATGTGGGCTTTATGTTTATTTATGTGGAGTTCACACAGGATCCGCATAAATGAATGACTGAGATTTATTGGACACAATAAGACACTATAAAATTGGATAGAGGATCTTGTTTTCCCCATTAAGAATTTGGCTGCAAGAGAGTAGCTAAAAGTACTTGTTAAAAAGTATCATAAACTTTAAGCGCAAAAACTTACGTTTTAACTACAAACTGTTGCTAAATAACTGTATTTAAAATATGACTGGGATTTTAAACTCAGTTTATATAAATTTTGTTTTAAATAAATGAAAAAAATTATTATCATTTTTTAAAACTTTGAAAATAACTCATTCCTAAGTTTAAGGTATAATAGGATGAGTAGAATTTTAATTGGTGTAGGATAGCTAATATATTGTTGTATTTGTATATATGAACAGAGCATCCAGAGGGACGTAACTCTTGCTCAAAGTCTCTTCCTGGAAACCACAAGCAAAAACCAATGACAAACATGCTGGAATCCGATCTCCGGTCACCCCTGGTCCAACCTTCTAAGGAAGCCACATGGAATAAGCCCGTCCAGGGACTTCCAAAGCCTCAGAAGCTGACCATCGACGACATGCTGCAACAGCACTGCGGCGAGTTTGGGGCCTGGCAATTGCGACACTTCGTGTTGGCCAGCCTGGCTTGGGCTCTTGAAGGTCTACACACCATGGTCATGATTTTTGCAGACCAGGAGCCAGAGTTTCGGTGTGCAGGGACGGGTTGCACTGAGTGGGCAAAGACTGTTTGCGGGTTCGAGCCAGGTTCATGGGACTGGGTTGGTGGTTCAGGAAGCTCCACAGTGGCTCAGTGGGGTTTGGTTTGCGGCGAGAAGTTTAAGGTTGGACTTGTTCAGGCTGTCTTCTTTGGTGGCTGCATGATTGGTAAGTTTTGTGGTTTCGCTAATCTTTTGACAAACCGTAGTATATGTCTTCTCCAATGATTAGTTTATGTTTTTTCATACCTTAATATATAAAACTAACCACGTGGAGTTTTACCAAACTGTCCACTCTACCCAGCAGTTAAGCCAATGTTTCACTAATTAGATGGGTCATATTAAGAGGAAGCCGTTCACCTGATGAGATAATTTCGATAATGACCCGTGATCGTTTGTAATAAATAATAAGTTTGACCAAAGAGCTGCCATTACACATCGTTGTAAGTTGAAACATCTTATCAGTAATTTCTTTTTCTAGTTGCGTACGCCGATGAAACTCAACGGGACATCTTATCAGTAAGTTGATAGACATGAATCTAAACTTACTCGCTAGGTTTACAATATGGTATATAATATTTATACAAGTTGTAGATGGTATAACTTGTTGTTTAGTAAACTTTCCATGGGGGCGACTGTAATTTCCTTTATTTTATTAACGTCAAAAGCAAAAAAGTGGGTAGAGTTGAAAAGACCCGAGGCATATCCTTGCATTATTGTATGAAACGGGACCCTAAGAATAGAAAATCTCGATGCTTTTGGAGAACTGGGACAATTGGTAAAAGGCTAGTGATTGATTGTCCACTTTGTCGCTTCCCTAGTTAATATTGACAAGTATCATCTCTTAATGTATCCAAACCGTGAAAGTTCTTGTTAAGAATATATAACAACTGTTGATCATGTGCGTTTTGGCATCTAGCTAGTTCAGTGCAATTACGACGGATGTATAATTTTTTGTTCCCATCCAAAATGATTTTGTCTACAAGCTAAAGAGCGTTAAAAGAATGGCTTTTTGCTGACAAAGGAAATAATATCTTCTGGATCTCATGGTAATGATGTTGTGGATAGATCATTTCTCCTGATACTTTTTATTATGATAATTCTTCAGGTGCAGGAATTTTCGGCCATCTTTCAGACTCAAGCCTTGGAAGAAAAGGAGCGCTCACAGTAGTATGTATTATGAATGCTGTATTTGGTTGCTTAACAGCATTATCTCCAAACTACTGGATCTATCTTCTTCTCCGACTACTCACAGGACTCAGCGCCGGGGGCACTGGTCTCTGTTCGTTCGTCCTTGCCACCGAACCTGTTGGATCCAGAAGTCGTGGCGCCGTTGGCATGTCCACCTTCTACTTTTTCTCCTCCGGAATCGCCTTACTCTCTGGTATTGCCTATCTCTTCCGTTCCTGGCGTGCACTCTACATTGTATCTTCACTTCCTGCCATCCTATTTGTTGTTCTTGTTCTTCCTTTTGTGTCTGAGTCACCAAGATGGTACCTAATTCGAGGAAGAGTGAGTGAAGCGATGAAAGTAATGAGCTCCATTGCTAAAGGAAATGGAAAACACCTTCCTGATAATATTATCCTTGCCCTTGATGAAGAAGTAAAAAACGATTCAACCAACGGTACTCAAATAGACAAGGAAGAACTTGAAACAAAACAAGCAGTAACAGGATCTCTGATTGATGTGATTCGATCCCCAGTGACCCGTATTAGATTGTTTTTAGCTGTGTTTATCAACTTCTTCTTCGCAACCGTGTACTATGGACTCAGTTTGAACGCTGTCAACCTAGACACCAACCTCTATCTCACTGTGCTGATCAATGCAGTAGCTGAAATGCCAGCATATCTAATAACAGCCCTTCTGTTGGACAAAATAGGAAGGAAACCATTAGCAATTGGGACACAATGGTTCAGTGGTGCGTTTTGTTTGGTGGGAAGCTTGATGAGTAATGTTGGGATATGGAAAGTGTTCAGGATGCTCTGTGGGGTGTGTGGGATATTTGGCTCTGCGGGAACTTATAATTTGTTGTTTATATACACCGCAGAGTTGTTCCCTACGGTGGTCAGAAACGCCGCGCTTGGTGCTGCGACACAGGCAGCGCAGTTTGGGGCGATATTGGCACCCATTATCGTGGTTATGGGAGGTGCATGGCCGTTCACAATTTTTGGTGTATTTGGGATTGCTGGAGGATTGTTTTCACTTTTCCTTCCTGAGACATTGAATCAACCATTGTATGATACATTTACGGGTATGGAGGAAGCTGAAAACGGCCTAAGAGTTGCATGAAGTGGTTCATAATGAAGAAGCAATTGCACACTAGGTTAGGTTTTAACTAGGAATAGTAGGTAGAGAGGAGTCACAGTGATGGAAATCTAAATCTTGTTATATTTATCACGCTGTTGTGATTTTTGGGTTTATTTTTAGGATGAGATGTGGCATTATTCGTTGACATCAAACCCTCTCAAAAATGCAATAAATATTTCCACTACTTCTTTAGAGATTCTACTGCATCGCCTTGTTATTGCGGAAGTCCAAGTCAAGTTATCAAATCTTTGGACCCTCAAATTAAAGATTAATCCTATTTCCTTCAATAAACTGAATTATTACATGTATGAACGACAAAAAATGTATGAATTTCTTTCCGTAATTTTAAAGATTCAAATAATATTAAACCATTATAAAGTTAATATATAATTAAAAAGAAGTAAAAATTATAAAAATAACACCAATGCCTATCAATATATAATAAATCTAATAATTTAAAATGAAATTGAATCTAATATAAGACTTAGAATAATAATAAAAATTAATATTATGTTTCTAGGAGAGGTTGTATCCAATGTTATTAGTTTTGTACCGTACCGATCAGTATCAGCCGGAAAGTATCATACCGACTAAAAAACAGTACGAAACTATGTTTAAAGGTACTAGTTGTTAGTATCGGTGATTTTGCATAGTATCGGCTGTTACCGATCGGTATTTAAAATCCCGATCAAATATCAACCGATATCAAAATTTTAAAAAAATAGGAAGATTATTTAACAAAATTTTCATTCTTTTTTAATTCTTCCCGCCTCCTGCTTCCCCCACCCCTCTTTTTCAAAGTTTGTTTTAATTAGCTATTTACTTATTTAGTTCAACTTTTATTTTGATATTTTAATTTATATATTTAAAATAAAATAAATATTTGTATTGCTAATAATAATTATAAATTAAATAAAACCTAAAAATAAAATTATTTAAATTTAAATTTATTTTAATCTTTTATATAATATTCATTAATAGATTATTAATAAAATATTTTATATTTTAAAATAAATAATTTAAAAATTATTATTTATAAACTAATATTATTTTAGATATATTTTAATTATTAAATCAAATTTTATTGGAATTATATATTTTAAAAATATTTTAAATTTTAATTATAATTATTAAATTAAAATTATTTATTTATATTTTTATTAATAATTAATTAATTATATAATATGAAATTAAATTTTTTAAATTCTTATTAATAATAAATATATTAAATAATATATATTTAATTGATAATAAATTAAATAATATATATTTTTATTTCAAGTTTCACTTCTAGTTGGTCATTTCCTCATCACGAGCTCTTATTGTAAATTGTAAATAGATCTTTATTGTTCTTTTTATTTGATGTCTTGATGTAATTATTATTTATTATATGGTGAAATTGTAATATTTCAAATACCTTATATTGCTCTTAATTTTATACTTGAATGATGATTAAATGATCTTTTTTATATATTACTTGTAGTTATTATTTATATGTGAAATATGTGAAAATTAATATTAATAAAAATAAATAAATTGTTTTTATTTTTAATTCTTATTATTATGATTTTTGTAGACATGGTTGATATATAATTATAAAGCATACAATATAATATACTAATAAACTATTTTATAATTTAAAAAAAAATCAGGGACTATTTTATAAATTTAAAAAATTACCCAAA
Source organism: Erythroxylum orinocense (assembly GCA_025531955.1). Classification (NCBI taxonomy): domain Eukaryota; kingdom Viridiplantae; phylum Streptophyta; class Magnoliopsida; order Malpighiales; family Erythroxylaceae; genus Erythroxylum; species Erythroxylum orinocense. Next base: position 19,488,819 of record JANZLX010000005.1, read on the forward strand.
ATGATACTCATTATTAATAGTTACTGGTACAGTACCGTACCAGAACCCAATCCAATATCAATGTTAGTACGGTATTTATAACATTGGTTGTATCTCATTATTATCAAAAGTTTCAAATTTCCTAACGCCGTCTAAAAAGTCATAAACCACATTGTCATCTAAAATGTCAGTATCAATATTTTCTTCTGTATTTAAATAAATTACAAATTAATAATGTATGAAATTATTTTCTAATATGTTACACTTTTGATGTTAAATATGTTCAAAAGAAGATTTCAACTGACCATTATTAGATATTCTCAATTTATTCATCATGATAAATGTATTTTCTTTGTAACTTGCCTTTTTAAGTTTATTATAATCAAGTTCAAGCGATAGTTCTTCTTCTTCGATCTAAAATTCATTATGATCAATATAATCAATATAAGTTGGATCATATGTTCTCTTCTTAATAAGTGTTTTGAATTTAGCATACATAAAAGTATAATAACTTTAAAAATAAAATTCAATAAATAAAATCCCTGTTTTTCACCATTATGAGTAACATAAACATTGAGTCTTTAAGGTTTTAAGCGATTTCATTTTTTTCATATGAATACATTAAAAAATGTTCTAATTACATTCACAATCTAATGTAGAAGTTGTTAGAGCAATCTATTATTAAGTTTTCTCAATGTTGGAGTACTTTTACCAAATAATCTTCATCACCTGTCTGCATTTTAAATTAATAGTTATATATGTAAAATATATATTACTAATAGGCAAAGAATAAACTAAAAGCATGAAAATCTACTAGCTTGCATTTTTTTTCATTGTAAGATCTTTCGTTGTAGCAAATCTAGCAAAACTAACTAAACCTGAATATAATTTAATTTCATTTGTTGCCTTTGATTATTCTTCATTGGAGAAAATGTTGGATCCCGATTTGTTTTAAATTTTTACTTATTATTTGTTTAATGATTTATTCATGCTTGGTTGTTTGTTTAATTATTTATTTTTAGAATTGGGTCATTAATTTAGTAGGCATGAATAAAGATTGAAAATTAGTTGGAAAGATTGGGACTTAGTTAGAGTTAATGTGGAGTTAATGGATTAAAGGTGTAGAAACATAAAAGACAAAAAAGGGCAAAATGGGAAAGTCTAAGTTAGTGAGGGGCATAATTGGAAGGAATAGACTAATTGGTGTCTTAAAATTAGAAGAAGAAGTGAAAGATGTCATGAGTGGGAGAAGAGAAGAAGAGAAAACGTGAAAAGGAGAAGAGAAGGAGAAGAAAATTTTAAAAAAAAAAGCTAGGGAAAAAGGAGGAAAAATCATGGAAAGAAGAGAAGAATCAAGCTTTTAAAAGTAAGTTCTTCATCTTTTCTTCTTGCTTTAGTAAAGAAATAGGTTGTTGTGTTGTGAATGAAGAAATTGTAGAGAGAGAAAGGAGTTTTGTGTTGGGAATGTTTGGAGGAGGAAGAAGATGGAGAGACCCATTTGGTTTTAGGGTTTCTAAGTTAGGTTTCGGCTTTTCTAACCTATGTGGACTATAAGTAGGTTAAATTTGAGCTTGATTAGGGTTAATTTATTTTTGTTGTGATTATGAAAATTTGGGGGATTTCCATTTGAATTGAAAATTGAATGAGAATTTTGGTTGTGTTAGAAAATCAATGACAACCTACCCAAGAGCAAGAGGAAGGGACCAATTGAATTTGGATTTTTAAGAGTATAAGGTGGGTAATTTATTTATAGTTATTGTCTAATGGGCAATGTGCATATGTGTGTATGTATAAGCTTGAATTGATAAATTGTGAATTACTATGATATGTTTTTATGTTATGTTATGCATATTGATGTATGACATTGTGATAAAAATTGAATTGTGAACATGTTTATGTTATGCCTTGTATCATGGCATTTTGATTGAATGGAAAGAAGAAAAAAACATGAGAATATGGAATTGTAAATGATTGAATTAAGCATGTGATTTGATCTTGTTTGGGCAAGAGAAGAACTATTTCATAGTCACGTGCACGTCGATGTAAATCCTACCTAGCTGCTCGCTTGTGACCCACGAGATCCGAAAAATAGACTCGTTTCATTCACAGAGTAAACTTCGGTTTCTCTATTTTGTTCACAGAATCCTCGAGCCAAATTGTATGTGCATTTTCATTTTGATGTCTTAAGTTATGATGACATTTTGAGTATTATTCCTAGATGTGAATTTTATCTAATATGTTCCATGGGATGATGTATTGAATTATGAGATGTGTATTGAATTTGTGAATGCTAAAATTTCGTTGTTGGCCTATGTGGATATTTGTATATGTTTGATTGTATAGCTCATTGCCAATGGCTATAAATATGTTAGCCACTGAGTTGTGTAGCTCAACCCACAATTTTCCCTTCTCAGGTGCAGACCGAGAAGAGTAATGACCCTTGCAAGGCATACGGATACTCCAAGATAGCTAGGAGTCTTTTGTATTAAGTTAGTAACTTTTGACTAGCTTTATAGACATATCAAACATGATCATCTTTTGTATTTTGTATTAAGTTGATGTATATGTTGATATGTAAGTAAAGCTTGTTCAAACATTGGTTTTGTTTTCAAATGAGAATGAGAATTGAGAAGTTTGTATGATTATGTTTCTTTAAAGTTTGAGAATGATAGATGTGCTTATCCTTGGTTGAGATTTCCAATTTTTGCTAATGTTCGAAGAGCTTGTTGAAATTGGAAAGATTGTGTGTGATGAATTCGTTGGAGTTGAGATTCAAGTGTTAATGAGATGTTTTTAGTAGTTAAATGGATTTGAGGTGGTTTTTGGCAATAGAAAGGTGGTATTGGAGAAGAGTATGAGGAAAGAGGATGTTAGGATGGGTTTAGGATCCTTTGGAAGGGTTTTGGAGGGTGAAAAATTCATTTCAACCGAAGCTTACATGGTTTGCTCGTGAATCGCACAAGCCATGTGTTTCCAGCGCAGGAGCACTGTTACACCCGAAGGTTACAAGACCTGCCCGTGTTGGGTTATACGACCTATTTTTTTGACCCTCCAAATGATAGAATTTCATTTCTTATCTTCACAAAAGTTGTAGATCTAGAAGTCTTCTTTCCAATCGTCCAAAAATGAAGCCAATCTGGTACCTATAGTGAGAGTTATGGCAATTACGCCAAGGTAGGTACATTATGAGAAAGAATATGAACATGTTGGACTCGTTTGGCAATAACTTCTTCGTCCGACCTTCGATTGAGTTGATTCTTGAAGCAATAGATTTCTAACACATTTTTATACCTTTCCACAAAATTTGATAGCCTTTGGTGTTGAATTTAAAAAGATTGATAAAAAGGAAGTGAGGTTTCATTGAAATGACCCCACAATGAAACCCGCTTACGCTTTTTGACTCCGGATCGATAATTGGGCATCAGAAATGGGGTTCAACATCTTGTGGTATCAAAGCTTAGGTTTTTCCTAGGCTTAGAGTGCATGGTAGGATGAATGGTTATGCTGTGTGCTTAATTGTTAGCATTGTTAAATTGATTGATTGCATTAAATGACATGCATATTATGCATACATGTAGGAAATAGGATAAAGATAAAATGTCAGCTAATCGTTAGTGTTTTTATTGACGGAGTGATATGCCACCTCGTAGAAGGACACGAGGAGTTATGCAAGGATCAATTGCACCTAACCCTCCACCAAGAGAGGAGGGCACAAATGAGTCTAGAGCCTTAGGAGATGTTGAGGCTTCTATAGGGCACAGTATTGGGCCCTTTCTATCACAGACTTAGGAGTCGTGTTGGACCCCGAACTTTTCTTGGAAGATTTCAATGATGGTAAGTGATTCATATGCAAAGAAAAAGGGAAATTCTTGAATTCGAATTGACAATTTCGGAGGTTAAGGAATGAAATGGGTTTTAAATATGTCTATGGTGTGGGTAACATCTTTATAATTGAAAAAGTGAGCTTGTCTAGTTACTAT
>JANZLX010000005.1:19503517-19521985 GCA_025531955.1 Erythroxylum orinocense
ATAATAATAATAATAATAATAATAATAATAATAATAATAATAATAATAATAATAATAATAATAATAAGGATAAGGATGTTTTAGTCTTTTTGTTAGTTATTCCTTTCCTATTCCAAGTTTATATTTTCAAACCAAACAATGTAATAGAAATTCTTTATGTATTCCATTCCTTGAACAAAACAAAGTAATACTTATTATGTTCCTCATTTTTTCTATTACAAAGAATAACTATTCTATTCCTCGTCTATTTCATTCTATTTCTCAACTTAATTTATATTACAACATAATTAATAATTTGTACCTATTACATACAATAATAATTTTTTAAAATTCTTTATATATTATCTAAAAGGGTGATTTTTATTTTAAAATTTTAAAAATTAAGTAAATCTCAACTATTATTTTTAGTGCTATTTTTGCACTTTAATCAAAGTATAATAAATATTAATTTAGTAATAATAAGATGCAAAGTAATATTACCGGTAACAATAAAAATTTATGTAGTTTTTTTAAATATTATGATCCTATTCACATTTTTAATTAGTTGTTGTACTTTCTTCGTATTATCAAACCTCCCCAGATTCTGTTTTATTGTGAACCTTCGGATTGAGTGCGACGACGTGTTGTACTATTTTAGTATATAATTAGCATCAACAATTTGTTAGAGGCAATCATCAAAGCTAACAAATAGGAAAAAGGGTGGAATGCAAAACAGGGACAGGCCTGGACTTGGCAACTGAGAAAAAGGCTAGAACGCAAAACGGGGACAGGCCTGGACTTGGGTTCGTTTGAACTGCAAATGAAGTGGGCTATAGTGAATTGGACCAAACAGGCCTTCAGCTTATTCAAAATTTGCCTATATTTATTTGTGTTAATGGTGATGCTACAGAGTATATCTTTTTTGACTAAATTTTACAATCTACGTACCGCCATTGTCATCCTTCAATATCATACATTTAAGAAAAAACACACATCACATCATCAAAGTACGTAATTAATGCTACTCGCGTTTACCGGTCAAAAACGATTCTCCTCCCCAATTAACACGCAATTATATGTACCAAAAATCAAGATGTGCAAGCTCGGTCCTACGCACCCCAAAGGAACGCAAACACCACTAGCTAAGTAAATGCAAAGGAATGGGATCAAAGGCAGATGATGAACAACATTGTTTGACATAACAGGAGACCAGTGCAGTAATCAATGTCATTTAGTTCAGAGGTTTAACTTGATTGGAGGAGATGATTCACGAGACGCTTGCTTTTCATTTAACTCTGTGAGACGGAAAAAACAGAAAAAGAAGGAAGAAGATCTGCAACTGCAAATAATATTAAATTGAAGGCCCAAAGCCGAAGGCAAGGACGAAAGAGAAGAGAGCAAGACGACAACTCCACCCTCCTAACCGCAACAATAATGAGAAGTCTGACGGTCAATTGAGGGGTCCATTATTATCCATGGTCCTGGTCTGGTCAGACGGTCAATATTTGACCTTCCTACGCATTAAAATCCAACGGTGGGTGTGGACCCCGTTCTCCTTTTGTGATCATATCCCATCTCTTGTCAAGTCCTATTGCCCCATGCATCTTAGCTTCCAATATGCATATGCATGCCCTAAATCAATACCATTTCATATATGCCTATTTAAAAGGAGTCAGCAACTGATCATCAACTAGGAAATGCCCCTACTCCATGTCACAATTTTGTACTGTCAACGACTTTTTGCTCATCTTTCATGTTCTTTACCATTAAACATATATCTGACAAGTCTACGTAGTATATGAAATCTGTCTTGCTCCATCTGTAACTCGACCCCAAATGTGTGGTCTTGCTTGGTAGGGTTCAAGTCGCTGATGGTGAATTCTCATGCCAAATCGACTCCTGTCTACTAGTGTTATATACAGAGTGAAAGCTACCAAACCAAACCGTCACATAGTTATTATAATGTCATTATGGCAGTGACCAACTTCACCGATCCTTCACAATTTTGTAGTTAGATTCCATATACCACAGCAGGTGATATTCTTATGCCGCCCACGTGGGCATATGCGGATATAACCAGCTCCCATGCATGCAAGAGAATCAAACCTATTAACTGTTATCTCGACCGATTACTCTAATTATATGTACCTTGTCAGTGTCTATGTATATAACTTGATATGGAGCAATGCCCCCATATTTCTCGCTTCTCTGAAAGTGAACGCATCAAGTAATTGTTCATTATCCAATTTCTAAATAATGAATTATATATGGCACTTCACTGTCGGTTATTGTAACAAGTAATTGCAAGCTATATCAATAAATTAATAATGGTTTGTGGTATATAATGGGTTCTAACAAGTCCAACTACATGTTGTCAGAAGCCCAAAAGCTACTCTAATACAAGTGTAATTGGCGTCACGTAGCGGTAATCAGAATCTTACTGACTGTATGTATATAAATTAGCTGCGAGTGAACAAATCCCAATAATCAAAATCAAGTAGTTGAAAGGAAAATTCTTTTCCCATATTGTTAGACAAATTGTATGGTATAGAAAAAAAGTCAATGTATCTAATGCGCAAGACTTCCCGCTTTGTGAGAGTTTGAAAATGGTCATAAAATACGCATCATTTCCTTTGTATTTTACAAAGATGCTATTTTCGTTACTTGAACTTGTGACCTTATGATCACAAAAGAGCAACTGATACCCTCATTGTATGATATAAAGTATAGAAAAATCAATTCATTAGTAAAGAATGAAACCATATATGATATAAATAAATTATTAAGACCTTATGCTTTCCATCTGATGAAGAAAGTATAAAATGATAGAGTACTTATTGAAATTCTAAGAGCTGAGGTTATTCTTTTAGTAAATGAAATAACAATTTTCTTAAAAATCAATATTTTTAAAATTTATTAAAATAAATATCTCCATAAATCTAATTCTACTAATTTACCTATTTCTTATATTACCATTTGGAATTAAAATCTTTGAATTATAATTAACCAAGATTAATTAAAAGAAAGAAGTTGCAATAAAGATGGAAGCAACACTAAAGCTTGAAATTTAATAGAAATGGGAAAATGTTAAACTTGCTTTGAGTTTGTTTTTTCATTTATTTTAACTCATTTACTGACCTCTCCATGTCGTAGTTACAGTCATTTCATTAATGAATAGTCTTCACATACTTAGCAAATTAGTCTAATGATAGAAGAAAAATGTTCTTATCTTAATCTTCTTATTTTTCCAATTTGAAATTTATACAAGACAAAAGTATGAATGTAACGATCAATGTTATATAATAAACATTCATTTTATACTCAATTATAAAGTTATGTGGATATGCCATTAATAATATTTTAACATTTTGTTTGTGGCCATTATTAATTTTGTTGTTGTTGTGTAGCTTTCTCATGACTTAGGAGTTATAGAGTTGTACAATCATGCCTATTTTCATCCTTCTTACGACTTGCATTGTAAATCTCACAAATCATGTGTATAGAGGAAATTGACAAGTGAAGAGGAACTCATAGAGATCTATTGGTTTCAGCTGACCTAGGTTCAACCAATTAGGTAATATTTTTAACTTCAATCTTTGTTGCTTTTTCTATTATGTACTTCCTCTGCATCTCTTCCTTATCCATGTGTTCAGTACATTCTGAGCATAACTTCAAGTTATACATTTAGAGAAGCTCTGTTGCGTGTCTGGTTAAGGTTTTTACGTAGGATGAGCTTTCTGAGTTCTCTGAGGATCTCAGATACAAGAACTTCTTTGAGCGAGTTGGTTCCACCAAACCATCTAAGGTCCCTTTGATTCCACAACCCATATACACAGAGCCCTAATGATAGAGCATGAATCTATCTATTTGGGTTTTAGGGTGTTGTGTGGTTGGTCAATTTTTGAACAACCTCTGTGATAGTGTGCCCATGATTGAGCCATATGCACTTGCTAGCTATAGACTCCTATACATTGTTACTATAAAAACATGTGAAGAAGAGATGATCTCTTGTTTCCACATGGATCTTGCATATTGGAAATGTTTTGTCCATTTACAGGTAGGGAATTCTATCAGTTGTATTCAATCTATCTAGGATTGTTAACCATAATATGAAAGATATCTTTGAGGTCAAAACCTTGCTCCAAACAATTCTATGCCATTCCACCTTTTGTTTCCTACATCTTAACAGATCTCTAGTAGGCTTGTTGGTAAGTTAAAGGATGGGTTGAGCCTGCCAGTAAAATGTGTTTAGGGAGTTAGGTTGAGGAAGATATGATAGTTGGAGATGCCTCAAGTTTTGACGAAAATTTCAAGTGCCTTCTGTAATCATTGAGCTGAGTTTAAGTTTGAGTGAAGCGATTTGGGGACTACTTAGACTGTTTATAATGATGTATGAGAGTTTCCAAGTTAAAACGATTATCAATCCAGACATATGTCAAGTTACCATTTCCAATTTTTGCAAGAGATCCCTTCTCAGACTTTATCCCTCAACTTCAGGATCTGTTTGAGAAAATGAGAGTATGAGGATGATTTTTTAATGCTATATAGGCTTCTTTCTTTGAGAAAATAAGAGTGGAGCCATTTCACCAAAAGTCAGTTTTTATACATGAGAATCCACCTTGGTCTTTTCAAGATTAGAGCTTGATTTATGATTTTGATAGGAGTTATGCTTAATCCACCTTCATCTTTGGGAAAACAAATATCAGCCCATTTCACTTTAGATGAACCTTTTGCACCATTTGGGTGATTCCATAGAAAGTTCTTGAGGATTCTTTCAATGGTTGATGATACCTTGAGAAAGAAAGATGTGGGAGATCCAATAAATATGGAGAGAGTCTAGCACCGATTTGATAGGTTGTACCTTCTCTACATAGGATAGAGACTTATTAACCCACAAACTGATCCTTCTCTGTACTTTCTCTACTAGTGGAATGCATTCCGCATATGAGAGTCTTTTAGTAGAGATTGGTAGTCCAAGATACAATAGAGGTGTCTATTTAAATTGCATTTTAGCTGATTGAGAGATGAGAGGTCCCAAGGTAGTAGCTTTTTTGGATAGGAGACAATGACTCTTTATTGGGTTGAAATATAGCTCAGAGAAGTTTTTGAATTTGCTAAGAGCTACCATAAAACTTTGTATGGAGTCCATCAAGGCCCTACAAATTAAAAGTAGATCATCTGCAAAACATAGGTTAGTCAAATCAATCTTTTTGCATTTGGCATGGTATTTGAACTTTGGATTTTTGAGCACTTCACGCTTGATAAGAGAGTTAAGAGTATCCATACAAAGGATGAAAAGGTAGGGGGACAAGCGGTCCCCTTGCCTACGACTTCTTGCTACCTTAAAGAGTGTGGTAGGAGTGCCACCGATCAAAAAAGACGAGGAGGAGAATGGCATATACTCTTTGATCCACTTTGTTAAGATAATTAAGAATTATGAGCCACTAGTAATGTCCATAGGAAATCCCATCTTGAACTATCAAAAGCTTTGCGGAAATTAGTTTTGATTATGTAGTTTGGAGAGTAATTTGACTAGAAGTAGCCTTTTAGGAGCTCTTGGACAATAAGAATGTTATCTCCTATATGTCTACCTTGCATAAAAGTGCCTTGGTTATCACTAATTAGTTGGGTTAGTGTTTTCTTCAGTCTTGAAGCAAGTATTTTGGATATGATCTTGTAGAGGAAATTAGTACATGCAATAAGTCTGAAATCCCTAAAACGTGCGGGGTTGGAGCATTTAGGAATCAAACAGACAAAGTTTTTTTTAATCTCTTTAAGGAGGATCCCCTTGGAGAATAATTCTTTGACTGACTGTATAACAAAGGGTCCAGTCTCACTCCAAGATTTCTGAAAAATACCCATTTAGGCTATCAGGGTCGGGAGCTTTGAAGCCATCCATGGCAAAAACTGCGGATTTTGTTTATGTATTTTCTACTAGTCTTGTGAGAAGATCCGAGTCAGCTGATGAGATTTGTTTGAGGGAGAGGGTTTTGAGTTCATCAATAATAACATTAGAAGTGTTAGGAGTACCTAGAAGTTCTTCAAAGTACCTTACTGCCTCCTTTTGGATTTCCTATTGTGTCTCAAGACTTACACCATCTTTAGAAGTCATAAAGTGGATGTAGTTTTTCCTTGCAAGAATGGAGTTGAGAAAGAATCTAGTACAATTATCCCTTTCCTTTAGCCAATTTACTCTAGCTCTTTGTTGCAAAAGAGAGCTATGGTTGTGTGTAGCTTTCAAGAATTTTGATAGCTTAAAAGTTTCTCTTTCAAGTAGCACCGGATCAGTAGCGTAAGCAGCAAGACTAGCTTGACTAACTTGTAGTTCGAGTCTGAAGGAGTTTAAGGTGGAAATTGTTGGCCTTTGTATAGAATTTAGGATCTTCAATTCCTATTTGATGACTTTCAGCTTTCAAACACAACAGAATTGCTTGGTCCATTAGCAATTATGTACTGCTTCTTTTATACATGCCTCATATAATCCTGGAAAATTCACTAGAAAATTATTGAATTAGAAAGGATGATGCTTACTAATTTTTTGGAATAGATTGTTCACTACAAGGGGAGTGTCATTTGAGAAGAGTGGATCTTTAAATGTAATGAGGCTGTCAGGAAAGGTCTTGAGTCAAATGTCATTTACTAGGGCTCAATCCAATTTTTTTCCTGATCTGGCAAGCTGGTTGTTGTTTGTTGGACCAGGTTAAAGTATGCCCAACATACTTAAGATCATTCATCCTAACTCCTCCACCATGTCTTTCAAATTAAATGTACAATTATTTAGATAGTAGTGTCCTTGTGCCTCTAAAGGGTATAATATGGAGTTAAAGTCTCCACATATAAGCCATAGAGTAGATACAATGTTGTTGAATTATTTTAGGTTATTCCATATATCTCTTCTCAAGAACTGAAAGTTGCTTGCATGAATGAGACATTTATCAGGATATGCTTCTGCATGGCTTGTTCATTTGAGTCTAAGAGATCCGCCTTGAGTTCATCCTCTCGATAGCATATAATTATTTTGCCAAAAGTGTGATGTTTGTAGTTGGTAATCATGTTCCATTAGGAACCAAAAATGTCTAGCTTGACTAAATTTTTTAGTTTGACCTTGGTTTCTAGTAACCCAAAAATGAGAGGTTTCTCTCATAAAACAAAGGAGCTTAAAGCTAACTGTTTAGTGGGACAATTTATTCCACATATATGCTATGCGATTATAGGCATGGTTTAAAAGGTTTGGCTTATGAAGCCTCTCCCTTTACCCCTCTTGGATATCCTTCTCTCCACTGTGTGGAATTCGACATTTTCTACAGATTCTTTAGATGCAATAGAAGCTTTATAAGTTACTTTGATATCAAATTGGATAAGATTAGTATTACTCACCATCGAATCTCCTTCAACATTGTGCACAACTCCTGAAGTGGTGGTTACGGTGACATGATCAACATTGGCATAAGTTTGAGTATCATGTATTGTATTTGTGTTTATAGAACTTTCTGCTTTGTATTGCTTGTTATACTGTGCTCCTTGGATTTTTGTATTTGTGTTGTTTGAGAAATTTGCATTACCTCATTGTTATGTCTCTCTCCATTGTCAAGTGATATAGCATCGTCAGTTTTTTGCATCGTAAGCCTTGGTAGTCAAGGAAAGGGACTTTTTGAGGGATTATAGTGGCGAATTTGTTTCAGCTTACTCTATAAGCTCTTGGTAGCTCCCTATTTTGAAAAGCTTAAGTGGTGCCTAAACACAATCCTCGTGGGTTCGATATCTGCTTTTAACTACAAGTATAACCAATATATTTGCGGTTTTAAGCGTAAGACTAGTAATGTATTTTGTATTGAATAATAAGCCATCCATTTAAGTGTTCTTCTAAATGATACAAGTCAAAAGGTAGGTATTAGGTTCATTTATGCTTTTAACACTATCTTTTAGAGATCTAACTTATGGCAGGAGTTAGTTCAAACTATAAAAAATACAAATATGCCCTGGTTGTTACTTAAAGATTTCAATTGCTTATGATACTACTCTAAAACTAAAAGGAGTGTAAAGCATAATACTTTCCAAAGAACTTCAAGCATGCATCCGGAAATTAGAAGTTACAAACCTAAGAGGCAAAAGGAAATTTTTTTATATGGACAAACAATTAACAAGGGAAGCGGCTGCTTAGGAGGAAACTAGATAGAGCTCTAGTGAACTATGACGGGCTAATACAATTTCAAAACTTTGAACCAAAGTTTGGAGCCTCCCTAATCTATTATCACTGCATGATGGAGGTCCTGAACCTCATTTAAATCTCAATAAGGATTTTCCCAGTCAGATTTTTCAACTACTGCATTATAAAGGGGTATAAACAATTCAATTGCTATAAGAAATTGTGCACCATCAGAAAAACTCTAAATGACCCATATACTAAAATTTCCTCTAATCACAACATGGAGATAAAGGTTACAAAGAACACCCTATTGTAGGGTAAAGAGCCAATCTATCTACATCCATAAAATGAGAGGTTAAAGGAAGCACAAAAGAGCACAAAAGGATTTCCTTTTAGTATGAACATCTCGTAACTTAATATTGAAACATAAATCCAAAATTTAGTGGATCAATGAAAGATACAAATGCACCATCTTTTACTTGAAAACAATCTCAGTAAGAATAAACATGAATAGGATCAACTGTATAAGGGATAAAGAAGGAAAGCTAGTATGGGGCTATAATGAAGTAAAACCCATATCCAAACAATATTTCATCAAATTGCTTACATCCAAAAAAGCCATAACCTCACTTAGTTTCCACTGCAATCATTTATAAAGAATATGATCACAACTGAAGAAGCTAAAGACCTTACAGAGGGAAGCTCTCAAAGGATTACATCCAAATAAAGCACTTGGAACTGATGGAATGAATGGAAATTTCTTCAAAACTACCTGGACATGGTTTGGAAACCAAACCTCTATAACTATCCAAGAATTCTTTACGATGACCACAATGTTGGAAGCTTTAGATCATAGATTCATCTACCTTACGCCTAAAATAAACAATCCTAGGAAGTTGGGTTAGTTCAGACCAATTTTATGTTGTAATACCATTTTACAAAATCATATTTTAAAATGTTAACATCAAGGCTGAAACAATTGATGAGTTCCCTATCCTTAACAATTTAAGGTGCATTCATTCAAGGAAAAAAAGTGGGGGATAATATCCTGATTGCTCAGGACTTGTTCAAAGGCTACATAAGAAAGGAAGTACGAAAAATGTATGCAATAAAAGTTGATTTCAAGAAAGCTTTTGATTTAGTAGATTGGTACTTCCCAATGCCAGCTATGGAAACTATGGGACTCCATGGAATATTCTTGCATTGGATTAAATAGTGCATAACTACATCTATTTTCAGTATTCTTATGAATGGAGAAGCCACACCACCTTTTAAAGGGGAAAAGAGACTCAAGCAAGGGGACCCTCTATCTGCTTACTTATTTATAATTTCCATGGAGGTACTCATTCAACTTATTAGCCATAATATTGGTATAACTCCAGGGTTTAAGTGTCATAAAATGTAGAAACCTCAAACTATTCAACCTAATATTTGTTAATAAGTTGTTACTCTTTTGTAAGTCTAAGATACCTTCAGTGAACCTGATAATCAACTCTATCAAACAATTTAGAAACCTTTCAGGGATTGTATATTAAAACCTCTTAAACAGTATTTGTAGATCATATTAAGTCTACTAATCCACCTTTCACTTACCTTAGAGTGCTAATCACCACTTCCAGACCTTCTTATAAGGACTGCAAACCCCTCTAGAATAAGTGGAGAGGAAGCTTAAAAATGGTGCAATAAGGACTTAAGATATGTAGGTAGAGTTTAGACAATCAAAATAGTCCTCTCTAATCTCTAAAACTACCAAATTTTTTGTTTAATTCTTACTAAGAAATTGGTTAAGGACATTGAGAAACTATTAAGGAACCTCTTGTGGAATGGGGATCTATACACATTTTCTAGAGCTAAAGTCTTTTGGGAAGAAATTTGCTGCCTAAAGGAGCAATGAGGACTAGGGATCAATTCCATACAACTAACCATCAAATTGCTAATTTCTAAAAGAATCTAGAAGCTGATAATAGACAAAAAGAATCTGTGGGTGCAACAGACACATACTGAACACCTGCAGGGGAAGAACTTTTAGGAAGTAAATTATAGGTCTAATAACTCTTGGACTTGGCACAATTTGCTGAAACTAAGAGCTGAACTAACACCTCACATAAAAAGCATCATTGGTAATAGAGAAAGAACGTCTATCTGTTACATAGTTGGTCGAAGAAATGTTCATTATAAATGTATCCTGATTTATTCCACTTAAGGCACATGACGAGATTTGGGGCTAAAGTGAATGAGCTGATTGAGAACTAAAAATAGAGATTTAAGAAAAGAGGATTTTAAAAGATAGTTAAGGCAATGATTATAAACCTAACTATGATAGGGAAGATAAAACAATATAGGCGGCAGCACACACCTCAGGATAGTTCACCAATAGCTTTTACAAGGGATTGCTCATACAATCTAAACCAAAAGTAAACTAGAATAAGTTGATATAGTTCCTTGGAAATTACCTCAAAATTTCATATATGACTTGGTAAACTCTCAAAGGCAGATTGGCAATTATGGATATAATTAAAATCTCAACTTTTAGGGACCCTATGTGTGTTGTATGCTCATAACAATAAACAAGAGACCGCTAGTATTTCCAATGCCACTTCATATGCACCTTATTAAACAAAATCAAAATAGCGTGCAATACAAAGGAGTTAAGCTACTATTGGATCCAATTAACACAATAACTTTTGCAGCTCAACAGGAAGAAAAGGGACAAAGAATTCCTTAAGCTGGCATTCAATATTGCAGTATATAAAGTATGGATGGAAAGAAATAGCAGGAAATTTAAACAATAATAATCCCTAAAGCCACAATTGGAAAATTTAAGGAGCATTTCTTGCTATTAGGAAGTAGAACAGTCACAACAAAAGAGATAAATCAAATATGGGGATTCTATGCTAAGTTTTTCTTAAAATATACAATTTTCGCCCAAATATGGTGGATTAGTTGAACCTTAGGTTTGATTTTTTTTGTAATTCCACTCTAGATTGAATGATCTTAGTTATACTCTTAAGGCTATTCCTTCTTTTAGGATAAAATTATTTAATTCCTAAAAAAGATGATATTTTCTTCTAAGACTTTATAATTAGATGTTTTTAGTTTGTTTGAAATTCCAATATTTATGTTTAGATTATTATTGTTTATCTTTCAAATTTATTTGTTTCTAGTTAGATTACATCCAGGTTGTTATTTCCTTTTAGGAATCTATCCTTTAGGGTTATGATGTTATTAAGGTTTCAGGCCAATATAAGGCTATATTGTTGGGCCCCGTTTCCTTTTCTTTAGTAAATAAGCTTGTTTAAAGTATTTTGAGGTTTAGTTTGTTAATTTTCTTTTGGTTTGAATAATTGGAGGTTTTTAGTGCTTAGTTAATGGATATTAAATGAAGGGTTTTAGTTAAATTAGAGTTTTGATAATTGTTAGAAGTAAAAGAATAAAATGAATAAGGGCATTTTGGGAAGTTTACTTGAATTGTTGAAGTCAAAACCTTATAAGGAGGGGTAGCTTAGTCTTTTAGATGCATTAAAATAAAAAAGAAAAGAAGCAAATTGGCATAAGATAGTAGGCATTAAGGAAGTTACGAAAATTGCTAGTAAAAAGATGAGAGGATAAGTAAAGCTACGTAGTTTTGGTCTTAGGTTTTAGTTAAGAAGAAAATGATCAAGTCTTTCCAAAGAAGACTTACGAAAATTCAAAGAAAAGAAAGGGAGAGAGAGACCTTCGGTGGAGAGAAAAAGAAGAAGAAGAAGAAGAAGAAGAAGAAGAAGAAGAAGAAAGGTTAGGGCTTTAGATTTTCTTGCTTTCGAAAGGAGAAATTGAGAGTTCTTTAAGAAGAAAAAGGAAAGGGAAGGATTAAAGTTGCCATTAGAAGCAAGAAGCAAATTCGTGGGTGTCTCTAAGGTAAGGGGTTTTCGAAATTTTTTTGATAAATTTAGGGGGGTTTTGGTTGTAATAGCTTAGGAAAGGCATAGGTAAGGTTATGTAGGTTTTAATTCATGCTTTCCTTTCCTTAGACTTTCCAATTGTGACAACTCATGTTAGGTTGGATTCTTGTGTTTGGATGAAGGTCAAGAGAGGCAAGTGGAGTTAGAGGAAAGGCATCTTGATCAAGCCTAGAGCTAAAGGAATTAAGGTGGGTGACTTTTTAATAATTGGGTTAATAAGCTACTTAATTGTTTTTAAATAAATGTCATTCAATGCTTTCCTATGACTTTCAAATTTTCAATGGATTATTCTTTGTGATGGTTTAAACTTGTATGAGATGTCTTTGGTATGTAAAGACCTTGTGGAAATATGTGTACAATTGTTTGTCAAGTGAAAAAGATTCAAATATGTGATTTCGGAAATATACCACTTTGGGTGATTATGTGAGAAGTATGTGAAAATAAATTTTTATAAGGGCCATTGTGGCTAATATTTATGAATTGTGTAAATTATGTGATATGCATGCTTTCTTTGGGTTTGTGGTAGCCCCTTAAGAGTCAGGTGCACTTGTCTGCCATAGGCTTCTCCCGCTTGCCCGCTAGTGACATTGGAGCTCCTCACGGACTCCTATAAGTTCACGGCTACATATGTCTGCTTCGCGGGAATGTGTAGTACGTTCCATTTCGGATCCACCCGAACCACTTTCTCTATGCTTATGTGATTTTTTGATTTGTGAATAGTTGATGTGATGAAATTGTGAAGAGCTTTGATAAATTGGAAATATTTTTATCAAAGTGATTTTTGCTTTGAAAATGAATAAATAAAGAATGCTTCATTATTAAGCTGTTACCCACTGAGTCATCGAGCTCACATCTCATTTTTCCCTCCACAGGCGATGAGCGAGGAAATGAGTAAAGGCACCGGATCAAGGCATTACTCCCGTTATATTTTGATTTTGGAAGTTAGATTTTAGCACCAAAGCTTTAGATGCATTTTAGTTTGGTTATGTAATTTTTCTTTGTAATTTGACTTTTGGATACTTTTGTTGTATTAGAGCTAAAATGCCCTCTAAAGCTTTGTATTAACCTATGTTTTTCATGTAAATGCAGGAAAACTGAGTTGTAAGGCATTCTTGTATGTATTGCTTTAAAATGTGTTGGTTAGTAGTTTGAAAATGATTAGATGTATAGGAGTGTGTTGCTGCCATTGGAGTTGAAATGATGGGATTATTTGAATTGGTGTGGAGTCGGGAGATTGAGAATCATGGGGATTGAAGTTGTTTTGTGCAGGTGAAGGAGTGTGGGTTGAAAAAATGAAGTTTTTGGCTAGTTGATGTTTAGGGGAGGTTCTGTCAAATTTTTGTAAAAATGTGGCAGAACCTTCGTTTGTGTTTTTGACCCTCTTAGCATGTGATTTGGTTTGGGAGGTCTTCTTGAAGATTATAGTACATGGTTAGAGCTTTTCAATGGTATATAATATGTCATTTTTGGACTTAGGATGAAAAATTTATAAGGTTGGGAAGATTTCAGCTACTGTTGAAGTGTCATTTTATGAACAGTAGCTTTGGAAGGGTTTTTCACCCCTTTAGAGCCTTCATTGCTTTTTGCATCCTTCACAAAAGATGTAGATTGTCTTTTCCCCTTTTCATTGATGTATAATATGAAATTTTTGGAGTTAGGAATAAGAAGTTATGAGGTTTTGAAAATTTAAGGTACTGTTCACATAGGCATGTTACTATTCATAGGGTCATTTTATTGGCAGTAATTTTGAGTGAGTTTTCACCTCTTTTAATGACGAATTTGATTTTTGCTCCCTGCATGAAATTTGTAAAGCATCTTTTCATATTTCCATTGAGGTAAAATGTGACATTTTGAGGCTAGTGTGTTAATAGATATGATTTTTCAGACTTCTGGTTTTATTTAGGACTTTTTCAATTTGGGCAGTAACTTTGAAGCGATTTTTGAACCCCTTAAAGGCCGAATTAGTTTTTAAATCCATGTTGAAAGTTGTAGAGTTTTCTTTCAGCTTTCTATTGATACCAAGTTTGTAAAATTTGGATTTCTAGGTAAAAAGTTATGAATTTTTGAAATTTCTGTGTGTTTTTTTAATATATATATATATAATTTTTCGGACTCGCAGGCGTTCTCGCTAGGGCGAGTGCCTCGCCCAGTGAGTGCTCACGAGGGCAAGCGCCTCGCCCTTGCGAACGGCTCGCGATCGCGAGCCTCACGTCTTTTTTTTTATTTTCATTTCTGATTTTTCTTTTTTTTCCAATTTCAGCCTCCTCTCACTCTTTCGTTTATAACTTTTTCGTTTGACCTCCGTTTGACTCGGTTTTCGAAGCATTGGTTTTTTAAAAAAATTTTATACCTTTTTATGCAAATTTGAGAGCTTTCGAGATTAAGTTGAATTTATGGATTCAATCAAAGTGAAGCAAATGGGATGGAAATTTTGGAAATGCTTCCGTATTTTTATGAATTCTTGAGCTAAAAAAAATCCGATTGAGGTAAATTTTGATTCTAATTAATCTAGAGACATGAAATTTTATTTTAGCTTAGGAATTAGATGTCATTATGGGCCCTAAGTAGATCAATTTAATTGAGGAAGATTAGGGCAAATTTGTCAAGATCCTTTCAGGAGTAAGTGAACTAAGTTTAATTTGAGTTTCTTCTGTGGTGAGGAATCCCTCCCTCATGGGTTGCGCGTCCAAGTGTCACGTAGGACGTCGGAAACGTGTCTCACCAGGGTAGGGTTCCAACATATATTATGGATGTAAAATTGGGAGTTGTTTTTAGATTAATCAAGTTACATTAGAGAGGATTTTCTTCATCTTATTTTAGAGATACTCTAAGATAAGGTTATATATTAACTATGATTTTATTGAGCTTATTTGTGGCGAGCAATCATAGAATCTTATCACTCCTAATCCTTTCTTTTATAAAGTATGGAAATTTATATCCCTATTTTGTGTATTTGATTTTATGTAATAACCTATTTTTGATATAACAATCCTAGATCCTATTGTATTGATATCAAATATCATTAGTTCTATTAGTGAGGGTTGTATTCCTTATATTAAGCAATATGACATTTTCATCATTAATAAAAGAAAGGATGGTGTTATTTACTATTTAGAGCTTTATATAGTCTAAAGCAAGCCTTTAGAGCTTAGTCTAACAATATAGATGAGTAGTAATTAAGAAAAGAATGAAATGTAATGAAAAGGAAGCAACATTGCATGGTAAAAGAGGTAGTAATTTGAAGCTTATTATTGTCATATATATGGATGATTAGATCACTAATGAAGATGACTCAAAACTAGCAAACCTTAGGAAAAAAAACCCTTAAATTAAAAATTATCATTACAAAGAATCATGTCTAAAATGGAAAACTAAGTACTTAAAAGCTAAGTTTCATATCATTAGTGATGCTAAAAGGGAAGGTAAAGTCAAGTTTGAGCATTGCTCTTCGAAACAGCAAATTGCTAATATAATAACCAAGGAATTTTTTTATGGGCAAATTTATTTACTTTAAATATAAAATTTTTTAAAAAATAAAGATTAGTGTGAGGAATCATGTCTGTTGGACCTTGAACTTTTTGTAGAGGATTAGAACTATTGAATAAGAAATTTTGGTGACTAGTTACGAGTAAAGAACAAATGAATGAAAGTTTTAAACCATGAAATGATAGATAAGAGTAAAGTAAGGAATGAGAAAAGTGGATAGATTTATGATTAGCTATGGTGTTTTTGGTGGATAAGAGATTTTGAAATAGGATGAATTAAGGTGAAAGTTAGAAGTGAAATGAAAGCAACATATGTGTAGGTTCTGTTATTGGTGTTCAAGTTTAATCATAGATTAAATTTTCTTTATAGAGGGCATTAATTTGAAATGAAGTTGAGAATGAAGAGTAAAGGCAGTAGAAAAAGATGATCTTGGTATGAGTTGTGTTAAGGAAAGATTTTGAAACAAGTTGGTAGTTAATCTAGAAAATATTCACTAAGTATGCTTCAGTCTTGTAGCCACAACTTTTTCTCTAGTTATCCAAACGAGATGATTCTTAATTTGGATTAAACTAGAAACATATGGCTACATTTCTTTTGAATACATCGAACTTCAGTTCTATCTCTAAGAGTCTCAAAATTTCATGAAGAGACTTGAGTGTAGTACATTGGTGTATGAATGAAAAAATTTGTCTTTGGACTTTAGGGGCAAATTTGGGTTTGATCTAGATCGATTTTGGCAAAGTTGCCTTTTTGAAGTTATAGATCTTTCTTTTATCTTTCCAACGATATATAGTATGCAAATTTTGGACATCTAAGCTGAAAGTTATGATCTTCATAAGTGGAGATGTTCTAAAGCAAAAGTAAGATGAAAAAAAGTAAGACGAAGCAAAAGTAAGATAAAGAAAAAGTAAGATGAAGCAAAGTAAGACGAAGCAAAGTAAGAAGAAAAAGAAGTCAGACGAAGCAAAGTAATACGAAGCAAAAGTAAGATGAAGCAAAAGTAAGACGAAGCAAAGTAAGACGAAGAAAAAGTAAGACGAAGCAAAGTAAGACGAAGCAAAGTAAGAAGAAGCAAACGTAAGACGAAGCAAAGGTAAGACGAAGCAAACGTAAGAGGAAGCACAATAAGACGAAGCAAAAGTAAGATGAAGCAAAGTAAGACGAAGCCAAGTAAGATAAAGTAAAAGTAAGATGAAGCAAAAGTAAGACGAAGCAAAGTAAAACAAAGCAAAAGTAAGGCGAAGCAAAAGTAAGACGAAGAAAAAGTCAGAAGGAAGAAAACACAAAAGATAGAATCTGTCTTTGAGGTCTTCATGAAAGTTGTATATATTGAAGTCCTCTTTCGAACCATCCAAAGAGCACCTTAATCAGAAATTTCTAGAGAAAGTTATGGTTGTTTCCCCGAAACAGATTCAGTATGATTGAGGACAAAAACAGATTGGATTCTTTTGGTCATAACTTCTTCTCTAGACTCCCAAATGATCTTATTCTTGAACCATTGGATTCGTAAAACATTGCCCTATATCTAAAACAAAAATCATAGCTATTTGAAATGAATGGAGAAAGATTGAGTGAAAAGAGTGGGACGGGTATAGTGAGTGGGCTCTTAAGTAATATGAACTGATGTTATTCCACTGAACATACTTCAGTATTTTGATGATTTCGGGAGCTATACTGATCCAAATGAGATGATTTTTGACTTGTGGTAAACTAGAGATATAGAGCTACAAATGGTATGAAAAAATTAGAATCTAATTCAGTCTCTAAGATGATTAAAATTTAGATGGAAGTTGTGCGTAGTATACTATTATGGACAAGAGCAGTCTAAAAATGTTTGAAGAATATCTTTTGAATCTCTGAACCAAATCGAATGATTTTGGAGGCATTAGAAACTTAAGACAATGGGGGGGACATTTTTCTGGAAGAAAATGTTATGTTAGATTGTTTAAGTGTACTGTTGGCAAGACACTTAAGTATAAAAGAGCATAAGCCTATAAGGAAGGATAAAATGGACTTTTTGGACTCATTAAGGGCATAAAAAGACAAGAACAAAATGTGGACTTATATTTAAGAGGAGGAGAAAACGTGAATGAGAAGATTTTGGAGAAGGAAAATGAGTAAGAAAGAGATAAGAGAGAGAAACATGAAAAAGAATGAGAGAGAGAAAGAAGAGAAAGCAAGCTAGGGTTTCAATTGTGTTAGGTCTCAAAAGGGATTTTGAGGTTATTCAAGAAGAAAAAAGGTAGAGGAAGAGAAGAGCTTTATTTTGAGCTAAAGATCCCTTCATTTGGTGAAGAATGAAGGTAAGATCAATTTAAATCTTTTGGATTTTTGAAAGGATTTTAGTTTATAGAGTTTAGAAAGTATTTGGGTTTAAAAATTTTAGAACCAATTTTCATGATTGTGCTTTTAGGGAGCTTCAATTGAAAACCCTATTGAGTGAGATTTTTATTATTGTTTAAAGAGATCAAGAGAGACAAGAGGAACAAGAGGAAGAAGTTTTTGAGCAAGTCAAGCCTTTAAGCCAAGAAAACAAGGTGGGTACACGTTTGTAATAGAATCAATAAGCCACTACTGTTTTCTTTAAATCAAAGAAAATCACTGATTTTAAGTGCATCATAAGTGCTACATCTATTGTTTTAATGATTTATGAAATCTGTTATATGGTTGCTTCATGAATTGTGTGATGATTGATGAAAAGTATTTACAAATGATTCTTTGAAAAGAGGCATGTTTATGAAATCATGTTTTCATGTTGGGTCCGTGTTTTGTGTACGGGGGCGAACTAGGCCCAGCGTACCCCAAGTTAGCACGCGACCACAACCTACAAAGGTATTGTCCTCTTTGGTACTCGAACTCGAGACATCAAGGTTTTGTTGCATTTAAATGCACACCTCTTACCATTGAGGTGTTCAT
>JANZLX010000005.1:19522085-19555224 GCA_025531955.1 Erythroxylum orinocense
GTATTGATTAGATCATTAGAATTAACAAATACATACATGTAACTTTTTCTCTTACTTATAGTTAAGCCAAGGATCAAGCTAAATAATTGTAATGATTTCAATGATATTTGCATTAAACTAAAGTCATCTCCATATAGTAATAAGAGGTCATCTACAAAATAGAGGTTGCATAACCTTAACTTGTTATATTTGTTATGGAATCTAAAGACTTGGCCTTGCTCAATCTTTTAAACAATCAATCTGGTTGGCAATAAATGATGATTTAGTCGTATTTTTAGTGCCATGTGTAGTGTATTTTGCTTGCTTATTTGAGATTTTTTAATTTTTGAACTTAATTCATTCCTATTTTATTTTTAGGTTGTAATTTACTTATTTTGAGCCAAATGAAAGAATTGGTACAAGTTTGGCGTGATTTAGAGCTATTTTAACTAAGTTATGAAGAATCTAAAAGTTAACATGGGTTACACGTCCTTATTAACATGTTTCATGCAAGATAAGTAGTTTTAAAGTTCCAGAGACTTGTATGATATGTCTACCATTTATAACCCTAATGTTCAAATTATAAAAGGAAATATTAAGAGGAAAAGTAAGGAGGGATGATTGGGAAACACCAATTGACAATATAAGATGACAGAAAGAATGAAGACCAACCAAGGGAATACATATAGAATGGATTTCCATCAATCTAAAATGGATTTCATAAAGATTAAAGAGGATTTCATCATGTTTCTTTTATTTTTTATTTTGTTATACTCTTAATGTTACATTTCTATAATTATGAACCAAATCCTCTATGGTACCTGGATTGGATAAACCTCGTGATAGATTATATAGTGACTTTAATTTGATACAATTTATTCTTAAGTTTCATTAAGATTCAATTATGTGTTCCTAATTATTCTTGAATTAATATTGTGGGAATGTTAGTGTGAATTCATGCAATTAAGATTAAGAAATCCAATGTAAGCAAAAATCTAGCATAATTGAAAGGAGTTGTATGCAAACCTAGAGATAGGTCAACAGAAATCTTCTGGATTAGGTCAAACCTAATATTAAAGTTCACATATCGATTATTAGAATTCTAGTAGTTTTAATTAAAAAATATTTAAATTAATTAACATAGGGTTAGGCATTAATAGTATTAGAAAAGATATTAACATAATTGAGGGATTTTTACGGTCTAATGAACTTTAGAATAAATCACGATTGCATAAGAAGTTGTGAGGGATTCAAATTCTCAGTACCGATTTTTCCATTGATTATTTTCTTAGTTTAATCTCCATTCTAACTATCAATTTTGTTGATTTATTTTAGTTTTATATTTGATTAATCATCATCACAATAATTTGTTGGCCTAAAAAATAGAAACATGGTAAGTATTGGTAATTTTAGTCTTCGTGGGATCGAACCATACTCGATACTAGCTATAGTTACACCATGTTCTTGTTGTTAAAACTAAAACACGTTGCCAAGTTTTAAGAGATGTGGTTAGGGACTGTAATATTAAGAAAGTATTTTTTTTTATCAATCCAGTTTTCTAAGTAGTTTTTTCATTTCTTTTTATATTTCTTAATTCTCCAGATAACTCTTTTATTAATCATATATTTGTGGCTTATTTTCAGGACTTGGGTATTCATTTTTGTAGCCATCAAACATAATAGAATGATGGAGAGGACATTATTCTTAAAGGGATTATGGCATGTCATTGCTTACGACAATATTGAAAACATGGAACGAAAGGACTAGTGGCATATACTTAGAAGCTTAACTAACATTTATGACGTGTTGTGATACTTGTGGGTGGTGATAACCCTAATCATAAATATTAGACACCTAGCTAGATACAGGGGAATCCAATTTGTATGGAGAATTGGCCTCAAGATACCCAATAAGATAATAGTTATAATTCACAATTGTTCAGTTATTACAACCTTGTAAGGAATGATCATGCTTTATGCAAATTTCTATAACAACAATAGTAAAAGGAATGTCAACTTCTTCAGGATATCCTTATGAATTTGTTTCTTCATTTAAGGTTACCCTTTATAAAACTAAAGAGTCAAATGTTTTATTCAAATACACTAAGCCAAGTTTAAAGGAATATGTGAATACAATAACTTTATGGTATGGAGAGAAGTTAGAGGTTGAAGAAAAAGGAAGAATTTGCTATTTAAGAAGAGAAGGAAGACGAGAAAGAGGAATATGAAGTAGCCAAATAAAGAGGCTACTAAGGAATTATCAACAATCATCTTAAGTATGGAGGGCTCCTACTTCCCACCAAATATACTATCAGAGTCCATCAAAGATCTAAGAGGTTTTATTATTCCTTTTTATATTAATAGTTTGTTACTAAAAAGGGCATTACTAGATTCACTTAGTTTTATTAATTTGATATCATGGGCCTTTATTATAGCGTATGGCCTATTTATAGGCTAGTGAATTGTTATGTGGGAAAAAAGCTAGTGATTATAGACCCAGGTTGAAGGACTTATTTAGAAGTCCAGTTAAAAGAATTATAAAGAAACACCGATTGGGAGGTAACCCAACAATTATATGATTTTGTTTTGATTGAGTAGTTTGTCAGATGTTCATTAGTAGTTTGGTTATTTTTATAATCTTAGTTTTATGGTCTTAATTTTTTTTACTTCAGATTTGATGGAGTTCTGTAGGTTATGAAGGCGGCATTAGCCCTTGCATTAGAGTAGAGAGGATTTTAGTAGTACTAGATGGAATACTGGTTATCCTTACCTTCCCACCATTTTTTTGTATTTTTTATTATTCTTACATGTTTTCTACATTAAGGATAATGTAAAAATTAAGTATAGGAGAGGGATATAGTAGTCAAGCTTATTAATGTTGTTATTATTAGCTTAATAATGAGTAATTTGAGAAATTTTTTTAAAAGGATGTTGATTAAGATGATTAATTATAAGTTTGGTTGTGATTGTGATTTAATTTGTTTAGGAAAATAGTTAATGAGTTTTGATGATTAAGTTGATTTCAATTTAGTTCATTAATTTTAAGAAGAGATACTTAATTTGCATTATGATATTTTATGTATAATTTGTATATGCATTAAGATAAATGTGAATTCTTTTTTAGCATTTCATTACACCACATATAAGAAAAAGAAAGAAAAAAAGAAAAGAAAAGGATAGTATTATTGAATAAATGAGCACAAATGATTTCAATTCACTAACTTTGTACTAATGAAATGTCAAAGTTAAAGAGTAATGTTAGTAGCCATTTGAGATAATGTATAATATATAGATCATCTCTTTCATTTGAGATTATTGTATCAATAATTTCATTATGAAGCATCTTCAATTCATTTTTCGCAACTTAAAGCTTTCACATGCATTTTTATGACAAAATGCTCAACATTAAAGCTTAAAATTTACTATTTTCTTCCTTAAAGCCCTCTATCTTTGTTATAAAGTTGTTGAACTTAAATCAATATTTTAAATTCCTAATTTTGGTATTTATCAAAACTTCAGTGGGACAATGGTAAGAGTGTGTGTGTATATATATAGATAGATAGATAGATAGATAATTGACTAAATTTTTATCTAACTTTTTCCTAATAAGCTAGTGTGCTGTTGTTTACTACTACTTTAGGTGAAGTAAGCTCCTTCTAATCTCAAATAAGTAAGTCCAATTATGTTCAAAATTTTCAAAAAGTCACTAGTTCTTTCTTTATTTCTTATAAGAATCAAGCATTGAAAAGAGCTACCCATGTTTTTACAAAGGGAAGGCATAAAAAAGGGCTTAAATAGCTTATAAATCGTTCAATTCAAGCACTAAATGTAACAGCCCAGATCATTCGTTTACAGATATTATTCTCTTTGGGCCTTGACCCAGCCAAACCCTCACAGTTTTTCTTTTCCCGAGGCCTTCCCAAGAGGTTACCTATTCTAGTACTACTCTCACTCAAGCACATTTAACCTCGAAGTTCTGATGGGATCCGGTACATGAGGCCATACAAAATGTGTCTATAAGGGAGAGGTTTTCATACCCTTCTAAGGCGTACTTCGTTCCTCTCTCCAACCGATGTGGGATCTCACACTCTCCACCCCTTTAGGGCCTGACTCTCTTTGGGGTCCAGCCTAGCTGACACAATAGTTCAGGTACTGGCTTTGATACCACTGTAAAATGTGAGATCCCACATCGGCTGGAGAGGGGAACGAAGTATGCCTTATAAGGGTATGGATACCTCTCCCTTACAGACGTGTTTTCTATGGCCTAATGCACCGGATCTCATCAAAACCCCGAGGTTAAATGTGCTTGGGTGAGAGTAGTACTAGGATGGGTGACCTTCTAAAAAGGCCTCGGGAAAAGAAAAGCTGTGAGGGGTTGGCTGGGCCAAAGCTCAAAGTGGACAATATCTGTAAGCTAGTGATCTAGGCTGTTACACTAAAAGAGGTTGGAGATCTATTAAAGGACAATGGAGTACCATTAATAATGAGTATAACAAAGAAGGAAAAAGAAGCTCTTGATGGCTTAATGGTGGATCTTTATGTAATGAGTGAAGTTTTTCTTCTTCAAGAGAATGATTTGAAGGCCACATTATTGATTTAAGTGAAGAGCAAGCTTTGAGAAAAAGGTTACATAACTTAACTAGCATTGGACTTATAAGTAAACCAATGTTAGTCTTTTGTTAGGTTTATAGACTAAAAAAGCATAAATAAATCAACACTAGAATTGTACTTGTAAATGACCAAACTTATCTTTATGATGCATTTTAAGAGTTTCAAAACAAAATAGACGTTGATTTTAGAAGCTTGATTGACATCTATCTCATGTTTTATAGTTTTTAAATTTTAAACTTCTTTTTAGATAAGGATTTTTTTCTTTTAAACTTATTTTTCCTAATTAGATTATATCAAAGTTTTTAGTTTCCTTTAAGAGTTTAGTTTAGAGGGATTTTATGTTTCTCAGCTGTTAAGCATATATAAGGCTATTTTATGGATGTAAACAGGAACATATGTTTTGTTTAATAAAATTACCTTGGAAAGGGTTTTTTCATCCTTATTCTGAAGGAAACTCTTATTTTAGGTTCTCTAATAACTATTAATCTTATCTAATTTGTTAGTACCAATTAATTATAGAACATTATCATTCTTAGTTCCTTTATTTTCTAAAGTGTGGCGATTCATATCCTTCTTTCGTAATTTTGAGTCAGATTTTCTTGCATTAAATTTGTTACAATAGAATGGTCATTGGTTTTTTCATATTAATATTGGTGAGGGTCATAACAAAATTTGGTATCAAAGTCAACTTCTATATTTAACGTTGTTCTTGATATCATTTGTTTACATTTTCAATCCTTTTTCTATATTCTGCACCTTTAATTCCTTTGTTTTCATTATTCATGGATAAGATTAGTTAAAAAAAGACTATTTTCGGCTTCTTGTTTCTTATTTCTTGACTTTTATAAGTTAATAAATTTTTAGTTTATTAGTTTTCTTATTTTTCCTTATTTTAATCTATTATTGTTATGTTCTTATCCTTCTATGGTACAATGTTTTTAGTAGTGTTTTTTGTTATTTTGTTTCATCCAATTTGCTTCTTTGGGAGTTATTTAACAAATAGGGATGATTTAAACTAGATTTCTTAATTTATATTGTATAATTTACAAAGAACCTTTAATCAAGATTTTAGAATATAAATATAGTGAACTTTAAAAGAAACATGTGAAGAAGTGTTTTTGCTATGATTCTTCCATGTACATTATGACTAAAACTTGAAACAAAAGCTTATAAATAAATAAAGAAGTAAATGAGGAGGAAAGAGCAAAGATAGAACAGAAGTCCATCATGAATGTTACAAGGCCAATGTGAGCAAATTCTTTGATAATTTCATGAAGTTAAGGATAGGATTGAGAAATATGAAAATTTCATACATAGTTGGTCTGCAATATAACTCACTTGTAGATGTTAGGATGGATGATTTTGAGGCTTATGATGAGGTTGAGGGTATTTATAACTACATAGGAGAGCTCAACCTAAAAGGTGATAAAGGAGAAAAAGGTGGAAGATGAGGTAGAGTGGGAAGACAATGAGGGGGAAATTTTAGGATAGGTTATAAAAGATAGTATAAAGAAAGGGTGGATAAAAATATAAGTGGCATTAAGATGACAATGCTACCTTTTATAGAAAAGATAGACCCATGTACCTAGTAAGAGTGGGAGAAGTATGTTGAGCTAGTTTTTGATTCACTGTTTAGAGGAGAAAAAAGTCAAATTAACTATTGAAAAGTTTACTGACTATGTTATGGATTGGTAAAATTATTAAATTCTCATTAGGAAAAGGAACCAAAATCAACCTATCAAATTTAGAAGAAGAAAAATTGGTGATAAGGAAGCATTTTATGCCAAGTTCTTTCTACAAGGAGCTTTACCAAAGGTTACAAACATTAACTAAAGGTTTCAAGAGCATAGAGGAGTACTATCAAGAAATATAGGTTGTCATATCAATGGAAAACATGGAGGAAGATCGAGTACTTATAATGAGTTGATTTATTTATGGGCTAAACCTAAAAATTACCAATGTCATATAGCTACACTAATATGTGCAATTGGAAGTTGCGGTGCACATTGTTATGAAGGTACAATGACAACTTAAAAATAGGTGGTGCATATTGCTATGAAGGTACAGAGACAACTTAAAAATAAACCTTTTAACCATTTTAGCTTTTCTAGTGTAGGATGTTCAACATAGATTAAACCAAGGAGTGAAGAGGAGGATGAAGTTCTAAACTTAAAACATAAAGTAACTGAACCAAAATTGCATGCACTAAGTAGATACAACTAAGATCGATTCTCCTTCAATCACTAGGAATTGATATCTCAAGTGCTTCAATTACTTAGTGATAGAGCATGTAGCTTCACAATATCCCAACAAAAGAGTGAAGATAATGATGAAGGATAAAGAGTATGTATCTAATAGCAAAGATGAGGTGGATGGCAATATAAATAAATTAGAGGAGGATAATGATTGTGAGGTCTAAACAGAAAAGGTTGCTAGTCAGTAGGAGAGCATTGAGCGTATTTATAGAAGAATAGGATATGAAAGAACAACAGAAAAATATCTTCCATACTAGATGTGCTATTATGAAATGAGTTCATAGTTTGATCAAAGACAAAGGGAATTATACCAACATTGCTAGTGTGTAATTAGTGGAGAACTTAGGATTGCCAACCATGAAGCATCCTAAACACTACAACTTATAATAGATAAATGAGAGTGGAAAAATTAGGGTAATAAAATAGGCAATGTTTTTTCCTTAATTTAGAGGTATAAGGATAAAGTGTTATATTATGTGGTTCCTATATAAGTGGGGCATATTCTTTTAGAACATACTTATAAATTTAGTAAGAGATCTATATATGATTGATATAAGAATAAATATTCCTTTTTTGTGAATGGAAAATTGATTACCAATTGCTTTATTATCACTAAAGCAAGTTTACAAAAATCAACTATACATTTATTAGAGTAAGCAAGAGAGTTTAAAGCAAAGAAGACAAAAGAAAATATTCATAAGGTAATCCAAGCCTTTTAGGGAAAGTAAAAAACAAGAAGATAAACATGAGAAAAAAGGAGTAAGCTTAGTAGTAAGAGTGAGACATATGAGAGATGGATAGCAATTGCTTTTTGATGTTATAAATGAAGGTAATGATTTAAGGGCTAATCATTTTGAGGAGAGGGGAAATGATAGGAATCAAACATCAACTTTAAATAAATAGGTTTTTATATAGGAGAGGCGTAGAGAAAGGATTAAATAGCTTATGAATGGTTCAATTTTAGCACCAAAAGATGCTGAAGATTCATTAAAGAACATTGGAAGGCTATTAAAAAAGAGTAAAGTAAAGAAGGACAAAGAAGATCTTAATTTTTAAAAGTGGATCTTTATATCAGTAGTGATGTTTAACTTCTTTAATAGAATGAATTAAGGTTATGTTATTGATCTACGTGAAGGAGTAAACTATAGAAAAGAGGTTGTCTAATGTAATTGGCACCATATATACTCATAAATAAGTAAGCACCAATCTTTTATTCGATTTTTAGTCTAAAGAAGCATAAGCAAACTAGTGCCAGAGTTAAACTTATAATTGATGTAACTCATCTTTGTGTAGTGCACCAAATTTTTAGAATAAAATTAGTATCACTTTTTAACCATGGTAAACCTGTACTTATATAGTTTTTAAATTTTAAACTTCTATTTGGATAGATATTATAGTTCATAGGTTTTTATGTTTCTATTCAAGCCTATATAAGGCTATCTTATGGATATAAAGATGACTTTATGTTATGTTTTATTTAACAAAATACTTTGAAAAGTGTTTTCTTTATCTTTGTTGTTAGAGAAACTCTTGTTTTAGGTTCTTTAATAGCTATCGATCTTATCTAGTCACTAGTAAAGATCAACCTTAAAATCTTATTAATCCCGATTCTTTTCTTTTTTGGAGTTTGGCGATTTATGTCTTTTTATTTTTGTGATGTTTTCTATTATATCAAACTTATTACGAAAAATTGTTTCTTCGCCTTATCATGTTGATATCAAATCTTACTAGTCATAAAGGTAAGGCTTGGATTAGTTTCTTGGCTTCCATGCTTCAAATTTTTGTGTAAGAGAATATTGTTAAAGTCACCCAACACTACTAGCTATAGAGTTTGAATGGAAGAGCTTAGAGTTTTCATATATTTTCAAAGAATATTTCCTTAGAACTTATGGTTTATCATATAGATGAATGGAACTTTAAGGCTATCTAGGTCTTGATTGATACTAATCCCCAAATGGATGAACTAGTCAGATGCTAAAAATCGATGCACCTAAAATAAGCTAGGATTATTAGTAATAATACTCATTTCATTATAGTTTGATTGGTGATTGTTTAAAATATTCCAATTCTTAGTAAGCATCCATTGGCAATTGTGAAGTTTACTTTCTTTGGTTTAGTTTCCAAGAGACTTATTATGTAAGGTTTTCTTAACTACAGATAATAATATATTTCTTCCTTTTAGGAAAATTTTTCTCATAATGTTCCAAGAAAACATTATGGGAATAAAGTGAGGGAATGGTTCCCTTTCTTCTTTAATGTCCTTCCTAGTCTTCTTTTTATACTAATCACATTTTCATCACCTTTTCTAGATCTACTTGAAGGGATATCCTTAAACATCCCCTCTTTTCATCTTAGTTTTGATACACTATATTGAGTTGTCTCCAACGCCTATTTCGAGGGGTGTCCTTTGACAAGTTGTAGTCCCCTTATTAGTCAAATATAAATCAAGTGTATTTAATACCCAATTAAAATTTTAAGTTATGCTAATAATTGCGATTCCTATTATTTGTAGGTCTAGTTTCATACCTTCTAAACCATAGTTATTTTATGGAGCTCTTAAATTATCCTAGTGTGTTTCTAATGAATTATTTTATTTATATCCCTCTTTTAGCAAAGATTGCTTTTCTTCCCCCATGTTCATATAGGTATTCGTAGTCTTCAATTTCACCAATTCAAAGCTTTCTACATTTGAGTAATTTTTACATATAGGCTTCCAAGATTTTTCTTAGTTTGAGTAGACAGTTTCCATCAATAAGTTAGTGTAATTTATGATTCCAACTGCCATCTTCACTAAACCATTTTAGTTTCAATGTATCAAGTAAACTTTTTAAACCTTTACTTCCAGAAAAACTCTAGCGTATCTTATTTTTTAAAACCTATGGTATACTCACCCAAGCATACTGTCTTCATAATAGAGTTAGCAAGATAATTTAAACCTACAGTGATCTAGTACACTAATGGTACATTGTGAAAGTTTATATATTAGATATAATATTTCGGCTAATTTTTACAAAATTCATTCATGGCCTCTATATTTGTAACAAGACAGGTTTGCCTAAAACATGCAGGGGATCTATTTCAATGACTGTTTCCAAATTGATTCACTTTTAAATTTGAAGATAAAATCCTTTTTATTAATCAGAGTTTTCTTAAGCCCTAACTTGCCCTAGCTAACTTTCACCCAATCTTGCACTTAAGGAAAAGGGATTCTTTTATCTATGAAATATCTAATTAGAATAGTGTAGAACCATCTCTGAGGATCTCCATAGATTGTAAGATTATAATAGAATCACTCTTTGACTAAGAAGGAAAAAAAATAGTTTTCTTATGGTGAATGATCTCCTACCACTTAATGCTATATGTTTCTTAGATGTCCTTAGTAAGTTCCCTCTACTTACAATTTCTTAAATGACAAAGAATGTGCAAGGGGAGGGGGATAAGTGTATCATCCATTACAGGTTAAATTGCTAGATTTCAAAGTTATAGCTTGGTGAATTATTGAAGTAACTAAGGCTAGTCAAGGAAGTTGAGGCCTTAGTAGGTTATGAAGGAGGAGACATTATATTGGTTAAAGAGGATTGAGTCATCATTGTATGTAAAAGGGGGTCTTTTAGTAAGCTTGATTTGTCAACTAATTTCATTTATATGAAAAAAACTAGGTTAAAACCATATTCAGAAAAATATTACACTAAAAAGTTTCTAAAAGTGGTTTGGTTTAATAAAGAAAAATGAAAGCTGGAGATATAAAATGTTTTAATTAGAGACAAGTACGAGGCATTTATCATTCGCTTTTTTGAAAATTGAAATCAATAACATTGCTAGGCAAAAGCCAAACATTTATACAAGGTGTACAAACCTTAAAAACAGTGAAACAGATGCCCAAGATAATATAAAAGCTAATACAAGACAACTAACCAATGAAGTTGCAAGCTAAAACCATAAAACTATCAGAACAAGTAATAATCACTAACTAGAATTGACCCACATATAATCTAGACATAAAGAGGTTCCTCGATAAACTAGAATAAAACTTTGCACTAGAGTTCCTCCTTAAAGATTGAAATGTGATTTAGTTTCTACAGAGAGAACCACATCAACACATCTTATCAAATCCATCTCGCTTATCCAACTAATATTACTTTGAATGACAAAGTTGAAATCTAAATATTTTTTCCTAAATATACTTTGATTTCTTTAGCATCATAAGTCATACAATGGGCAACTAAGACCTAGTTGAAGATGTGTAGCATCATCCTTACTGAGTTATCATAGGTTTGAGACCCAAAGAATGATGTGCCTCTAATCTATTGAGAGTTTCATTCCAGATCAAGTTAGAAGAAGGGCAATCAAAAAATAAATGATTAAAAACTCAATGAAGGCCAAGCATAACCTATAGTTAAGATTTAACATTGGGACAAATGCTCCTTTAATGTAATCAAGTGTTACAAGTCTTTCCTTAATAGTAAGCCATAATAAAAAAGATACCTTGAGAGTTAAGTATTTTTTCTATACAAATTCACACCCGAAAACCTTAGGTGTTGAGTATTTAAACAAATCCACATATAAGACTTATTAATGAACAATCGTAAGGGCTGCCTTAACCAAATGACTGTGCTGCCTTAACCACATGATTGTGCCCTCTTCATTAGGGTTGGGTAAGTAAGCTAGGAAGTTGCTTTGTAGAACTCTAGAACATATATTATAGCAAAACTAGTTACCACCATTGATTAAAGAACTTACTCTAGCATTTACTGGATAAAAGTGTCGTAGGTTGGAGATATTAGGTAGCAAAATTGAGGGCCAAGTGTACCCCAAATATCATTTTATGGCCATTTATTGTTGTCATTACCAATTTGGATTTGGAACAAGGGCAAAAAAGGTGTCTATAAGTTTCATTAATCTGCATCATACTCCATAAAGAAATGTGCCTAGTCTTACAAACCCATAAGTTGTTGTTTCTTAAATAGTGACAATGGACCCATTTGATCCATAAGAAGTCCTTGTCACTAATGATTATCCATAATCTCTTGGCCAATAGAGTCTTATTAATTGCATGAATAAAGTGAAATCCCAAACCCCCTTCATCCTTATATGAGCAAATACTTTTCTAAATTACTTTAGCATGACCAGGCATCTATCTTGTTAATACTCTAAAGTACAAATTAAAGGTTCCGCAGTTCAACACTCTCAAATGTATGATATAAACTATTATATAAATGTTAATCTAGTCCTTTGTTGATCATTTAATACATGAAAACTTAATTATAATTTTGTTTATGATTAAGTTAGCACTAATAGTATATCCATTTTTTTCCAATTCCAAGTAAAGATTAAATTGATGATATTTTCACCTAAGTGGAGCTGGTTTATCAAATTGAGTTTCTTCAAGATACACATCAACTCCTTGTTTTGGAATTATTATGAACTGTCATTATATCAAATTAATGATTATCATATTTAGCATACTTTATTCAATTGCTCTTTTTACTTAAGACGAGATACCCTAATTATAATACAGAATAATTAGTTTTAATCTTCCCTATTATGTATTTTTTTGTTAATTTAATATCTTATTTTTTACTTCTCATACTTTTTTCAAATTCTCAATATTTCTTTTCATTATTTCCTTAAAGGAATACATCTATAATTTTCAGCCATTTAGTTTTGTCATCATATTTTTAATAGTAAAAGGAATTCTATTAAAGTTTTGGTACATAATAGGATCAAAGTAAAAAAATATCTAGTAAAATGGAAGATTGGAAAATTTTATTTTTTAAAATTGAACATATCCAAGTAGAGAATTGATATATCTTATTAAACTAAAAGAACCAAAATAAGATACCAATATAAGTGGGAAGTACAAAATAGCTTGCCCTGCTATAGGATGGGACCCTGGATAAGTGAAATGTTGAAATTTTGGGATAGAAAACTAACTAAAATAAAGTAGAATAGGAAAGAGAGAATGCAAAAGACATTTTATTAATTGGTGCCAATTACATTGATACGAAGACTTAAATATATAGAAAATAAAATCACAATCTTAGCTAATATCTAGATAAAACAATTCAAATTTAAAAATTTAAATCCTAACTAGATAACAACTTTATCTTAAAAGATAAAATTTTATCCTTTAACAAATATCTCATCTTTAAACAAAAATCTTCAATTTTAACTTTGAATCAATATTTCCAACATGAAAATCAGTAGGTGACCATCTATTAAGTTCTTGAGAAATCCAAATTAACAGTGGTAGCGAAGGAATGACGGAAACTCTTGACAGAAATTACGAATGTTTGCATGACTTTATAAAAGAAAACCTTTTAAGGGTATATCGTGTGAGCAGAGGTTGTAAAACAGTTGATAACACATGTAAGAGCATCAGAAGCACAAGAATATGATTCCAATCAAAACGGCAGCAGGTAGCATCGAGAAATAGAGAACCTTTTCAGGATGACTAAAGAGAAGTCACGTCCATATATGTCAACAAAATATTAATCAACTTTGTCTTCATCTTCCCAAGAGAAAAGTTAAGGTTTGTTTTTGTCTTTTTGTTTTTTTGGTTCCCTGGGACTGATGTGAGAAGTGAGGAAAGATGCCTTAGATATTTTTGGTTCTCACGGAGCCATGAGTGAGCTCTTGGTCTTGGACATGATGCTGGCTGGTGGGGCTTTAGAGGCCTAAAACAAAGACTCGTCGGTACACACTTACTAGAAAACATTTGTTGGGCGGTTAAAAGAACAATTCCATGTAACTAAACTGGCACATGGTCGGTGATTGGCCAAAACCACAACTTTTCTGGTTGGGTCCATATCAAATATTTATATATGTATGTTGTTTGATAACCCTTTACGATTTGCTGCATTCAATTATATAAAAGTTAAATTAAGAATGTGTGTGTAATGCCACATACCAACTTGCAGATTAGTGAAAGGGATATCCAGTATACGATGTACTGTTTACTTCATAGCTAGCTCTCTGCAATACATGAGCATCACAAAAAAAAAAAAAAAAGGAATGAAAAGGCTTTATAACTGATAGAAAGAGCCAAAATAAAGGGATGACAACCGCCAAATTGGTCCAGGCCACGGGAACTCTGTGGTTGTGAGATGGATTAATGCACTCCAACTACCACGTATATGCATTACGAATGGGCCCTTTATTTATCGTCCCTTCTAGGTAGGCGGCCCCTCCAATCCATCATTCGAATCGATGCCTCCATCTCCATGCATGCTTGTCATCTATATGCATGAGGCAAAGGAACAGGAGGAGATCCAGTACCCAATGCTACTGAGTGCTGACTATATATCTCCAATATAAGACAAGAGATGAGAAGGGAAGGGTTTTGAAGATGTAAACCTTAACAAGGAGTTGACCTGCAAATTCCATTATTAGAAAGCGAGCGCTCACGGGTGGTCGCTTGCAGACCACCACACCCACATCCACATCCTCCATTTACATGAGTTGCATTCTTATGTTATGTTACACGCATGATAAGGATGAGCTAATGGAGTGTTGATTAGTATCAAGCATAAATTAACTAAATGTGCCTGTACTAGAAATCAAGTTTACATACAAGAAGATCGCACGTCATACTTTATTTTTGTAAACGATAACATACGACTGGCACTGTCCACCTTCTCGAACCCAAATTCTTTTCATTATACCCAAACATGACTCTCATCTTTAATTATGTATCGCTCCTTTTGAGCTTTTCTCATCTAACTTACAGATTTTATTAATCGCCAAATTAGTATATTTTAGGTTCAAATCGGCTTTTATAATTTGAAATTTTGTATTTATGAGATTGTGTTGAAAACTAAAATAGTTATCTTGATGAAACAATTTGAGATAACCCCTTGACAATTTGCATGCAACTTTGTGTATAAAAAAAACAGGATACAGGATCGATGGATTGGAGGAACGACCACCACATCTTTCTCTGCCATTAATTCTGTAAACTTCTTATCCTTAGCTTATTCTTAATTTCGTACGATACATACGATCAAGTGGTCTTTGACCAAATAAATGTGACCTCACATCTAGGGCAGTAGATGTGTATAATTCTTGTAAGCACCAATATGAATATTTATCAACGGATGAGGCTTACATATATGTCCATTCACATCAATGCTTTTGAAGAGTGCATGATTACCCAAAGCCTAGTAATATCTAGGTTCTCGTCAGATATTAAGCCTGGCTATAACTCGAGATAGGGTGTTGTTATTGCAGCAATAATGATATAAAGCAATATATATATTTGGAATTGGACATATAAATATGGAAATAAGAATATATATGTGTGTGTATGGAAGGTATTGTTACGTTGTTATCCATAAGCAGAAACTTATTGGATCTACGTCTCTCTGGCGCCTAGCTCTCTCTATCGAAACGTTCTTATAAAGCTAATACGTATGAAGTGCAGCCAAGCAACTTTCATTTTGATGAACTATGATATATGTTTGACCCATCATTGATCTTTTAGTTAATGGCATCGTACCTGGAAGTAATTGAAGTGCTTTATGTATGAACGTTGTTATGCATATACTTTCAGCTGAAAATGTTCCAAAAGACAGAAAAGGCACGAGAAAAGGTTCCAGTAGAGAATGTTGACTCGGAAGCCATTAAGAGAAATATATTATACTAATCCTTTACCCTAGTGGGATGCTGTTGAATTAATGTTTCATACTATGTGCGGGAAGAAAAGATAAAGAAGTGGTAATTAAACCTGTGCGAAGCAGACAAAGGTTGCTACATTACACACGTTTAAAAAGTAGAAAAATCATTTTGAGGATTAAGCAAAATCACCAAAAAGTTCCTTTGTTTTCTGAACGTCCACTAAAACAATAGTGAATTGAAAAGAAAAGAACAAATTCTTTCAGAACGGATCATATAGTATGGGAACATTAACTCTATGTTTAAAACATGTGAAATTGAAGTTTCTTTGTAATTTATAGGCATCTTTCGCTTAGCGTGTAATGAACTTCACGAAATCTTAAGTTGATATAATGGAGTATTATAGTTTTGCAACTCAGTGAAGAATTTTTAATTTTAGAAAGACATGTTGAATACAATATTTATTGTTATAACTCTTAATTTCCACTTTGTTTTATGCATTTCAAATTAAAACAAAAATAGTACCAAAATTTTAAGAATTAATAAAAATTGAGTTGTTTAATATTATTATTCTATTTTGACATCACTAGACACGTATAGCCTATTATGTTAAGATTGTTCCTTAATTGAAACTAGTGCCTAGCTAGCCATCATATGACCATGATGACCTTTTTTTCATTCTCGTGTCGTGATATGATTGTCTTGAAAATCGAACTAAGCAACAAATGATTAAGTAAATGATGATGAAGTCTTTCTTCCAACGCGTCTCCGTCTATCATGGAGATAATCTTTGAGGGAATATAAATTGTAGAACATTCACTCTGAAGAAAGTAAATTGGGGTTTTCCAAGGTCCACTGTGAAGTGAAAATTCAAAAGGACAGAAAGAAAATTGAAAATGAGAGGTCAACTGATTTGGAAGCACTGTAAACACGGGAAGAGAAGAGAGGGATGCAACTTTCAAGTGCTGACAAGCCCTTTTTTTGTTTTTTGGAATTTTGTAGCATATATACCTGTTGAATTCACAACAAAAGATGAAAAATGTGAACTCAGTATATATAAGAGGCAGCATGGTCGGTCCAGGATGTGGAAAGTGAGGGTCTTATAAACCTATCAATCCGGTTAACTAGATCTGGTTCAGGAACCTATAATCTTATTATCATGTACCTAGTCAATATATGATGTTGATTATTTCATAGAAGTAGTTGAAAATAATAAGCCTAAATTTCATCTTTCTTGTTAAAATACATTACCTAACTGTAATTTCAATACCAATTAGATCGCTGAACTGGTAACCAAATCTTATAATCCAAGGATTCTAGTTGGAATTAGAGGACCCAACCACCATACCAGTCAGTACTGACGTTAGGGTTTCAGCTTTCCAGTATGATCTCCTTCTATGTATATTATTCAAGATTTCTCTTCTCAACCCTCTATGATTTTTTTCGTTAAGAATTAATGATGACGGGAGGGGTGTCCTTTTCATTGAAAATTCTCTTCTCTCTC
The DNA here is from genome assembly GCA_025531955.1 of Erythroxylum orinocense. Lineage (NCBI taxonomy): Eukaryota > Viridiplantae > Streptophyta > Magnoliopsida > Malpighiales > Erythroxylaceae > Erythroxylum > Erythroxylum orinocense. Next base: position 19,539,047 of record JANZLX010000005.1, read on the forward strand.
TCTCTATCTTTTATATTTATCTCATCCAAGAATTGTCGTTACACGTATCTGGAAGTAAGCAGCCTCTTATGTCAACAAGGCAATGCAAAGACTAATCCAACGAAAAGATGCTTCGGGAATTTGATTTTCTTTGCACCAGTTTAAGTTTAAGGTGAGACTGAGACCCCAAAAGAGAAAAGGCAAAACCAAGAAACTGTCATTTCCGTAAATAGACATTTAGCCCCTCTTACAAGGAACTTATTAACGCTTTATTAATTGCCTTACATTTTACAGAACCTAATTTAAACCTCCCTCTCTCTCTCATCTCTCCGATTAATTCCTAAGGACTCGTCCTAATAATATCATTTGCTTTATGTTTACAGCAAAAAAAATTGGCTTTTGATAGGACTTTCCCTGAGTTGTTGATGTTGATCTAAAACGTTTGTTATCTTCATTTAAACCCTTTAATCGATTGTGAGCGAGCAATGTATTCTCTTTTAAGGGAATGAAAGTGAATTATGATTATCAAAACATTATAAAGAAGAAGCACTTTCTATGTCGTGACCAAAAACATTGTAGAACATATGTCGTGACCAAAAACATTCAGTCCCTAAACAATTTCTTAAAGTCTCTGCAAATATCAATTTCTATGTTATTGTAGCAATTTGACCTCAGTTGTCTTTTTTTTAACAATAATATATATTTTTTTGAACGGAAACGATTGCGCTCATTGTATATTATTATAATCCATTGTTAAAACGTCATACAAAAATGAAGGACATACCTCCCACTCAAAACTAGATATAGAATTAGCTGCCCTAGCTATTGTATGAGCAATCTAATTCGCTAGTTTCCTAACAAATGCAAAAGAGATAAAAGCTATATCCTAAATGAGAGCCTTACAATCATGAATAATCATAGTAAAATATGAACTGCTATGTGTAGATGTCAAAAATTGTGTAACGACTTGACAGTCCGTTTTCACGCATATTGAATGCAAGGTAACTCTTACAAATGAAATGTTGCGTTTAGGAACTTTTCATTTAAGGGCATGTTTGTGGGGTGAGTCCCATAATTGTTATCGATGCAACTTTTTAAATGATAAATGTACCTCTTCAATAGTTATTAATACAAGTCATCCCCATTGTGAATTTGGTCTTTTGATGGATTCATTTTAGCAATTTGACTTTGATTCTCATTAATTTCAACAGTCGCAAAAGAAATTAAATTAAGATGTAATAATGCACAGTTAATTTTGCAGATTACATTGTTTCTATTACATGATAAAAGGATAGACTACGGATAATACATAGTATTATAGTTACTTGTTTAATGACAAGTGATGCATGTCTTAATTAGATTTAACATGTTTTAACTTTAAAATTATTCAATCACTATAACTTAAATTCTTGGAACCTACATAATTATGATAATTGCAAGTTCACAAAAATTACATATTCAATGGTATTTAATTATTATGATGTAACGACTGCGACACTAGTTAAAATTTTTAAAAAATAATTATTTTGATGATATTTATAATTATAGTTAATATTGCTTAAATTATTTCTTGGTGGCTTCCATAATTATCACGACTAATATTGTATAAATTATTTCTAGTCACTTTAAATTATGTATTCATCTGTTAACTGATTATAATAATCATAAAAATGATAATTATCATGGAACTTATGGTGATTAGAATTTTGTTTGTAAAACTAGAGTAGGTATAAATACTCACCTGAGATTGATAAGGACAAAGTTACCTTTATGTTATATGGTTCACAATTATACAAGAACGACATATAATAAGTGAGATCACAAAACAAACAAGATTTTCAGAACACAGAAAGATTAAATGATCAATGCCATGCATGCAGTTGTCATCAACTACAGTAGGGGGAAGATGTCACGGGTATCCTCTGATGGTCTATTGACTCTCTCAATACGTCCAGACTCAACCCATCCCCCACCAGTGCACATTTTGCTTCCCTTAGTCCCCACATCTTTACCTCCCCCCCCCAATCGCCTTCCTACAACTAAGACTACTGTACTTCTTTATTAATTAACCTACACATGTCAATTGATTAGGTATATTATTTAGCCCAACCAATCTTAAACCGAATCTAATATGATATTTGAGAGAGATAAATCTTAGTGATGTTGTCATTCGATATTTCAACATTTCACACGGACCCGAACACTAAAAAATCTGCAATACTAGTCCATATTTCATTGCTTTTTTTTTTTTTTTACATTTAACTCTATTCTTACCAACCCTAGTAGCATTGTTTGCATTGAGTAAATATATTAATTTTACGTCACATTTAAATATACGCTTTTATATAATATTTGTATTTTGGTATATTTTTAAATAAAAATATTCTAACACCCTAAAGGTTAGACTACTATTTGTACTTTACTTAAAGATATAAAACCAAAAGCTCCACAAGATTCTGCATTAATTCCAGTATCATATAGTATATGAACAAGAACCACTATCATCAAGCCTCAACTGGGAAAATTGCTACTATATATGATATCAATCCCATGGTTATTCAATTGTATATAATTAACTTCACATGTATTCTATCTTTTTAATATCTCCAATTCATATATATACTTAAATGTAAATTGTCTAAATTGCTCTCCTCAAACTCTCAATTCCAGTTGTACCAATGTTTTGTTCTTTTCTTTCTTTGGTGTTTTTGCATCGCGTATTCAAACTTAATGACATCATCTAGTTTCCATTATGTCCGCATTAGTTTGTTTTTGCTATTTACAACCTACCAAAACTCAAGAAAAAGAGAAATTGACTAAGATTGCATATCAAACTCTATTGGAAGGACTTTCAATCACCATAACAGATAAATAAATTTCCCCAATCTATGTTTTCATGATTCCGCTTACTATGCTTCCTAATCACATAAAGAAACAAACGATATTTTCCAGAGTTGCCTGTAGTTATAGTCCCTTCTTTAATACTATTAGGTGTCCAGACCATTAATTACTCACACATTTCTGTTCATAATGACTAGTACATCAGTGGCCACTTAATTATAATCGTTTTATATGTTTAACAAAAATACTAAGACCGACTATTCTGCAAAGAAACCGCAAAAATTAAAAATTATACGAATGATTATGAGTTTCCAGTATAAAATGATTTTGATTTAGGTTATTGAAATATCACAAAAACCAATTTGTAAAACCACTTCATTTTGACTCTTGAGATGTATATATGAAACTTAGCATTTAAGCTCTTAACTAATCCCTTACTTAAATAGCCCAGTATCTTTCGTTGACACATAATTATCATACGATTACAGGTAGCAATGGTTTTGAGTACAGTAATTATTTGAGGACACTGATAGTCTATTTCAAAATTCCTGTACGATTGTTTATCTATGACATAAGCCTTCCTCTAAACCTTTACAGTATAAAAGATACACAGTAAATCAGTAAAAATTCTGAAATTATAATGTAACTTTGTTTAAGTTGGTAGCATTATTATTGACAGATTATGGCACCAGCTAATTAGGCAGCCAAGATTGTCTCAGATACAAATGGTTTATGACATTGATCAAAAAGGTGCCAAATAGTTTTTTCTATGAAAATTTTGCGACGAATTAATATAAATCGTTGCGAATTACTATTAGCGACGATTTTGTGATATCTAACAACGAAAATTTCTATTGTAGTGACTGTTTTGAAGCATTATGATCATTTTATGTATTTTTGTTAAATATTACATTGCATAGAACTCTGGACCTTTTATAGTTTGCTTTTATAAAACATATGATGTTGAAAATTCGTTTCTATATTTTAGGACACATTTCTTCTAATTCTATGTTGTACTTTATGTTTTTAATTACATGTTGCATTTTTTATTTCTTATTTTACTGTTTGTTACTGTTGACTTACATTTATTTAATTTTTGTTAATATTTATATTACATTTCAAAGGTAATACAAACCAAAATTGGTAATTAGATTTAAATAGTAAACAAATTATATATTTTACTTAATTTTTAGATAAGGGATTCATTTTGTTATATTTATGTGATAGTTAACATTTATGTATTTTATACTTTTCCGTTTTTTTCGACTTTTTTTTTGTAATTCAGATTTGAATAATTTGAAATAAGATTTTAAATTTAAAAAAAAAAGAATGTAGAAGAGTATTGAAATTAGGTTAAGACCAATATCATCCAATCCGTTAATTTGACTAATACCACTTGCATGCATTTTATTTGTTATAAAAGAATAAAGAAAAGGTCCAAAAGAGGCACCGCTAGAGGCTGTAGCCACCCTGTCTTCTCCTTTGAGATGTCATTATCTAAACACCTCAATGCATTGCATTGCATACCCCTCCTGTACATGTAGGGCCTGAAAGCTATGTAGATCTTTCCATTAAGTCAGTCGGTCTCTCTCTATTTGCTTTTCTCTTCTTCCTCCTCTTCTTCTTCCTCTTCCTCCTCCTTCCTCCTTTTTTCAATTAATTAGAGAGAGAAATTAGCTTCTTGTGAGTATTAGTATGTAGCTTTGACAATTTAACTATATCTTTCTCTTGTCTATTTATGCAATAGTGATACACCACTTGCACTTCTCATTTCAAGTATAAAAGCGAAAGGCCGAAAGCAATCTTGTGTTGTTTACTTATGACCTTTTCCTGATCATATATATATATATATATAGTGTTCCATAGTTTATGGCAATTTCAGGAAACATGAGCCTCAATAACAACAATAGCAGCAACAGCAACGACGATAACAAAGATGAACACGAGCATGACATGGTCATGCCAGGGTTTCGATTCCATCCTACAGAGGAAGAATTGGTAGAGTTCTACCTTCGCCGTAAGGTTGAAGGCAAACGTTTCAATGTTGAACTCATCACTTTTTTGGATCTTTATCGCTATGACCCGTGGGAACTTCCTGGTAAGCATTTTATCCGATATATAATTCTTTCCTTCTTGTCTAGTGTGGTCTTTTCTTCAATTCCCAAGATTTCAAACTGTTACTTCCCTCGGAATTCCTAGACAAGCCATCTTAAACCATTTTCTTCTTTTAGTTTTTGCCCTCCAACTTTTCTGTGGTTATTTATTTATAGTCATCACCCCCACGCAGCCGCAGGAGGTAATTCAGAAGAAACACGACTAATTCACTTCTCCATTTTCAAGGCCAACGTTAAGCAAGTCCCTAATTTATCACTCTTACTTCCCACAATTTATTCCTTGTAGGCAACAATTAATTTGGGGAGATCTCTGTATTGCTTAAGCTGTTCGTGAATTCTTCAAGTTAACCAACAAATTCTTGCACCTTATGGATTCCTTTACCATACTGGCTATTGCTTCAACACCTGCCAGTTGGTATATAGCTTCAAGTCTTCAACCTTCCTTTCCCTCTCTTCAAGATCGATCCTCCTATTAACAAGGTTTCATATTTTTTATTCTTTTGTTGTTTCCTCTCACGTTGACTATCTCCATTTTTGTTTCTCTCTAAACGACTACCCCTCCTTCTTTATCTCTCTAAACTACTACCCCTCCTTCTTTATCTGACAATAACTTGACTCTTGTCAGTCGCTGTTGTACTTTTACTTAACGTTGGATCATTTGAAGTTATCAAAATCTTCAGCTTCACCCGGCTAATTAGTTCTTAAAAGCTTTGTAGTGTTTTTAAAAGGATCGGTCGAGGTAACCTATTCTCCAATGGTCTGAATCACATATTTCTTTTCTTTTATTTCTTCTCTTCTAATTGTTTCTTGGCTACAAGCATCCACCCATAACTGTGGAGTCATGCGTGCCATATCAAACATGCAACTCTATTGCATATATGCCTAGCCATTACCCAACTCCCACTGGTTGATTTCTTATTGTTTACAATTTGCTATGTTGTGTATCATCATCAGCTTTGGCAGCAATTGGAGAGAAGGAATGGTTCTTCTATGTTCCTCGAGACAGAAAATATAGAAACGGGGATCGCCCTAATCGAGTCACAACTTCTGGCTACTGGAAAGCAACAGGAGCTGATCGGATGATCCGGACAGAGAACTCTAGGTCAATTGGATTGAAGAAAACCCTAGTTTTCTACTCAGGAAAGGCTCCAAAGGGTATCCGAACCAGTTGGATCATGAATGAGTATCGGTTGCCCCAGCATGAAACTGAACGATATCAAAAGGTACATGGTTCATTTCTCTTCAAATATTGGATCTTCTTTTCTAAAAGATGATGCTCGGCTAACTGTTTAGCTTCTTCCATATCCACTATCCAGTGTACGATGTATAGATATATGAACATTGGTAGGTTATAATTTTGGACATAATTAAGTACTGTACCTCGTTTACTGTCGCTTGTGGTGTGTACCTTTTCTTCGTTCTTGAAAAAGTTCAATATAGCTTCCACTAAAAAGAAGTCGCCTTTCCCTTCTGCATAATCACTGTGAAGAACTCAAAAAAGATAACAACTTTGCAGTCACAGTTAATGATTCGATTTCTGATTCATTTAATCTTCTTCTAGGTAGAGAATCGTAGTAAAGCATGCAATAACTATTAAATTGGGATTCTTCATATTGAATATACTGTATTAGACATAGAAATCGTTCCATCTTTTCTATTTTCATAACAAGTATTAATTTCCATTGTCAGAAGTTGCTAGCCTCATCTCTCTACTTTGAAAAGAAATTTTAAATTGGGATTTATTTGCAGGTGGAGATATCGCTTTGTCGAGTCTACAAGAGAGCTGGGGTAGAAGATATCCCATCACTCCCTCGTTCACTTCCATCAACAAGAGCATCTTCCTCATCGAGAGGACCACAATATGAAAAAAAACAATCTCATCTTGTCACTGAAAGATTTAGTTCTTTTGGAGGACAATCGCAACAGATTGAGAAGATGAGTACTGCTGAAACTGATGGAAGCAGTAGCTCAGAAGTGACAACAGCTTTAGGACTTTCAAAGCATAACGCTTACCATTCAATCATGCTTCCAAATTCAATTACTATTAATACCTCACTTGGACTGCCTTCAGCTCCCATGGATGAAGATGAAATGATGTTTCTTAGCCAGTCTAAACAATTAGCTTCTTCTTTAGTACTCCCCAACTGCGGTAACCTTCTTACTGGCTTATCCTCATCAACCTCAGCTTCATCATCAAATCCTTCGGATGATCTTCACAGACTAATAAACTACCAACAAGCTCCCAATGTTCCTCATCATCAACAGTATTATGTTCATCATCCTCAGCAAGTGCCTTCCCAATTCTCAGGTATGACCACGTTCACGTCACAACAGTCACAGCCAATAGCACTAAACATGCTACCCAGCTTGTTATCAACTGCATTTTCAGACAGACTGTGGGACTGGAATCAAGGGCCAGAAGCTAATAAGGACTTCAACAATCCATTCAAGTAATGATTGATCGATTGCTATTCCTATTATATTTACTCAGATGCACTTACTAGCTAGGGATATGATTTAGTCTCCTCTAGTTATCTACTCTGATATGACTGATTAATATATATTAATATTGATTTGATACTGTATTAGCTGTAACCACGACTAGGCAACTTTGATGATTTGATTTTAATGTCTAAAGTCTGTACATATAGATAATTATAAAGCTTGATGCCCGACTGCACAGGTTCTCGTGGATTGGTATCCCAGTTATATCAATCGAATGCTATTTATTTAACGCAGTAATTTAACCACGTCAAATAGAGTACAGAAGTCATTGATACTTGACTCACTATGCTTTTATTATAGGAGTTAGGTCCCTGGACATGATTTTCACTGAAAGCAGTAAAAAAGAGTTGAGGCGTTATGTATTGACAATGTACACATACATGGTAGTCCAACAGATCACGCCAGATTGTATATATCTCCCATTGAGGTAGTGGTGGTACGTCAACTAGTAATTAACTAATTATAAGAATAAAAATGATTTGGGAAATGAAGGTTGCAGATCTACCCTGTGACTTGTGGATAGGAAGTCGTAATAGGAAGCCAATAGGATTCATCTGGGTATGCAATTGGTACTTACTACTATAAAGGACTCAGATCTGCATGTTCACAATTGTGGGCGGGTATACATCAAACACTGGATTTTAGTTTTGAGAGGTCATCACATTGTCAGACCTCGAACTTTGCTCTTACAAATATGACCTGTCAGTCTTAGCTACCCAGGTTTCCAATTTAATGCCTCCGCTTCTTCATTTGTTTGTTGCTACGACATACCTAAATTAGCAATGTCTGTATATATAGGAGGAACACTCGTGTTAGTATATATATCCTGTAGCCATGGGATGTATCTTCTTCTTCCATGTTTAACAAACTGCTGTCTATGCAGATGTGATATTGATAAGTTAACTTCAATTAACATTTTTATTGTTCTTGATATTGTATGTAAATATTGTTCGAGTAGCTAAAGATAGGATTACAGAGGGTTCTACTTTACTCTTCTTACCAAATATACATATATTACTAACACATTACATGATTTCTATGTGTATTTCAAATCTTATTGTATGAAATCTTATACTTAAACTTCGTTTACTTAATGTCCTATGAAATGTAAATATGTATACAAAAGAAGCTATTCTAGTTTGAACACGACTATGGAAGGTCATATAAGGGCCTTGCTATCCCTGGGAGGTCAATGATGAAGCAAATGTAGTTGACCTCTCTCGAGAAGAGTTCCCATAGTTACCTTCTGTTGTTTAAGGTGTTAAGAATGTTGTAGTTTCTGTTCCAATGAATCAAAATGCTAGAATTGTCAAAAATGGAAAATTTTTAACTCACCAACCTATTGAAGCCTAGAAAAATAGAATAGGCATTCAACAGCATAAAGGAAAATTTAAACATTTCCAAGATGCCATCGTGGATGGTGTTCTCACACCACCTATGAAATTACTCAAAGCTAGAGCTTTTATGTGGTAGACCTGCATTTTCAGTTATTCAAGCCTAGGTTGCAGCTAGGACGTAGAGTAAGAAGGGTTTAGAGAAGACAATGCTTATGGGATATGGTTCATTTTTTTAAACTATGAAACCTATCTGAATGAGATACTGGTGCAAGGTCCTTAGCATGTGGGAGGTCAACCTATATTATCAAAAAATGGAAGCCATGTATTGAATGTGATGGAGGAAATATTGATAGCATCCCCATTTGGATTAATTTTCCTGTCATCCCTTTGAAATTTTGGACTATTGGAGGACTTTGCTTCCTAGCTAGCTCCTTAAGAAAGCCAACATGCATGGATACATTAACTACAAGCATGGAGAGGATCTGCTTTGCTAAAGCGTTTGTTGAAATTAAGAAAAATGTTGAACTACTTGATAACATTCCAGTTATGAAGCTGGGAGAGGTAGGGAAATTAGTAAGAATGGGTATACATGTCACTTACCCTTGGAAGCCTAATATTTCAACAAAAAATTGGTAGCCACAGAAAGAACATTCAAAATTCGAGGATAAGATGAACTTATAGGACATGGTCCTCAAGATGATAGTAAAAACAATATGGAACAAAATGCATAAAAATGAAGTAATGAGATTGTGACTAATACACAAGAGGTGATAAGGGATCTTTATAGAAAATCAAAAAATACCTTTCGTTAAATTGCATAGGCTACTACTTAACATCAAGATAATGACGATTCCAGAGCAAGTCGGGATAGGTTTACCAAACAAGAGGAGAAAAATATGGGAAAGGAAAAGGAAACAAAATTTACCACTAGCTCTAGAAGAAAATTTGCTAGAAGGAAACAAATAGGAAAGGGATCAATCACCTGATAAACATGGCAGTACTCATTTGAAATGCTAGAGGGTTGAATGACCCTCTTAAAAGGCAAAATTTGAGAGAGGCCACTCAAGAAGCCTTGTTTTGTAAGATTTCTTAAAATTAAAATAAAGAAGCCTTACGTATAGATTTGCCACAGGATTTTAGGTACTGAATGAAAAATCCTCTCCAATCATGCTTACCACTATAATGGAAGGATCATATGTGCTTACAATCTAAATAAAATCATAGTTCAATTAACCTATGAATCAAATCAAGTTTTACATTTGAAGTGCCACTTTATAGAGTGCATACTAAGTTTGAAATGATTGTGGTTTATGCCTCAAAACTTATTATTTTGAAGAGCCAAACCTTGGGAAGATATTAAAGCCATACATGCTAGAATTATAGATCCTTGGGTGATAACTGGGTATTTTAACTACAACTTATCTCCATTGGAAGCCGAAGGAGGTAGAAATCTTCAAGGAGAAACCTATAGCTGCAAAAAATTGGTCCAGTGGATTTTAAGTTAAATAGGTCAATTTTTCACCTAGACTAACAAAAATTAAGGAGATTTGTTGATCAGTAGAAAGTTAGATAGAGTGATGGTAAATCAATGTTGGTTTAAACATTTCCCACATTCTTATGCCCATTTTTGTTGAAAACATTTGCTCTTATCATTCTTGGCTAAATAGCCTGAGCTTTTTTTCCCTCTAAAACATTAGGAACCCCTTTCAAATTTTTTAATGGATTAGCACAAAGTGAAAGGTCATAAAGCTCTCCAGCTTATGAAGAAACACAAACTTGTTAAGGATGCAAGTAAGGTGTTTGCTAAAGAATATACTAAAGGAGTATCAGAAGCTAAAAACAATCGAAGACTTGCTCAAAAGAATTGATATAAATATCCTTACAACCATGATATGAGAATATTAGAGAATCAGAGATTGAAGGAGTATCAGGAGGCTTTATCATTTCATAATTCCATTCTACAATAGAAATCAAAGATCAATTGGTTAATAGATGGAGGTGCTTACGCAAAATTCTTCCACTCTTCTATCCTAGCCAGAAGAAGTAGAAATAAGATAACTAAGCTTCAAGATATAAATAGGGTTTTACATATTGATAAGGAAAAGTTTTTGGAAATTGCTTTAGATTTCTTCACTAACCTAATGGGATCCAAAGACAACAATACCCTCAGGGAATTAAATTCTAGTAGATTCTTTGAAAGATTTATTGATCAGGAGATGAAGGATTATATGGTGTCACCCATCTCATAATAGAAGATTAAAAAAGTTCTATTTGGTTTGCATCCATCCAAAGCTCCAAAACCTAATGGATATTCTACTTATTTCGTCCATGAGATGTGGGATATCACTAGTAAACTATTCATTGAAGCTATACATGAATTTTTTGCTTCTTCTAACATGTTGAAGGAAATGAATCAAGCATTTATATGTCTTATTCCTAAAAAGCGTACTCCCTCATGTATGGTGTATTATAGGCCTGTATCTTGTTGTAATACTATTTATAAAATAATTGCAAATATTCTAGCAAACATATTAAAGCTGGCTTTGAAAGATGTCATTGATCTTACTCAAGGTACTGGGAGACCAATAGGAGATAACACATTGCTCATATAGGAAATAATGAAAGACTACACCTCAAGTAGAGCCATCGAAAGCTGTTGATTCAAAATTGATTTCTTGAAAGCTTTTGGAACCATCTGATGGAAGTTTATTAAATCTTACTTACTAGTTCTAGGATTCCCATATAAGTTTGTTAAATGGATAATGGAATGCAACATAACAACTTCTTTGACTTTCTTATTAGTGAAGCTCCTACCCCAATCTTTAGAAATACCACGAGAATAAGGTAAGGGGGTCCTTTTTCCCCTTACCGATTCAAACTAGTTATGGAAGCTTTATCTAGGATGCTCAACAAACTCATCTCTTGTAATGGCATGTTCTAATACCATTATAGATATAGAGAGATAAGAATCACATATTTGATACTGATGATCTTATGTTATTATATGGTGCTGACTTCTAATCCACTAAAATAATATTAGGTCTTCTAGAGTTATTCTTAGCTTATTCTAGATTGAAGGTCAATGTTAACAAAAGCAATATATTCATTTCTTCTTATGTGAGGAATCAATTTCAATTAAGTAGGAGATCTGGCTATAGAATTCAATCTCTTGCTTAATTCAATCTCCATCATTAAGATATCTTAGCATTCCTATTACTACTATTAAGACAAAATTTATAGACTACATTTCTATGATTAAATCATACAAATTAAGAATCAATGCTTGGCCAAACATGTTTTTATCCTTTACTGCTAGGCTCACTCTGATCAATTCTGTCCTAAATAGTCTACATGTGGATTAGAGTGCTCATTGAATTCTTCCTAAGAAAGTCATCAAAGATTTCTTATGGTTTGGTTGCGTAGAAAGTTCAAAAAGGATAAAGGTTAAATGGGAGGAGATATCTATCCCCAAGAAGATGGGGGGTTGGGAATTTTCCATCTCTCTTATGAAAAAACTCCTTTTAAGTAAAAGGATTTGAAGATTATACATTAGTAAATGAGCACTTTAGATAAAATAGATCAATGAATTTTACTGAACAAATCAAAATTTATGGGAGTTGGAAATAAATAGGGAACACTCTTAGTACTTCTAACATAGGTTGAAATTAAGAAACCTCTTATACCCTTGGATTAATCGTAAGTTAGGGAATGGTGAAAAAATTTGTTTTCTGGCATGAAAACTAGAATGATCATAATCTCCTATTTACAAGGAATGATCTCCTACACTTAAGGAATATAATTCCTTAGATGTTAAAGCTACGTCACTCATACAACATAGAGTTTGGCATTGCAAATTTAGAGGATCCTCTTCACTCTCTAATTTTCTACCTTAACTTCATCATTTTCATAGAGAAGACATCATTTGGTTAGCCAATATCGAGGGATATTTCATTAATGACTTTAACTATAAAATTTACAAAACTAACCTGAAGAAATATACCATGGTATGAGATACTATAGAAACAAATTTCGAATCCCAAAGCTTTCTTGATCAACTGGCTAGTGATAAAAAACAGGATCAAAACTAAGGATAGGTGGTTTAGCTCTTATGATCCTATTTGTGTCTTATGTAAAGAAGAGGAGGAAGATACGAATAATCTCTTTTTCCAATGCAGGTTTTCTAAGTAATTTGGAATATATTGATGCATATTTTAATGGAGCCTTGCAAGCATATAAATGGAATAGAGTTGTGGCATAGGTTACCAAAAAGGTAAAGGAACTCAAGTAAAATGGTGAGTTTCTCAAAACTACTTTCATTTGAATAATCTATTTAATATGGAGATAAGAAACAACAGTTCATAAAAAGGGGAAACTACTGAAAAACATCAGTTAGCTAACAAAACTCTAAACTAGATTAAAAAGATCATAGTAGTAAGGGATGCATAAAACAAGATCACACCTGGCATGAAGATTAGATGGAACTTTTGGAAACTGTAACTTTTTTCTCAGGTTTTGTAATGAACTATAACTTGTTAGTAAATGGTCTTAAATTGTAGTTGTGTAATAGCTTTTGCTAGACTTTTAATAAAATCTTCATTTACTTTCCAAAATATATATGTAAAAGAATTTGGAAATTTTGTTCAAGTTACTGATAAATTAGTGAGCTCTAATTATCGAAAACATACACACACACACACACACACACACACACACAGATATATATATATATATATCTGCTTCCATGATATTATTCATGTGGCCTAATGATTAGATTCCTTAATATTTTTATAGTTAATTTCCTATTACCTCACTTTAATTACTTGGTCAAAATACACTATGAAATGATTACACATTTTGTTTCGATAATATCCATTGATAATTTTATGGAAACCATATACACTTACACAATATATTTGAGGCCCAATGTAGTTGTTTTTGTAAAAGTTCAAGTCTTACATATTCATGTATTTTGATAACTCCTAAAACACACCTTAACTATTTAAATTATGAGTATGAAGTTTTAATTCAAACTAAATAGTGAATTATTAATCATGTCTATTAATTGAGATCTATTAAAACTTATTTATTGCAATAAATTTAATAAATGGTATATTTGACTAATTATCTCTGTGGAGAGCTTCCTCCAAAAGAAAAGATGGGAAGATATTTTTATTAAATTTGAATTACATGTCTTTTAAAACATAACTATACTTAAAAATTAAATAAAAATAAACTAGATAAAGGAAAAACTACTCTAAAATGCCTTTTATAAGATCCATTATTTTAACAAAAATAAAGTTGATGATTCATAATAATGTGTCAATGCATATGACATATTTAATTTAGGGATAATTAAGATTAGATCTCTAAACTCTTATATAAATTGTAAAAGGGATTGTAGACCATTTAATATATGTCAAAATCCCTTTTTTATAATTTTTAAATGATTCTATAAAAATTTTCATTTATCTTTAGCTTCACTTTCTCTCATGTTATTTCTCTTATAGGGTTCTCCACTTATAACATAGTTTCTTATAATGGCAAAGAGGATTAGTGACAAAACTACAAGTAAAATATAAGAAACCATAATTAAAAAACATCTTAAAATAAAACTTAATCATATTCATGAAAATGTAAAATAGAAAAATCTAAAAGTCTTTATTTCAAAAAAAAATTAAAGAGGTCTAAATATTAAAAGTAAATTAAGTTTTAGTAACAAAAACAAAAAACATATGTTCTTAAGAAGTTAAGTTCCTTTAAGCGAATTATGTTAGGAAGATGAAGTATTGGTTAATATGTGGGGAAAGAAGTATTTAGAAAGCTCTAAAAAATTACTTGAATATTTTGTGTGTGGGAGGAAATTTTTAAATAAGGTATACATATACTTATGTATTAGAGATAAGTTGTCACACTCATTTAGACCAATTACTACAAATAAATAGCTAAGTTGCCTAGTTCCTTTATGTTAGTTCCATCACCTAATAGATGAATATGTTTCCTTTACCAAGTTCTTAGTAGAATTTATCCATTACATGAAAAAAAATTGCTAGCGACATATGGTTTTGAAGTGTTGTAAGAGGCCTATTAAACTTACTTGGCTTATATAAGTGGTGAGAAATTTTGGAACAAGTTATAATTATGATTTTACCTTTCAATTAAGTTGACTCACTCAATTGGAACAAGTTATAATTATGAGTTTACCTTTCAATTAAGTTGAATCACTTGATTAAGTGTGTGTCTTTACTAAGTGTTTACTGAAAATTTCCGATTATATGAGAACAAAATATCAATTACATATAGGGTGAGAAGTGTTAGAAAAGGTCAAGAAAAATTAGTTGGCTCCTGTATGTTAGGAGAATTTCTTGAATAAGTTGTGTCTATGCTTCTATATTTCAAGTTGCTTACTTTACTCTCTTAAAGAAATTAGCTCACTTTAAAGGATCAGTTGCCCTAATCTCATATATTAGTTGCATCATCTTAAGAGTTGAGTGTATTCTTATCCAAATGTTTAATAAAATTTGTATATTATATGGGATAAATTATTATTTATATACGGGTGAGAAATATTGGAGGATGTTTAAAAGAACAACTTAGCTCTTAATTATAGGGAGAAGTTACCTTAATTTGAAGGCTTAGGTGTCTCACTCTCTTATATCATTAGGATCATCTTAAGAACTAATTTTATATTCTTTATTAAGTGTTTAGTAAAATTTTCCTATTATGGAAGATGAAAATATTAATTACATATTTGGTGAGAAGTATGGGGAGAGACCTAGAAGAATTATTTGACTCATATTTGAGGAGAGAATAAGGTATGCCTATGATTTTATATTCTTGGTAAGTAGCCTCGATTAATTAAAGGGGCTACTTTACCTTGAAAGGATAGTTGCACAACTTGAAAAGTTAAGTGTTTGTTTTTTTGAGTGGTGGACTTTTTAAACTGTATCAAAGACAATAATAACAACTTACCATTCAAATTTTAGTTTATATAGGACCCACTGAATTTAACTAAATATTTTCACAAGGATGATGTGACACCTAAAAAGTTACATTTATAAATAGTCCTTTTGATACTATGATAATAAATTGTTCTAAGTATCATATTGTCAATTATAATTTAGAATCAACTTATAATTGACATGCTTATGTGTTGGGTCCCGATTCCGAAGCCCGGACATCGGTGTCGGACCCCGTTCTCGGAGCCCAACTATTCGGAACGGAAACACAATCGTGGGCCGCTGGGCCCGAATCCCGACTCCCAAGGCAATGCCCCAGGGTGCTCTGTCGGGACGCACAAAGAAATACACTTGCGGAAGCAACATACTCAGTTGGTTATTTAAGTAAATTCATGCATACGAAGAAAACATAAATTTCAATACTAAAACGATCAACAATTTTGATT
>JANZLX010000005.1:19576389-19593450 GCA_025531955.1 Erythroxylum orinocense
TGTGGATTCGACCCTATTCACCACTTTACTCGCTTAAGTGTTCTAGAGTAGGAATTTATTTTTGCTGGTTTGACACGCCATCATTGTGTCGAATTGAGTTCCTTCTTTTCGATAGCGACAACGTCAAATATAGTTGTATCACTGTGAGCAATTTTTCTAATTGGATCAAATTCCATAGAAAACGAGTGTTTGTATAACAATTTTGCATATAGATGAAAGAGCTCAAGAATGGTATCGGTTATACATCAAGAATCATCATAAGGCAGAAATGGTGCGAACATTCCAGGCCCCCAAACAGAGATTTGATGCGAAAATTTTTAATAACCCTATAGGGGACTTTAAAGAATTAAAGTAAGAGGGACCAATACTAGATTAATGCGCTCAATTTGACCATCACTCCAACTGATTATCGCTACCAGAAGAGTATTTGATTGGTTTTTTTGTTAAGAGACTCAAACGGGAGATTGATGTGATTGTAAAACTACATGAACCTCACTCGTTACATCAAGTGTATATGCTAGCTCATAAACAAGATAAGAGTGATGTCTAACAAGAATACCCTCCTAAGTCTAGAGAACACAATAAAAAATATGGAGAACAGAGGAAATTATAAACAGTTCCAAGACTGCAACATACAACAAACATAAAGAGAAGCTCAAGCTCAAACTCAAGCTCTGATGGAATACCTACACCAACACCTATTCACCCTCATCATTAATAAAACCTTTTAAACCTACTAAACTCATCATTAGCAAAGAGTTCGACAAGGGGCAAGCGAGAGGGTTTTGTTTATGGTGTGACAAAATATAATCCATATCATAAATACAAAAATATTTTTAAAAAAACAGTTGTAGTTTTATGTGATCGCTGGAGATAACGACTCAGGTTGAAGTAATAACGCCTCCTGAGACTAAACTCTAGAAACAATTTCCAAAGGGCAATTTGGTAGACAAGGAATTGAAGATGGGGATTGTTGCAAAGAAAATGAAGACGACTCCCCAGAGGAATGATGACTCCAGCAAGGAATTTTGGATGAGCTGAAGAATTAATAGAAACGTCATTGTTCGAACTACTACACAGCAACACAGCGTTTAAATAAAGTCACACCATTATCAAAAAACAGCACTTATACAGGTCGTCCCTTGCGTGTATTTAAGACATTGTAGTAACAGATAGTGACAGGCATATAATATATTGGTTATTGTCTTCCTCTTCTAATATTCTCCCTCTGTGTATCTCCTTTCCCTTCTCTCTTCTTCTGCATATCTCTCGTTTGGTTTCCTTTTCATTTCTGTTTAACACAAATATCACAAAGGTTGCACTCACTCACTATCATCAAAATATATACAACAACAAATGCAGTTTCTTTTACATCATCATCCTGTGGTACAAATGTAAATGCTCATCAACATATCCTCCTTTTAACTTGGACATACTGACCATGTGACGAATCATTACATCGTGAACCCTATTATAACTGAAAAACAACAGCAATATATACCCAAATATGGTTGTATATGCGCCTGAAAAGGAACTTCCAATTCTTAAACTGTCATCAATTCCACAACTCCATCTGTTCCCAGTAATACACAGAAAAAGCAGAGACCCCCTTCCCTCAAGGATCCAGTTCCAGCAATCAAGAAGCAACATCATGGTTTTCTTTACCTTTTGTCTTCTGTTGAGTGTAGCTCAGAGGTTTTGAAAGCTGCAGTGACCATGAGAATCATCCTAATAAATGCAATACAAGTGATTTGAGACATTTTCCAAGAAAGATGGTTCATCAAATCTAGGAAAAACAAAGATTGCATCCAACTCTTCACTTGTCAATCTCACTTAGTATGTTTCTTTGGTGAACTCCTGATTGGCAAGTATTTTGAAACACTATACGGGCAACCAAAAAAGCGGAAAAGATTTTTGCAATCTTTTTCCCCAACGTCGTCACATCCCTGAGAGCTTAAATGGCTCAGGCAAGTTTTCCCCTCGTATATGTAGTATAGTTGCTGCCACAGAAGCACACTTAATCCAATGTCCACAGAAACATTAGAAATGAAGAGATACACAAGAACAATCCCTCTTGTCGAAAGCAGAAATCCCGAATTTAGAAATGCAAGACTAATCTCTTTCAATTCTCTCCAGGCAATATAACCGTTTGTCCCACTTATTTGGCCAAGTGATTTGGTATAAGTTAGTGGTGGCCATATATGTGATGCTGTGTGTGCTGACATAATTACAACATATGTTGTGCTGATGACAGCAGAAATAAGAAAGGCAATGAAGTGCAAATGGTTTGCAGCACCAACACAATTCCCAATCTGCATAGAGTTAAACAATAGGCAAAGATTCATGTTACAAGGTGCTAGCATGAGCTCGGAACTTCCACCTACAGAATAACCAATTCAAAAACCTTCACTTCTAACTGCACAATGTTCACGAAGACCGTGATGGGAATCTAGGATGGACAGACAGATGCCAACAATTTGACAAAGCATGTGTGTAATTGTAAATCTATGAATGTTTCCAACTTTTTAATTGTGATGGAATTTAGAATTTATGGAATTTAATAAACGAGGAATTAGACGAAGAAACCAGTATAGCAGTCACTTCTAGGATTTCTAACAAGAAAACGATTAGTATCACCACTAATAGGTTATTAGAAATCACTTTAAGACTTGAGATTCCTTAATTCTAAAATCAAAACTGCCACTAATGATCTTAGATAAATGAAGTCTAACACCTAAATTTCAAATATCAATAACAAACAAAAACGTTAGATTTTTTATTGAGATGTTGAAATTCATATATAGTGAATATATCTTGGAGTTGTAATCTTTATAGAATATCAAACTAAAATTTTCCAAATAGAAATTAATATTAATCTAACAAGGAGTCATTATGTCCAAATAAAGTAAAATCCTCAAGAAACCAAAACAACAATAAGAAATAAGAAAAATTAGTGCAAAGAAAAACTTTAAGAATAAGACAACCAACTGCCATCACTGTTCTTGTCATCATTCACATGAACACTGCCCAGTGGCAGTCCAAATCCTATTCTTCATCAGATAACAATAATCAATTTATGGTTAATTTACACTTGCTTTTCCACATGATTGAAAACAATTTTTTAATTATCCCAACCACACAGAACATTCTTTCTTAATAGAAGTATGAACAAAACATAAACTTAAAGTAGATTGGAAAGAAGCCCACCATAAATGTTAAATAGGTTGCACCTGAACGTTTAACTTAAGTTGTAACCCATAATAGTAGAAGTCGAGTTGATGGGGACAGTAACCAAAAAATCTCTTACTAAGTATGAGCTTAAGAAAATAGTTTCAAGACCGCATTTAGGCTAATGCTCAAATTTGTTATCATCGTACTGATTTTCAAACTAATCCTCTTGTTTTTGTTTTGAACTGCAATTATCTTTTATTTTTAAAGTGTTAAAATTATCCAGGATTGCTATTAAATTTTTCGTTTTCAATTTAATCAAGAGATGTTAATACCTTTAGTATTAAGTAAAATATGAAAATTTTAGCTTGATCAGCCTGGTCTGCTTTAAATACATTGTATTTAGAGTTCACAGTCCTCATTTGTGCAGTTAGGTATACTTTCATAGAAATATATAGTTCAGTTTTGATGCTCAACTCAGATGTCAACTTGACCCAACCTATAGTTAAAACTATAAACTTACTGCCCATTGTCTTCTAGAAGATCTAAGATGTTACATCTATTTTGTTACATTGGAAAGAATGAATATAAGCAAACAGCCACCATCAGATGCACCTACCAGGACTGAATCTAGTATATCAGGAGGTAATCCTACTTCCCTGCCTAGTCTACCTTTTTATATAATGTTACATGCCAAAGGTGGCACCAAAAATACAACCATGACATGATTCCTGTTTAGTTGTATCAAAGGAGGTCGACGTAGGAGCATATTCCAATCATAAAGTTTTCCTATTTATGTTAGCTCTCCTTTTCAAGAAGGTATACTTGATTTTACTAAGGATTCTTCTAGGACTTGTTTTTCCTATTTTGGCGAGTTTCTACTAAGAAAACTACAAATGGGGGTTTTACTGGAGAAATATGGTGGCATTGTATTTAGATTTTTACCATAAGTGGTTTTAGTAATAAATCCTAATTGTTCCAGCTCCAATCACCCTAATCCTACCACTACTACAATAAAATTTGCTGCTCTAAACCTTTTCTGTACATCAGTTGGTCTTCCCATCAAGCTATCTTCAATACCTAGGATTACAGTTCTGCAGCTTCACTCACTCCTGTGTTAATTCCTTTGACTTTTTCACACATCACAAAGATTGTGAAGAACGTACAGCAAAACATTTTTTTAGTAAGAATTTTCGCAAAGTCTAAAAATCTAAGAATCTGACTGCAGCCTGGTTATTAATGTCTAGAAAATTTTAAATTCTTCTACATAAAAACAGTAGTCAGAGTGCCAAAGACATTAGTAACCAAAACGTTGTTGAAGTATCATTAATAAACTGAATGAAATGCAAAAACAAGAACATTTGTGAGCTATACATTTAATCATGGACATTCTAATATCCAAACAACTATCTTCTGCAGACTCTTTTCTGGAAATCAAAGAGGTTAGTCTAGTTGGCACTGAGACAAGATCTTTTCAATCAACCAAGGCTCAATTCCTATGCGGACACTTTAGGAGTAAATGGGACCATGTCCCTAAGTTCACCTAAAGATGGGACTTAGTCTCATCAAAGTTCAGCGTTATCCCCAACGTTAATATCAAACAGAATATACGTTATTCTATGGAAAGGTGGCATGATGTTTCAATTAATTATAAGTTTCAAAAGGAAAAAAGAAAAGGATGACAGAAGATTGAACCTCTATCAATTCCTTCAATGCATGAAAACTAAAACCTCTATCAAACCACTTAGATACATCAACTGCAAGCTCCTTGTATTCGAAGAAGATAAAAATTCCAAATTGCTGAATATGCAAGAAGTAGGAAGTTTAATAGCAAAAAAGCAAAATATACAACTCAATGAAAAAGATCTTCCATGCACATTCTATACAGAAGAAGGTTAATTCTATATTTTCAAGGGAAGAATGCTTACAAAAGGACAATGATGGTCCATGTCCAGTATACACTTTCCGCACGTACGACAATGATGAGTTCTAGGAGACTTTGGCCTTGAACAATAGTGACAGAATGTGTAGTTGTCAAGATGGCCCTGGCCCACAATTGGGTAGCTACCCCATTCTATGATTGGTGGTGTTCCAGCACAGCTGAAGGCGGAAAGACTGAACATTGAAATGGTAGCTATCGACAAGAGAACTGTTATAACTGAATGGAGAATACCCCACAAATAGCTGGTAGAGAAGACAATAGGATATACTGCCCACACACCACCACCTGTATTTCAAAAAATCAGAAAAAGTTGAGTTGATAATGAGAATGGAAAATGGAATATGCCAGGCAAAGATACTCCTTGGTGTAAAATTTCTAGAGATAGAAGATGCAAGAAGTTACCATTCTGGATTGTGATAAAATTTTGAATTTAATAAACAAATGATATAAAATTAAACCATGAGATTAATCAGAAAACCTTAATAATGAAGTTACCTAAGTGTCTGTTCATGATTATAAATTCCACAAACATTATGGAAAAGAGAGAAAAAGGAGCTTTCACAAGACAAATTTACTCCATCTTCTAATTCTCATCAAGTTACAATCACTATTATTCTTTTTTTATGAGTAGTCAAACGTATGAGCATGAAGAGAAAATAGCCAAGAAAATCTCATGTATGTATTCCTAACCATCAAGAATGAAAACAGTGAAGAATGTCTCACCAATCAGAATATGTAGAATTAAGAGAGTGAATAAATAAAATCATCTCATCACAGATCCAATTCCATCAAATTCAAGAAATTCTTATAGCCTTCCAAATTTCTTAGAAAATAAACAAATGTCTTCCAAACCATTCTTTACACATGTAATGCAAGCAATATTTGGGCCCACTTCTATGAGATAAACATGAAAGGTTATGTTTTCAAATCTCCCCAAAATTAAGTGACAAGGGAACTTTTCTTCAAAGATGGAGATAATGAGCCCTAGCTTATCAATGTACCATAAGTTTCAACTGCAAGTCTCTATAAAGCACCTGACCTAATGGAGTCTAATTTGCACCATAAAAGAATATATATTTCCACTTTTAGTTATTAAGAAGGAAATAAGTATAAGATAATAATATTACCCCACCCTTCGGAAGTAATCATAATCAACTTACATGTGTGTGACAATAACTAGAAAAACAATATTACCCCACCCTTCGGAGGTAATCATAATCAACTTACATATGTGTGACAATAACTAGAAAAGTTCAGGTGCTAGTTTCATTACTAGTAAATTTATGCCTTTTAAGGGTTTCATTAAAATAGATATTCCTAGTTATTTTCTTTAACACTCTAATTTCCTTTTCCTTTTTGGTAGCAAACCAGAACAGGTTTCTTTTGAGAGTTTGATCACTTGCCTGAATAGGATTAAGCGAGCCAGTCTACATATCTGTACAAGTTCAATTTATTAGTAAAAAATAAAGAGTTTTTTTTTCCCTTAATTCTAAAATTTTGGAGAATTATGATGCTTTCTAAGTGAAAATCTTTCACATAGGAGTGATTCCTGAACCCTAAAAGTGAATTTTAGGAACAAATCATGTTATACTAATAGTTTATTTGTTCCAAAGAAATTGGTGTGATGCAGAACAAGAGATCTAAACAGTATTCAATCGAAATTCATAATTGCAGTTTAGGGTATTGGAATTCAAGAATAAGTAATTTAAAAAAAGATAATAGTAGGAGACTCTTAGAGTAGATAACAAAAACCAACAATCATTCTTAGCCTTAGACAAAAATAGAACTAATAGTATCCAGCAGTAACATGTTCCTTGAAATCTCTTCTCAATTAGGAATCACTCTTAAACTGAATGTACCATAAAAAATCAAAGCTAAAATTCAAAAACTGAAGAAAATTAAACTCTCTTCTTTGCATTCATAAACTAAACAAACAAATATAGACTTGGCCACTAAATCCTCATAATGGAATCAAGCATTGTTTTTTACCAAGATAAAAAACCTCAAATTCTATTTCTGAGAAGGAAAAAGAAATTTCACTAGTAAAATACGCAACTGGAAAAACCTACTTTAATGAGACTCCTTCAAAAAATAACAAGAAACATAGCACCCAATTTAGTTCCTGTGCCCCATCACTCTCCCTAGCCTGATGACAATAACCTGAACGGTTAATCATTATCATATAGGTTTTTCTCTTTTGGGATTTATGGTCCATCCTTATCATCTTAAGAAGTTACCTCCTCTAAGTATGTCTCTATTAATCTACACAGCTCAAATTCTAAACCTCTTGTAAGTATGTCTCCATTAATCTACACAGCTCAAAATCTATCTCCCCTTCTTTCTTTGCCATGTGTAAAACTTAGCTATGTACCAACATGTTTTATCAATCAAAATACTCTTCCATTTGTGTTGTACTATCTAATAAATATTGTGGATCTAGTTTGCCCAGAAAATCAAGAACTTGAATGCATATTTCTTGCAACTATCACCAGCAGTACTAGGTTTATGAATTAAAAATAAAAGGATAGGCTTATGAATTTGATGTAGGATGAATAGAAGAATTATTAATTAGTAGTTAAAATTCACAAAATTAGAAATATTGCTAATATTAGGCTAGTATTTTAGGATTTAATATGCAGGAAGCTAGGATTTTGGTTGCTGGAATTTTGTAGTGAACACAAAACAAAACTAAGAATCACTCCTATGGTCTAAGAATCACTCTTAAAAATAAGTGTTAGATATTCTAGTTGAAAACTCAAATTGTAGAAAAATTTCAAATTGTTTTTTCTTGAAGGGCTAAATGCACGCATATTTATAGAAAAAAATTTAGAAACCTTATTCTAGTAAGAAAGGTTCCTAACAAATTTAAATATTATTCTAATAAAAATTCTAAAAATCCTAAACAACTAAGATAACATATCTAAAATAGAATACCATATTTAACTTACTACTACTTCCTATCTAATAAGGAATCCTAGCACAATCTAAATTTTAGCCCTTATTTTTAATGTCAACTCAATTCTCAATCGTCATCCCACCAACTTAAGGCTTGTGGTTGACTATTTTTTTCTCTTTTATTTCTTTTTTATACTTTGAGCTTTTTTGCATCAATTATATCCCGCTTGTCTAAATTCGTCCTCGACGTAGAATGTGAAAAATAATGATCATATAAGCCTGAATTCAACTTTTGAAATTTTGATTCTATAATCCAAGTACAATCAGAAATTAGTCTTCTTTCTACTCGGCAAGAAATTGTTCATATCATGCATCTTTTGTGGCTACAATTTGTTCATCAAAAACATCCTCTATTTCCTCTTTAAGATGAGGAAGGGTTGGAATTCTTATAGCTATAGTAGGGGATTGCTCATCTTGTCCATGATAAATAGTTAAGTCTGCAACATTAAAGATAGGACTTATTCCCATGTCACTTAATAATTCCAAAACATAAGCATTAACACTTATCTTCTTGATGATCATATAAGGTTCAACATTTCGTGAATGTAGTTTCTTATATTTCCCTTTTTGAAAACGCTCTGGATGAATCCTAACTATCACCATATCCCCTTCATTGAATTCCACCAATCAATGATGTTGATCAATATGTTTTTGTATGACAAGTTGCCAGTTATTATCTTTCATCGTATCTCATCAAAGAAGTCCCTCATGTACTGTGCAAAAACTTCAGCTTCAATACTAACTTGTGTTTTTCATGGTAAAGAAACCAGATCAATAGGCTTCCTTGGTTGAACTCTTAAGACTATCTCAAAAGGGCTCTTACCGGTAAACCTATTTATGTTCACCACGTCTGTTTGTATACAACTCTTATCATAAGGAGAAATAGGTCCCAATTTTTCATATTGTCTCCAACCAAATATCTTAACACATCAATAGGCTTCCTTGGTTGAACTCTTAAGGCTATCTCAAAAGGGCTCGTGCCAGTAAACCTATCTATACTCACCACTTCTGTATGTAGCTATTGTCATAAGGAGAAATAGGTCCCAATTTTTCACATTGTCTCCAACCAAGTATCTTAACGCCCCAAGCTTCTATCAACCACCTCTATTTGTCCATCGATTCGAGGATTGAAAGAACTTGAAAATTGAAACTTAGTGTTCAATATTTTCCACGGAGTTCTCCAAAAATAACTCATAAACTTTACATCACGATCAAAGACGAAGGTTAAAGGTAATCCATGGAGATGTAAATGAATTGTAGGAATATGGACAGTGTCATAAGTCTTGGAACATGGAATGAAATGACCCATCTTGGAAAACCTATCTACCACCACAAAAATAGAATCATATCCTCTTATGATTTTAGGAATTCCTAAGACAAAATCCATACTTATGTCCTGTCATGATTCATGACACACGAGCAGTGATGTGTATAATCCAAAATTTTGTTTCCTTCGTTTATCTAATTGACATGTTTGACATCACTGTAAGACCTTGGACACGTCCCGCTTTAAAGAGTGCCAATAAAAGCGATCTTCAACAATTGTGATGGTTTTATCTCTTCCAAAATGCCCTACTGCTCCTCCTGCATGTAATTCCCAAATCACATACTCCCTTATAAAAGTATTAGGTAGGCAAAGTCAACTTCCTTTAAAAAGATGGTCATCGTAGATCACAAAAGGAAAGTGTTAAGTTTCTTTGTCTAGCTGCAATTTCTGAATAGATTATTTCAAAATCTCGATCTAGAACATTCGCTTGATCTAAAACATTCGCTTTTCCTTGCTAACAGCTGCAAATTCTCTCTCCTTAAGGATATTAAGAGGCTTTTTCTTGGCATTTATGGTTGTCTTGTTACTTTCTCTTTGTTTTTCTACTTGTCTACCTTCGTAGGCTTCAAAACTATCTTCTTTCCATGAAACATAAACTGATAGGCGTTAGCTTTTTCAAAGTACTGTACATCTTGATCATTAAGCCACAGTTGCCCAAGTAAAATGTGAGATACTTTCATAAGAATGATATCACACCAAATAGAGTTCTCATATATTCCTAATTTGAAAGACACCAAACACTTTCGAGAAATTGGTATAGTACTGTTATCTATCCAAAAAACTTTGTAGGGAATTGGATGTTTCTCCATGAGTAAATTCAATTGCTTCACCATGTTATCCGATACCACATTCATACTACTTCCTCCATTAATGATAAGCTTGCATACTTTATCTCCGCATCTAACTTGCGTAAAGAAACTAGAAGTACAAAGCCATTCCTCTTGTTCTTCTGCTTTAGGGGTTTTAAATATACGTCTCATTACAATAAGATTTGTAGGACTAGCTAGTGCATCACTAAAGTCTCCTTCCAACTCCTCTCTAGCTTCGTGCTCAAACACATACACATCAGAGTCTTCCTCCTCTTCTTCTTCCATAATATTCAAACCTTTATTAGGACATCCATAAGCAAAGTGGCCACTCTCATTGCATTGGAAGCACTTCTTGTCACTACTGCCTCCTTTTGTCCTAGTCTCAACTATGGCTTTCTCTTTAAGTTGAGCTCCTTGAGAAGTTTTGTAGTTGTTTGTAGTGCAAATTTTGAAGCATCGGATGCTGGTCTAAAGTTTTGCACTGTCGTAGTTCTCTTTATACCGAACTCCCCAAATTGACTTTGAAACATTTTAGTTACTTATTGTCCTAAGTATTGTTCTGCTCTTAAAGCCAAGTGATATGCACCTTCAAGACTGTAAATCCTTTGCTTTATCAGCTCCTTGCAAATTTCTGCCCTTAAGCCATTTTTTAGTGAGATATAAGTCCTCATTCTGACTCCATCCCTTCACATTGGATAGAAAGTTCATTAAATGTTTTTATGTACTCAATTACGAACATAATCCTTTGTCTAAGGGTTGTGAGTTGATCATGGAGATCTTCCTAATAATGAAATGGTAAGTATTTTTCCCATAACTTCAGTTTCATCTCTTCCCAATCAACAATTGGTAGATAGCCTATTTTTCGACGTCTATCCTCTACTGATCTCCACCAGATTTTAGCATGTCCAACTAGCTTCATCTTTGCAAATCGAACTTTTTGATCTTCTGACATGTGGTACCAATCAAAGAAATCTTCCATTGATGTTGCCCAGTCCAAGAACAGGTGTGGATCCATCTTTCCTGGAAAATCAGGAGCTTCAACACAAACTTTCTTAATAATGTCATCGAGTTTGTTATGTATTTCAACTCTATCGTGGCCTCTAAAGATTCGCATGCTCTCTCCAAGTCCTACTGGTTGGTTTCTTTGTCTTGGATCTCTCGCTAGGTATTGATTTCCTAACCTCATTCGCTGTTGATTAGTGTCAGCCTCTTAATCTTGGATTTCACTTTCTCCACCATCATAATCAAGTGTAGTTTGTTATCTGATATTGTTTTTTGAACTAATTCTTGGAGCATCTTGTGATCAAGGGTTATTAGGGTCCAATCTTTCTATCACTCTTAGAAGTATTTCATCTCGCTCCTGATCACCAAATATTCCTCTATATGCCTTCCATTATGTGTCACCATCGTGAACTAAAGCTCTGATACCAAATTAATGTATGACAAATAGAAGAATTATTAACTAGTAGCTAAAACTCACAAAATTAGAAATAAGGTTGATACTACAGTAGTATTTTAGGATATGTTAAAATATAGGATTTTAGTTGCTGGAATTTTGTGGTGAACACAAAGAATGGAAGGTAGGAAACGAATCACTACTAGGTTCTAAGAATCACTCTTAGGAGAAAGCATTAAACCTTCTAGTTGAAAACTCAAGTTTGTAGAAAAATTTTATACAGCTTTTTTTTTTTTTTAAGGGCTGAATACACACATATTTATAGTGAAATTTTTAGAACCCTTATTCTAGTACGAAAGGGTTCCTAATAAATTGAAATCTTATTCTAATAAAAATTTTAAAAGTCCTAAACAACTAGATAATACATCTAAAATAGAATGACATATTTAACTTACTACTAATTCCTATCTAATAAGCAATTCTAACACAATCTAAATTTCAGCCCTGATCTTTAATGTCAACTTAATTCTCAATCTTTATCCCACCAAATTAAGGCTTGTGGTTGACTGATTTTTTTCTTTTATTTCTTCTATATACCTATACCAAATTGATCTACGACAAATAGAAGAATTATTAACTAATACTAAAACTCACAAAATTAGAAAAATGACTACTATTAGGCTAGTATTTTAGGGTTTAATATGCTTAAAGTTAGAATTGTAGTTGCTGGAATTTTGTGGTGAACACAGAGAATGGAAGCTAGGAAACTAGGAATTAATCCTGGGTCTAAGAATCACTCTTAGAAAAAGTATCACATCTTCTAGTTGAAAACTCAATTTTATAAAAAAAAATTTATATTGCTTTTTCTAGACAGGGGCTGAAAACACACATATTTATAAAGAAAATTTTAGAACCTTCATTCTATTAGGAAGAGTTCCTAACAAATTTAAATCCTACTCTAATAAGAATTCTATAAGTTTTAAACAACTAGGATAACGTATCTAACATAGAATAACATATTTAACTTACGACTACTTCATATCTAATAAGAAAACCTAACATAATCTAAATTTCAGCCTTCATCTTTGATATCAACTCAATTCTCAATCCTCATCCCACCAAATTAAGGCTTGTGGTTGACTGATTTTTCTCTTTTATTTCTTCTATATACTTTAAGCTTTTTTGCATCAATTCTACTTTAAGCTCTTTTGCATCAAAATCACTCATAAGGTTTGAAATATATAAAACTATAAGTATAATTTGCAATAAGTTGATAGAAATCACTTCTAGAATATAAGAATCACTCAAAAAAGAGCCACTTTTACAAAGAAAGAATTAGAATTCCCAAAGTTGAAGCCCAAAATTCAAAAAAGAACTTCCTATTCTTCATATCCATAACCTTAAGACATAAATATATAGACTCAATTTAACTATAGTAAGGCCAGAAATCACTTGAAGAAACTCATGGATGAGAGTTTGAGGATGATAGATCATAATGGAGCCAATAGTTTGGAGCAGGGGAAAAAAATTATTTGAATACCAGGTAGAATTTACTGTTAGATTTGAGAAGATAATAGACAAAGACTTTATTGTCATATTTGTTAGATTTTACCAATATTTTCTAACATTTCTTCTTCTTAATGATTGAAATCTCTAAACCATTATGGTGATTTTTTACTATGTTTTAGGTGGATTTCTTCCATACACATGGGGGTCCAGGGGTGCGCACATTTTCTTTTTCATCAATAAATAGCTATGATTCATCCATAAATCACAAATCAAATATTGAGAGAGAAGTGATGTACCTATCTCTTTGCTTCAATTATCTCATGAACAATAGAAAGAGATAAACAGAAAAGAATCAATGAAAGAAACAAGACAAGTTTCTCCGTGACTGTACACACAAGGTTCTGCAAGTAGCAAAATGCAGCAAAAGAAGAAAGGGGGTTTTGCAGGTGAAAAATGAAGTGAATGTATAATATAAAGAGAAATAGAAGGAAGAAAAAGTTGAGAAGAACGAAGAAGAAACTAAAAATGAAAAAGAAGTTGAAACTTGACTTCAGAAGTGTCCAAAATATCAGTATTACAATAACATTTCTTTCGGTCATTTGCTAAAGAGAAAGAAAGACTTTGTGTGTTTGAGTGCTTGCATGCATGTGTGTGATTGTGTGTGTGTGTGTTATATAAAGATAGCACTTCAATCGAGTTATTTTAACAACTTGTTATTGTCATTTATAGAATCAATCCTTACCATTTTCATCAAATCTTATTAGCACTATCAAAATCATGTTTGAAATCACATGAAAAAGGGGAAAATTGTACCAATTTGCTTAAGTGAAATTAACAATGATACAGCCCACTCAAGATGTCAAAAGGTAGCAATCACATGAAAATAGCATAGACATACAACTATGCATTGGCAGAGAGAAAGAGAGAATGTGGCGACATACATATCACAAAAAGCATGAAGCCAAGAAGAACACATACAAAACACCGGTCACGGATCTGTCTCCACCATAAGTAATAGTTATCAGACTTTTGTTCATTTTGCTTGGTTACTGCTCCACACCAGCCACACTTGAAAATAGTCGAGTATGATGGAAGAACAAGGCGCACCCCACAACCCCAACAAGTTGCTTCATAATCCTCTACTACGGCCGTCACAAGCTGTCCATGCAGGTGCGGAAACAATGACTTATGAGACGAATGTAAGAAAAGCCAGCAAGTTAGTTTTTGTTTCTTAAAAAATGAAAGCAAGTCATTTTATTTAAAATTAAATGAAGCATAAGTAAACAACTTTATTATAAAAAAAACAGCCTTTATTCTAAAACAGTCGGAGGAATTAATTTGAACGTGAGACAGAAACAGCAACACACACCCAAGCAACCAAAGGAACAATGATAACAGGGCATATCAAATTTGTGGTAGATCAACAAAACATTAACAGGACAAATATCTAACAAGAATATCAAGAAAGGTGTGTTCTTTTTTCCATCAGAGAAAGTTGAACAATTTCAATAGGTTGTGTGCAACTATATGAACGGATGTTACCAATTCAGTTCTTCGCGAACGAAGTCAAACACCATAGAAACTTGTTCTCTAGATAAAATTATCATCTCATAACATTCATTCTTTAACCTCAAAATTAAAAACAAAAACACAAAGGGAACTAGGATGGATGAGAAGAGATAAAGAGACCTCGGACGATTCAGGCATTGCTCGTTAACGGAGAAGAATGTACCGAAACGCCGGCAAATCCAAACCCTCTTCTAAAGCAAATAATGGAGGAGGAGGAGGAGGAGGAGGCAGCGATTTATCGGTTTCCCTCATAAAGCCCCAAAACACAGAATCTGAATTGGTTGGTTTTTGCTGTTTATTTTAGTACGGACACAAACAAACACAAGAAATATTGATTGGTTTATCTTTTTTTCGTTTTATTTATTTATTTCGTAGGAACAGAGGGCGAATGCATATAGGTGGCTGATTTTACTTGGAGAGAGAGACACAGACTTAAATATAGGGTTAAATATTAAAAACAATTTTAACTTTCCCTCCAATTTTAAAAAAAATGATAATAAAATATTTAAAATTTTAACTCTAACTTCAAAAAGTAATAATAAAATTATCAAATTTTTAATTTTTTTAATTCTAACTTAACGTTGTTGTCTCTATTAAGTTGACATGGCTACCCACATATTCTAGAAACCCTAATTATTAATACATGTTAGCCAAAATTAACGCAATAAATAAAAATTAATAAAATGACATCATTTAATCACATAATTAAAACAACGCCGTTGTTTTAAAATGATCTAAATCAGATTACGAAACCTTGACAGTTTTTCCTTTTATTTTCAATTTATTCTTTTGATGCCTTTACCGTTTGATTTTCAAATTACGCAACCTCAACGCCCTCACGCTAAAGGTAATAAGAAAATGAACTGAAAATGAAGAGCAGTATGCTACATTGCAAGAGTAGTTTGAGACATCAAAAAAACAAATAGAAAATAAAAGGTTGAGTTCATTAAGATCTATTTAATTCGATGAAATGATCAACACAAATTATAATAAAGCGGAAATTTAATTCGTACCTTATTCCGAAGCTTAATCTTTATCTGGTTGTATCCCTCGAACCGTTTCTGAAATCGATCCGTCTCAACTATCGTAGCCGCACAAATATCCGAACTCTAACGGAATCCACAAAACGGATTGAGCAAACTCTGTAACTTTTACAGAGAAGGTTAAGCAAAAAATGCTAGCTCTATAGAGCTTAAGCCTATTTATAATAAGCTTTGGACGTTTTAGTTAATTGAAATTAGAATTTAATTTCAGTTAAACTTTCAATATAATTACAAATAAATCTAATTAAATGTAACACCCACATACCTCCTAAAATGGTATATGAATGTCACACAAAACAGTACAACAAATCAAAGCATACGAAAACTTCCAGTAAATAATTTAGGCAAACATACATTAAATTACATAGTACTTAACACAATCTCGCTGAAAAATACAAACCAAACTGAAGTATTGTTGTTACAAACTTATAAACAAATTCACATATACATATCAGATACAAGCCTAAAAGTTGAACCAAAAATTCAACATTATTTTCAAAACAACACTCAGACTTCATTGGCCATTGCGGTTGTCTTGTCTCAGTTTTTATAAACGTCGCTTAGAATCTACACGGGGCAAATTCACTGTGCTAAGCATATAGCTTAGTGAGTAATAACTAAACTATGCATAATTTTATAATTAATCATATTAAATCAAGTTATATCACAAGCATATATTTAAATTTTATAATAGTTTCATGGTTAACAGAACTGAGTATCAAAGAAGGCACAATCCTTTCAGTTCAAAACATCATTTCGTTTATTTCAAAATCCAACATATATCAGAATACATAATCAAATAACTGCTAATCTGTCAACAGAAGTGGGTACCGGAACTTATACAAAATATACCATAATTGGCATCATATCACAGAAGAGACTTACATCTCAATAACAGAAGATACCTAAGTGTCAATAACAGAAGACACCGACGTGTCACAGAAGCAGCTGCAGACCCTTCTAGGCATGCCTATTTACCCACAACTAAGACTCAAAAGTTTTAAAACAAACACAAGGTCATTTCAAATCTTTCATATGCAAAGCAAGTAGTCAATCATATTCACATGTAAGTAGCACTTCCAATGATATAGATATGCATCAAACACCTCGGACAATCATTGTCTGGAATTTAGAACACAATCAGCATAAATCAAATTCAACAAGCAGAACAAAGTAAGGTGTGATCATCTAAGATTACTTACAATCGCTCTCTTTCGCTTATTGCCTTGAAATCCCGGCAATATCTGGAATAGGTAACTCTAAGGATTCCTCTAAAACATTCAATACAAACATATATTACTATTGTGCACAATTATGAATTCAATTATGCACATTCATGTATA
>JANZLX010000005.1:19603004-19628802 GCA_025531955.1 Erythroxylum orinocense
GTTCAAGGATATATTTGGCAAGACACTTAAGTTTAAAAGAACATAAGCTTATAAGGAAGGATAAAATGGACTTTTTGAACTCATTAATGGCATAATTGGAAAAAAAAAAGTTTTGTCTTGCTTCTAAAGATCTAAGTCTCCAAATAGGTCTCCATTTACATTGCCCATAGTTGATAATTTTCTCCATCAAAGCAGGAGGGGAAATTTTTGAAATATTGCCTTATATTTCCATTCCATAAGTCCCTTAAAAAAAATAGATTTGATCCCAGTTTGTTGATTTTAGAGATGAAAACAAGCAAACAAGGTTGAAGTTAAAAAGACAATTATAAAGAGAAGCAAGGAACGATAATTATATGCTGCTAATAACTTGATATTATTATTCATCAATCACACTTTTATAGTAAATTGGAATAACAGAACATTAGAAAACTTTGCAATCCTAACAGCCACGACATGCTCCACTACATAACAAACAAAGCTAATTTCATCCTAAAGAATAGCAACATAACTAAACTTTCTCCTAAAGACTTATAACTACTATGTTATCTAAAATTTAAATTTCAAAACATGAAAAGAATAACGTCCTAAAAGCAAATATCTAAAAGTAACTTATGACAATCAATTTTTGTTTAAACAAGCAAGATTTGATACATACCTACTATAGCATTTCAATAGATTCAACACTTTATGCAGGCTTACACTAATATAACCACGATTGAAAAGAATGTACAAGCTAGTTTGAGCTCATATAACACTGTAATATTAATTGTAGAGAAAGAAAACTCAGCCTCGTTTATCTGGGAGAAAGGGAGAACCTTTTAATTAAGCATACAAAGTGTAGAAATAGAAAACAAAAAAGAAATTTAGAAATGTTTTTTGTATTTTTGTGTATATATAATATGATGCTCATTAACCTATTTATACAATCTAGGTGACTCTAACTAAAGTAACAAATCAACTAAATAATACACAACATTAATATATATAATTTTATGAGAAAATAAAGGCTAATCATAGTGAATAATTGACCGAATAAAGATTATGTTAATATAAGTTAATATTCCCCGTCAAACTCAAGGTGGTAGTGAAGATGATAACTTAAGTTTGGAGAGAAAAAGTTGGACATGATTTGGTAAAAAGATCATTAATTTGTGATAAATCAAACACACGCAAGAGGGGGCTGAATTGTGTGTGACTTAAAAAAATTTACAAGTTACTTTAAATTTGTATAAAGATAGGGGCCTTTTAAAATTTAAAAACAATAAGAGTCTCCTATTAAACAACAGGAGCCGGTTAGACGATCGGAGCTTGCTAAACGATAAATCTTGTTAAAAAATTTAAAATAAAAGAAATTTATTAAAATTGAAAAGAACCCCTTGCAAGTTGAAAACAGAAGAAGCCTATTATAAAAGTGAAGGAGCCTCTTGCAAAAATGAAAACACAAAAATTATACTACAAAAATTTAAAAGTTAAAAAGAGAGAGAGGAATGATGCAGTGGATTTATATTGATTCGGCTTATAACACAAGCCTACATCCAGTCCCTAAGTATCTAACATGAGTGTTTCATTAAAATCTCAAGTGGTAATTTGACAAGCCTCGTCAAGCTCACAAGTAAAACTTTTCAAATTAGAAGTATTTAGCTAGCCTCTATAAACTCTCAACAAATGAAAATGTTATTTGCTCGATAAGAGCTTCAATGATCTCTCTTAAATAGAATTTTCACTTTGTAAAGCACAAGAGATTTGATAAGAATATGACTTTCAAAAGTATTGATGTTGTTGATGTAATTCAAGAGTCTGATATGTTTTTGCAAAACAGTGGCTCTTCCTTAAGTAGGCATTTCCTTTAACTAGCCATTGTTTTACTTGCATCCTTTGTTAGCTATTTGATTATCAATATTAACTTATGTTGGGACCTTGCCCTTACGAGTCACATGCCCGACATCCTAAGTGACATCCAAATGACTTTAGCTCTGATGCCACATCTGTTGGATCTTGTTTAACAAAATCCAACTCTTGCTCTGATGCCATATATGTTGGACCTCGTTTCCGGAATCCAACCATCCGGAGTCCTAAAACCTGAACGTATTACCATATAGGGTAATTTCAAAGAACCCTCATTAACCATCATCCCATAAGGGTGGCGTGCCCCCATTAGTCAATCACCAAAATCACAATTTTACTTCTTTAAAACAATTGTAGCTCTATGTCTCTAGTTTGTTTTGAAATAAGAACCATCTCATTCAGAGCTTTATAGCTCAAGATATGCTTAAAAATTCAAGGTATGTTCATACTCCAGCTATGCTCTTCCAGTCGATCCCTCGCTTTCTTTCCATCAATCTTTCTAAAATTAATACCAAGGATTACCAATTTTTATGGGGGGATACAAAAATGTCTTAGAAATCTATTGCTTTAAGAATCTCTTCAATTGGACGTTAGATGATGAAATTATGGCCAAAAGAATTATGCATGCTTATGTCCTCAATCATATTGTATCTCTCTTGGGAAAATTGCCATAACTTTCTCTAGATAAGTAGGATTGAGGTAATTCTTAGACTTTTTGAAAGAGGACTTCTAGATCTATAACTTTTATGAGACCTTGAAGCGAGATTTTTCCGTTTAGGGGGCCAAAAATGCAAATTTCAGAAAGTAAACAGTATATGTCAGTTAAACAGACATATACATCGGCCTAATGGACATAGACGGGCTTAGGGGTGCTTTCCAAACCCGAGAATGTCCGTTTAATAGACATAGACTAGTCTGGGGGCCTTTTTAGACCCAAGAAGGTCCGTTTAATAGACCTAAAGTCTGTCTAACAGACATACGGGATACCCAAGCTTCGCCAAAGCCTCTCCAATGATTTCTACATCCATTCTAACATTATGTTCACTCATAATATTCTCAAATTCACCTCTTCTAGTACAATATCACTTCTTAATAAT
The DNA here is from genome assembly GCA_025531955.1 of Erythroxylum orinocense. Classification (NCBI taxonomy): domain Eukaryota; kingdom Viridiplantae; phylum Streptophyta; class Magnoliopsida; order Malpighiales; family Erythroxylaceae; genus Erythroxylum; species Erythroxylum orinocense. Next base: position 19,605,947 of record JANZLX010000005.1, read on the forward strand.
TCAACCATCAAATTGATCTCATAAAACTCTCAATTCTCAACTCATTTTATTCATCACATTTAACTACATCTCATCATTCACTATAGTTGTCCTGATATACATCCTATTTAGCATCACCATCTTATAATGATCGTATCTTTCAACTCTAATATCCAAAAATTCCATACTTTATATCGTTGGAAAGCTAGAAAGATCATCTACAACTTCCAAGAAGACAATTTTGACCAGTTCTACCTAGATTATTCCAGTTTTTCTCCTAAATTCATAACACAATTCCTATCTTTCTTTTCCATAGTACCTCTCACTTATATATAACAACAATTTGTATTCAAAATTTATCATCTCAAATTGATAACTTCCTCCAGTGTACCTAATTCCAACTTAACCTCATCATTAATTAATTCATATTTCAAATCCACCTCATCCATACACAAATTCACATTTTAACTTAACAATCATCCATACACAAATCCATATTTCATTAACATCATAAAATATGAGTCTTACAAAGCTTTAATAGCATTCTAAGCCACATTACATCATGGGTATCAAATCCCGAAATGCAACAGATACATGAACAATAATTGCTCAAAATATGACTGAATCCTTGTTTTACAAAATCTAACTTAAATTACAAAAACATTGCAAAAGTGGAATGATGCCTTGACTCTGGATCACTCAATCTCTTATTCATCATCTGGAGAAGGGAAGGAATAAGGGTGAGCTTGAAAGCTCTTAGGTAACAGTTTATAATCAGTAACAAGAAAAAACCATTTAAAGATTCATTTCCAAAACTCACATTGAATCATGAAACACATGTTTCCCAATTCTCAATTTATCAAACAATTTATAAACAAAATGAATCATGCATTCATCAAACATGTCGAACACATGGAAACACATAAGCACATCATAATGGTTTGGGCAGATCCATAAACATGACAAACTAAACAATTCCACATAATGGTCTTGTGTAATCGTAAACTTGAGGGAGTCCATGAAAGAGCTCCGTGTCACTAGGGGATAGGTAGGAGAAGTTTTTAACTTGGTTAACGTGCATGTGACATTCTTGAATGGACTACACCAAACCCATATAACATGTAATTCATGAACTGAAAACAATTTGCCCATATGGCACATTTTTTGAAGCATGATTTCATAAACTTGCCATTCTTTTAAAAATCATTTCTATCATTCAACTTATCAACAAATAACACAATTCATATACAAACATGTAGCACATTCTTACAGCATTTAAAAAATAATAACTGCACATGAATAAATAGTTGAAAATTATTTAATTTCATTTATTTGAAAAAACATTAATGGATTTTTAATTCAATTATAAAAATGTAACCCACCTTAATCCCCATCTAATAGGAATTCAAATTGGAAAACCCAAAGAACCATATACATGAAATTGATCCTAGAATACTTAAACCCATACATTTCCTAAGCTCTTTGAACTAAAACCCTTCAAAAAAATTCAACAGATTTAACATAAACTTACCTTGAATCTTTAATAAACAATGAGTTTCTTGGCTCTAATGGAAGTTCTAATCTTCTGCTTTCTTTTTCCCTTCTTGAGCAACTTCAAAATCACTCTTTAGAACTAAGAAAAATTGAAACCTAATTTGCTCTTCTTTATTTTCCTTCTTTTCTCCTTACACGACACTCTCTCTTCTCTCTTTTCTTCAATTTTCGTTTTCTTCCTTCTTTAATAGCAAGACAACCATTCTTCTCCCCTTTATACCCTTAAATGAGCCCAAAAAGTCCATTTTACCCCTCCTTTTAAGCTTAAGTGACTTTCCAATTTTGCCCTTGATACCATCTTAATACTTAATTCAATTAACCCATGTCATATAATATTACTCAGATTAACATGATAATTAACTCCAAAAAATAAAATAATTAATCTATCAAGGCCTCAAAATTTATTTAAACCATACTTAATAAATAAACCAAAAATATGCAAAAGATCAATGGTTTCTTTTAAAACATGATCTCCAAGAAAATGATGTTTGACGTCTATATTCTTAATCCTAGAGTGATGGAAAGGATTTTTAGAAAGATTAATAGCCTTGGTACTGTCACATAATAGAGGAATATGATCAAATTTTATAGACAAATCTTAGAGTTGATGTTTCATCTATAAGGTTTGGGCACAACAATTGCTATAACTATATATTCCACTTTAATTGTCAAAAGTGTTGTGTAGTTTATCTTCTTACAGGATTGAGAAACTAAGCTTTCTTCAAGAAATTGACAGTGACCACTTATGCTTTTTTTGTCGACTTTGTCTCCTACATAATCTACATCACAATAGCTAACTAAGCCAAACGAAACAATTTTTGGATACTATAATCCAAAGTCCACAATTTTGTGAAGATAATGAAAAATCCTCTTGATTGTTTGAAGGTGGCTTTCTTTTGGATTTTATTGAAATTGTGTGCAAAGACACACACTAAGCATGATGTCTAGTTTTGAGCTTGCAAAGTATAAGAGTGATCCGATCATTCCTCTTTACTTTGTCTTATCCGTAGTCTTTCCTTCTTTATCTTTGTAGAGTTTAGTTTAGTGTACATAGGAGTACCCATCGGTTTGGCATCTCAAAATGGTATTTCTTGATGAGTTCCTTTGTGTATTTATCCTGACTGATGAAGATTCCTTTTTTTGTTTGCTTAATTTACAACCCAAGAAAGAAGAATAGTTCTCCCATCATACTTATCTTAAACTCCTCCTGCATTAAAGTTGACAATTCTTCACAAAGAGATGGGTTAGTAGCACTAAATATTATGTCATCAACATATATTTGTAATATAAGTAAATCATTCTTCTTTTTCTTGATAAATAAGGTTTTATCTACCTTTCCTCTTTTGAAGCTATTCTCAAGCAGAAAAATTACTTAACCTTTCATATCATGCTCGAGGAGCTTGTTTTAGATCATATAAAGTTTTAGTCAACTTAATCACGTAGTTTGGAGGCTCTTTATTCTCAAATCTTAGAGGTTGCTTAATAAACACTTCGTCGTTAATGAATCCATTTAAGAAAGCACTTTTGACATCCATTTGGAACAACTTAAAATTTATGTGGCATACAAAAGCAAGTAAAATTCTAATTGACTCTAATCCATCTACAAAAACATAAGTCTCATCAAAATCAATACCTTCTTATTGATTATAACCTTGAGCTACAATCTAGCTTATTTCTTACCAACTTATCGTATTTGTCAAGTTTGTTTCAAAAAATCCAACGAGTTCCAATAACTGACTTGTTTTGTAGACGAGGCTCCAGATTCCATACTTTATTCTTGTCAAACTGACTTAGCTCGTCTTTCATAACTAATACCCAAATCTCATCAATAAGAGCTTTTTCAACAGACTTTGGTTCTAATTGTGAGACAAAAGCCACATAGTTGTTATTGAAAGATGATCTTGTTCTTAGGCTTTTAGAGTGGTCTCTAAGAATATATTGATGTGTATCAAGACCTTTCCATTCTCGAGGTGTGTTTCATTGCATAAGCTCCTGCTGGGAGGTGCTTGACGAAGGAGCCTGCTCTATCCTAGCTTCAAAAGGACCTTTTTGATCTTGTGATTTCGAACTCCCTATAGATATGATTTGATTCTTCAATGTATCTTTAGGAATCAAAGGATGTCCTCCATCAATTGAATTAACTACTATTGTTGATGTTAGTGCTTCATCAAATACTAAATATATTGATTATACTATCTTCCTTGTTCTTTTATTATGAACTCTGAATTCCTTACTCACACTACTGTAGCCTATAAAAATAGCTTCATCTGATATCACATATAATTTTCCAAGATTATCTTTTTAATTATTTAGAACGAAGCATTTGTAACCAAATGCTTGAAAATAAGCAACATTTAGTTTTCTTCCTTTCCAGAACTCATAGGGGGTCTTCTTGAGTATAGGTCTTATAAGAAATTTGTTAAGTACATAACATGTCATGGATACTGCTTCTACCTAGTATCCATAAGGTAGTCCACTTTCACACAGTATGGTCTTGGCCATATCAACCAAAGTTTTGTTCTTTCTCTTTACAACTCCATTTTTTAGGCATCTTTGGACAAGAGAAGTTGTGAGTTATATAATTACTGCCACATAATTCTTCAAACTATATGTTATCAAATTCTTGTCTATGATCTCTCTGAACTGAAGAGATGAAGTACTCTTTTTCTATCTGAAATTTTCTTCGTGTTTTCTTTCAACGTAGTTAAAGTGTAATATTTCACTGTCATATGTCTCAAACAACCGCTATCAACTATCCATTAATTCTCCATTGTCTTCATTTTGAAACATATCTGCAGAAAGCATTATCTCATTTTAGGTACCCAAATCTTTTTAGGAACTTTCAGGTTTGTAGTTTAACTTTTTGGTCTCCAAACATACATCTATGATAATTTCTTTTAATGAAAATTACAAGAAAGACTAATGTGACCATGTTTACCATATTATAATCACATAACAGATGAATGAGAATTGATATAAATTCTACCATGTATTAGATTCTTACTGTTTTGTCTATAGCAACTACTGGATTTGACAAAGAAATTCTTGTATGGCCTGATATTGTTGTTTTCATTGTATCCTATTATGGGCTTATCAAAAATGGATTTACCACTACCAAGAAATGCATCAAGATTCTTCCTTCCATCAACGAAATTTTCCAGATCTTTTTCTATAGATAAGATCTTTCCAACACTTTTCTCCTTTTCAATTTCTAAGGTAACGAATTTTTCTTTTAACTGTCTTACCTTATCATAATCATTTTTAGCAGCGTATTTTCCAACTTAGCTACTCTTTCTTCCATAACTTTCATTCTAGAAACCTTTTGTGTATAGTCAACCTTAAGAGGCATATTCCCGGTTGTCAAATTCTCATTCGCAGATTCTAATGATTTAATCTTACTCTTGAGAGATCCATCATTACTCTTGGACTTCTCAACTTCTTTAAAATACTTCACTATTAACCTTTTGTATTAATCATATAATTCATTATATGTATTTTTCAGTTCATCAACTTCAATATTAGAGTCAGAATAATATACCTCATTATCTCCTTTTGATAGGAACTTGTTGTTTACATCTTTTTTGTTTCATTCTCTTTTCTTCATCAGCTTCTTTTTATAAAAGCAGACATAGTATCTAGATCCTTTATAGTTTCTAGATCTGTCACCTTAGGTCTCCATTCCTTTGGTAGTGACCTCAGAATCTTTGTTACAAGCTCATCATTGGGATATAAATTTCCTAAGTTCTTTAAAGTCGTGATGATGTTGTTAAAGCATCTGGAGAATTCGTCAATGATCTCTCCCTGATTTATGCCAATAATTTCATATTGATGCACTAAAAGACTTATTATATGCTTCTTTACCTCATTCTTTCCTTTAAACGTGACTTGTAGTGTGTCCTATATTTCCTTTGTTGTAGAATAGTAGGATATTTTCTTATATTCTTCTTCAGATAATGCACAGATTAGATGATGTTTTGCTTTAGCATTTAGCTGTGCATTTCTTCTATCAACATCAGTCCATACCTTTATGTTATCTGAATAGGGAAGTGTAGCTCCAAGTCTGATGGGTTACCAAACTTCAATATCTATAGATTTAAGATAGATTGTCATTCTCTCTTTCTAATATGAGTAGTTGTTTCCATTGAAGCAGGGAGGCTTTGAGACGAATTGTCCTTCAAAACACAAAAATATGAAACTCCACTCTGATACCAAATGATAAAGCAAAAACACACAAGAGGGGGTGAATTGTGTGTCACTTAAAAAAATTGCAAGTTACTTTCAATTCGTATAAAGACATAGGTCTGTTAAAATTTAAAAACAATAGGAGTCTGTCAGACGATAGAACCCTATTAAACAACAGGAACCTGTTAGACAATCAAAGCTTGCTAAACGATAGGAGCCTGCTAGATTATAAATCCTGTTAAAATAATTTAAAATAGAAGGCACTTATTAAAACTGAAAAGAATCTCTTGCAAGTTGAAAATAGAAAGAGTCCATTACAAAAGTGAAGGACCCTCTTGCAAAAATAAAAACACAAAAAATATACTACAGAAATTTAAAAGTTAAAAAAAGACAGGAATGTTGCAATCGATTTATACTGATTCGGTTTATAACCCAAGCCTATGTCCAATCCTAAGTATCCAACTTGAGTGTTTCACTAAAATCCTAAGTAGTAATTTGACTAGCCTCTTCAAGCTCACAGGTACATATTTTTCAAGGTTCTTCAACCTTCCAAACTAGTAGTATTTAACTAGCCTCTACAAGCTCTCAACATATGAAAATGTAATTTGCTTGATATAAGCTTCAATGATCTCTCTTTCTAAAGCACATGAGATTTGATAAGAATATGACTTTCAAGAGTATTGATGCTGTTGATGTAGTTCAAGAGTTTGGTTTGTTTTCACAAAAGTAGTGACTCTTCCTTAAGTAGGCGTCTCCTTCGACTAATTGTTGCTTCACACATCCTTAGTCAACAGGATGGATTTAAATCTGAATGACTTCATTGTCATCTTTGCTAAAAATCTTCTAGTAATCACGGCGCTAATATATGACCCTCATAATTAAAAGGATCCTTTCGGATAAACCATTTCTAGATAAGTTCATTAAGAAGGTTCCTACATCAAAGGAAGCGTATTTCTTATGATTTTATTTCCTTTTAAGAATTAACTCGTTAACAATAAAAGGAAATAAATCCAATGATAACAAGATTCTTCCAGATATTGTGAAATAAATAAAGTAAGTTCATTAGGAAGGTTCCTACAAAAAAGGAAACATTTCTTCTATGATTTTATTTCCTTTTGAGAATTAGACCGTTAATTGTACAAGGAAATAAATCCAATTTGAATTTTGAAATATTATGTGGTTATCATCAAAATCATTAATAATAAACCTGGAGCTACCAAATTGTGCTTGATATGAGATTGGGACAAGCTGTATAGTTATATTAAACACATAATGATGCACAAGATGACAATTGATCTTGATGTGTTTAGTTATATCATAAAAGACATCATTGTGAGCAATCTGCATAACACTATAATTATCATAAAGAGAGGAACTGTTAAAGAAAAGGTGACACTAATGTCTTGAAGTAACCATCATAAACTTAAAAGTTTAGAGGTAGTGTTAGTTGGGGCTTGGTATTTTATGCTTGAGTGATAGACAACCGTTTGCTTCTTATTGCGCCAAGAAATGAGAGATGTGCAAAAAAAGGAAAAAGTAGTTAGTGGTATATCGACGATCAATTGGGTCTCCAACCTAGTCGATATTAAAGTATGCATATAAATCTAATGAAGATGAATGAATGAAGTGAAGTCTACGAAACAAAATGCCTCAAATGTATTGGAATATACGAAGAACAATAAAAAAAAGTGAGCGTATGATTGCAAACATGAACTGACTGATAATATGAACTGCATGAGCAATATCTCAATGAATGATAATAAGGTATATAAGACTACTAACTAGTTGTCGATAAAGTGTACCATCACTTATAGGAGTTCCATTAGTGGTAGAGATATGATCATTAGGGTCAATAAAACCAGCACAAAAGATAAGATCAATACCATACTTGGTTTGAGATAAGTAGTAGTTCGAATCATTAGAAGATACTTCAAGACCTAAAAAATAGCTCAAGGGACCTAAATCTTTCATCATTTCAAATTGTTGACGAAGACAAGATTTGAAAGTAGCGATCCCTATGTGTCATCCCCTAGTATAATATCACCTTCTATATAGACATATCTATGACACCATTTAAAGCAATATATAGCTATTCACCTCCTTGTATATGCTTACTTAGCAGGAGATTCTCGTGTGCATTTAGTGGATCAAGTATTAAAGGACATGGAAGTTATGGTCCAAGTATTACAATTCAATCTTTAGCTTGCTCAACATATAGGATAAAGTTACCATCACACCAAGAAGGAGCTTTAAGTGGGTAACATTGCTTATGCCTATGTAGGTATTTAATTAAGAAGTTAAATTCTTTATTCTTTGTTTCGTTCAAGATTTTCAAATGTGTTAAACATATCACCTATCAACTTGAACTTCCTCCTGATACTAAGATACGTCACACTATTCATATATCACAATTGAAGAAAAGACATAACACCTGTTAGCATGTTTGTGGCTTTCTTCTTGCGTTTTTGCATGTACTAATGCTTATGTTGGATAGGAAATTAATTAATCGCCAAATAAGCTTGTTATAAAAGTGTTGATTTAATAGTCTTCAATGAAAGCTAATGATATTTCTTGAGAATATGTCTACACTATAAAATAATAATTTCCTAATGTCAACCTTATGGACAAGGTTGGCAAGCGAGGAGGTATTGTTCAGGAAAAAACAAGGATAGAGTTAAGGAAGAAGAAGAATATCAAGCTGAAGGAGTATACAAAGTGAGTTAAGGAAGAAAAGGAGAAAAGTGTTGTTTATATTTATGAAGAGATGATAAGTAGAAAGCTGAAGTAGAGAGAAGAAGGAGATGACATATTATAAGCAACTGTAGTAAAATAAAACAACTCAAATATAAATGTCTGATTGGCTAATCATCAATGGATTAAATAAAAATGTTGTAGAAGCTGAGAGAATTAATGAGATTAACTTCTTTCTTTCTCTATCTGTTTTTTCCTCCCTCTTCTTCTTTTTGTTGGGAAACCAGGTCGAGATTTGATCCTGACCGTGCCGGAATAATCAAGAAACTTTTTCTTGACTTTTGATTTCATAAAAACTAAGATCTATTTAATTCTATAAAATGATTAATACGAATCATAATAAAGCGAAAAATTAATTCATACCTTATTCCAAAGCTTGATCTTTGTCTTGTTGTATCCCTCAAACCGTTTTTGAAATTGATCTGTCTCAACCACCATAGCCGCACAAGTGTCAGGCCTCTAACAGTATTTACAGAATGAGTTGATAGAACTCTGTAACTCTTACAAAGAAGGTTAAGCAAGAAGTGTTAGCTCTATAAAGCTTAAGCCTATTTACAATAAGTTTTGGACGTTTTAGTAATTTAATTGAAATTAAATTCTAATTTCAATTAAACTTTAATTAGAACTACAAATAATTCTAATTAAATACCAATTATGCCCATATAAGATTCAATATATGATATTGATCCTTATTTATTAAATATCTCATATTTAATGATAAAGTTTCTCAAATTTTACAATCAAGACCAACTTGATTAAATTAACTTTGTTCTCTTCAAACCATTGTATATGCGAGACCCATTAAGTTCCCAAATACATTGCAATGATTATAAAATCTAATTTTAATTCATATTTAAAATTAAATAAATTAAAACTCCTTTTAATTTATCTTTAATTATCCAATTAAATAATTTATAATTATAGATCAAGATTGTTGTCTAGCAACGCATCATAACCACCCAAATATTTAAGAATGTCAAAATGGTTATAACTATCCTTTCCGTGCATAATTTTTCGTATAATTCAATCTTTTCATCATAAAATGTTCCGATTAGACATAGAGCATGGAATTAACGTCTACTCTATTTTGATTCTAATCATATTAGTTCTCTGCCATTAGCTATCGATTCAATTAATGACATTTGTAAACTATTTACAAAGCATCATTTCACCTTGGCCAAGGATTTCGTGAATCAATACTAATTGAGAACAATGAAACGTTCTCCCTAATTACTTTAGGGTGATGAATTCTATCTTGATTATTCAACTATCTCCATATAGTTCATGCAACATCCAATAACTATCGATTAAACGACCTATGATTAAATAAATCTTAAGTAGTATCAAAACATAGCAATTCTCATACAAGATAACTTTGATGACTTAAAATCAAAGGATCACTTATACAATCATCACAATGAGAATTCCATAGACATACAAGTAATATTTCAAATGGATTTCTCATATCGAGTCTGTTCAATGAACTTGTTTTCTAGCAAGCACCCACACATTTGTTTAAGTATCTCTATACTTTAGTCTATGAGATCGATTACTTCCTTCATAAGGAAAAATAAAACATGTGCTAATATTTTTATGTTCTATTAATGTCCAATCTGTTCGCTTTCCCGTGTATGCTTCCACTTATAGAACTGAGCATCTGAGTTAGATCTCTCCTCTTACACATCCGACCTTTTACTAATTTCCGTTTTCAATCTAATCAATCGATGATGCTTTACGTTAATGACACTGGCTTCTGAAGGACGTTCAATGCAAATAGTTGTGGGTCTCTTGGGATAGTTACTCTCTAATTTCAGCTGGACTTTGTAGCTTATTAGGTACTAGTAGATCTGGACACCATCAGGTATATCCTTTAGTTATATTTTATTTTTATTTATTTATGTATTTATTGTATTTTAATTTACTTAATTATTTAGCGTGTAAGTTTTACTTATTTACTCTTTAACCTGCATCATTTTTTATTTTCACATCTACATTTATTACGGGATTTCGGACTGGGTGTGATGACGACGACGACATAAATGCAATATGAATATCATAATGATAATCTCATTATAATTTCATTTGCAATATACAATTATCCTATAGACTTTATCATATACATCTAAACATGTACAAGATAAAGAATGTCTTTAAATAATTTGTCACCAAACTACAACCAAAGCAATTGGTTGTAGGACATAAATCAACAATGTATACTATATCGGGTTACAGTATCAACCTTTTTGGCTAGCACCGATCGAAATTATCAATACCGATTATTTACTGGTTGATTTAGTAAATCGTGAAAAATTTTAGATTAAATTCCAAAATGAAAAATTTTCTAAATTTTGCCTCCCCCCTCTCGACATTTTTGCTTCTGCCTCTCTATCTCTCTCTCTCCTTATCTGTTATGATCATATGTTGTGTCTCTCACTGCACGTCACCACTAGCTCTCCTCGTCACCAGCACCAACACACATCTTAGTCATAGTCATCACGACTCACCAATTCATTAGGCACCAACTCCCATAGTCACCACTGGTTAAACATTGCTATACCACGCCATTTTCAAGCCTGATGTCACATTGTCTCTCTACCACCATACCTACTCTCCTCTCCTTAACCATCAAAGTCTCCAAGTCCAACATTTGATTGTCATGCTTTGCTTCTCTTTAAGACTCCAATAATTGTTGATTTGCTGCCTTTTCCTATTAGTTTTAGGTTGTTTTTAAATTTACTACATGCTTGTCAAGTTCAAATCCTATAATGGAAGTTTTAAATTTCACTATAAGTGTAGAGAAATCAGATTAACACATGCAGATGATCTTATGTTATTCTTGTAGATTCTCGTTCCATCAATATAGTGCTACAAATACTTAGATTAATGATTAAGGTGAGGGTAACTTTTATTCTAAGAATGTTTCTCCTATGCTCCTCCCTTGAATGAATGCTTCCTGACTTAGATTGACGGTGAAGATAAGGGTAACTTTTATTCTAGCTCCTATCATCTTGAAATTATCTTATAAAATACATTTGGTTGGTGAATAGTTTTAGTATTGCCTTTGAGACTAGATCTTCAACCAAATGTCATATTTTTTAAAGAAAAAAACAGCATCAAGTCCATCATGCGTAGGAACCTAGTTGGGCTTCAAGCTATAAAAATTTATTTATATATCTCCTCTCTTGAATAAATTATAGAGCCACTCAGTTTGTTTTGGATTAATTAAAGTTGATATGAATGTTTAGAGCACCTATACTCAACTGGTTTGCCTATTGTAGTCTTTATGTGGATAAAAATCATTCTCTTAAAATCAAATTGTTTGTTATAAGATATCCCATCAATGTTTATTAATAAACCTATCTTGTTAATGTTTCTTCTAATTAGGATCACATTATGGAAGTAGCTTATGTTTCTATCCTCGTCCTTTAGCCATTGTATCCTTGATCTTTTTATAGTTAGAGAATTATGAGATTTTGGGGCATAGTGGTCAGGTTATCGAAGCCTCCAAAATAATTCTAATTCTTTAAACTTTTTGTAGTAGTTGTGGAACCAGGTTGAATCCCTAGAGAACTAAACATTCATTTCTTAATTTTAAGCAATAAACTTAAATGAAGGTTTTTGATTAAATAACTGATTAACTAAAATTAAGACGAACTGAATTTAAAAATGAAAAGGTCAAGATTACTAAACTCCGATTCAAGGAAAAGATCTCATCTAATTGTAACATTGATCATTGGTCCAAAAAGAATACTTTCACGATTCAAGCAGTTAGTCTGAAACATATTAGGATAGTTTAGTCTGAAACATATTAGGATAGCAATAATAAGTCTTAAATTTTCCTAAATTAATTAATTCAAACCCAACATCCAAACTAAAACTTATCATCTATTGACTAGGTGTGATACCATTCTGTGTCAAACAAATGATAGCAATAAGCTTTATGAAAAAAAAACTAACCCTAAATTAAATAATTGAGATAGTTGCAAATATTCAACTTAGTTTTCTTATTTATCATAAGTTAAATATAGAAATTCATAAATAACATATTTGCTACTTGTACCAATTAGTCATGACAATTACAGATCACTAAATTCATGAATAGCAATAGAATAATCAATATTAAATTAAATTATAATATTAATCGAATATTAATCATTCATGAAATATGAGAACTCAAAATAAGAAATACTTGAATTAAAATGTGAATAAAAGTTTGAAACACAAAACCCCACAAAGTTACAACTAGAATATCAAATCCCATTGAATTAGAATGATTGAGTTTAGCTACACATGACTTTCGCTACAATAACAAAAATAAAAGAAAAACTAAGAATTGTGAAAAACATAAGAGGAGAGAACCTTTTTCTGTTGTGAGGAATGTCTCCCTCTTATAAGGTTTTCTAATCTAATCCTAATCTAACTCTAACTTGTAAAAATGTCTATCTAAAACGAATTCAAAATCAAACTCCTACATAATAGGGATAAGAAGAAGTTTCCCGGTTAAAGTTCAACTCTTCAAGTGATCAACCTTATCCAATGCAGCAATCTCTTCACTTTATCCAAAATTTGTTATTATCATCAATAGAGTTCCAATTTAATGAAATCTCTATGTTTCATCTCCTAAAACAAAACAAACATTAATTTTCATATTTAATCATCAAAATAAATCCAAAATAAAGGAGATAATATCAAATAATATAACAAGATGAGATCTTATCAAATTCCCCCACACCGGACTTTTGCTTGTCCTCAAGCATACATTAATTCAATACATTAATCATCTTCATAACAACCTCTCATCTCCTTTTATGTTATCCAGAAATTTCCAAAAGCTAATTCACATTTAAGGGTTAAGATAAAATAACAATCAAGAGAATAAGCACTCTTAGGACACATTGTTAAAACATAACATCTCATCAATTCCATCAAAATCAAATGAACAATACTTGACACCCTTACAAGGATTTCACTCTATAAGCTCAAAGGGTTTAAGGTTCATTAAGCTCTAAAATCAAAATATAGCGAGTTATTTCCATAAGCTTGCTCAAGAATCATATCTCCACCACTAAAAAATAATGAACCTAATGCATAAATCAAAAGGGCTTTACAATGGTTGTAATGTGGCTTAGGTAAGATATGACAAGAAGAAGCTTTTTGGCTAAATAAATTGAAGGGAATAATACAAACTTATCCACACAAGTTTCAACTTAAATCAAAATTCACTTGATTCAAAAGACATCTCTTTCAATCACTTTTTCTTTTCTTTTTCCTTTTTTCTTTTTTTCTTTTGTTTCTATATTAAAGAGGAGATTTTGTTTTTGTTTTTCTTTTACTTCTCCTCAATTCTAAAAAAAATCAAAACAATGCAAGTTGAATTATCTAATTTACTTTTCATGTGATTAGTCAAAATCCTATGAAATAAGCTAATACAATTCCTTTAATTTAAGGGTTAAAAATTATTAAGGATATCAAGAACAAAAAGGATAAATTGGGCTTCTAACAAGGTTATTATGCAAGAAAAGAAAGGGTAAGGCTCAAGTTGTTTTTCACGGGATAAAAATTAAAGTAGGCTTATTTAGATCAAAAATGGTTATCCTAAATGCCCTCATCATCTTTATACACAAATTCATAAAAAATGTGGTCTCAACATGTGTTACAAAAGCAAGTTCTAGCATAAACAAGTTATGTTTGATAACACACAACAAAAAGATATATATGAACATATATATGATGAATGCTCGTAGGCTCAAAGCTCACGTATGTATCAAAAATTGCGTGAAGTATTGCACACTTTTCATTCAACAAAACCAATGAGATACTTGAAAAAATTTAATGAAAACACTAATCATGCTTGTCTCTCTCATACATTAGATCTTAAACCGAAAATGCATCATAAATTAAGAAATATTCATGAACAACAATCAGAAAATTTTGAAGCTATCATAAGGAATAATTAATATATGAATCAACATATCATGAGTCCAGCACAAATCACAAAGTTTATCGTAATGAAAGCTCATTCCCCCACACCTAAATCATATATTATCCCTAATGTATGCGTATGATACTCACAACTCAATAAAGATAATTATAAAAATAAAGCACAAAATAGAGGACTCCTCTGAATTGTGAATATCTGAAAATTATCCATGCAAACTTCTTTTTAGTGCCTTGTAGATTGAGGGTGTGAATTAGCATTCATTGGCAATTTTCCTTTTGCTGCAGCCTTGGTGTTAGCTTTAGATGCCCCATAATATTGAACAAGATAAACAAAAACTACTTGGAAAAAGATTAAAAAACGACGTAATAATAATTAAAATTGAACTGAAAAGAAAATAAAAGAAGTTAATTAAAACTTTAAAAAAATAAGTGGGGGTGTGAAGGTGATGTTGTAGTGAAGCTTTGAGCTGCTGTGTGGGAGGAGGGCTAATTGTGATTGGAATTTTTCTTTTAATTTCCTACAAAGACAAATAAACAGATTAGTTTTTTTGGTTTTTTTAAAACAAGTAAAATATTTAAGTAAATAAAGAAAGTGAATAATTAAATGAAAAAAGAAAATTTTTTTGAGAACACTAAATCACATAAGTGAGATCTTGCCTTATGAGATTTGGTAATCTGAAATTCTAGAACACTAAATTACATAAGGCAAGATCTTGACTTTTGAAATTTAATAGTTTGGAATTTTAAGGTCTACACTCCAGAGCATTAAATTACATAAGATGAGGTCTTGCCTTATGAGATTTAGTAGTCTGGAATTTTAAGATCTCCTTTTTCCTTTAGGCCAATAAATTTATTTTCAAAGCAATCAAATGCAAGATATATATGTAACTAAAATAAAATAAAATAAAATAAATCAGTCATATTTTGGGTTGCCTCCCGAAAAGCACAATTGTTTAATGTCGTTATGCTTAACGTGGCCGATAGTGATATGAATACCGGTACGTACCGTACCGGACAAAAATCGGTATGAAATAAAGGGTAGGTGTATCGGGTTTAAATACCGATTGGTACCGACCAGTATTCAAAATACCGACCTAGAAATTTTAGAAAATTGGAAAATTTTTCAAAAAATTTTAAAATCTCCCACAATCTCTCTTACCTCTCCTTTCCCCCCTTTTTCAAAGTTTTTTTAATTAGTTATTTTATTTACTTCAACTTTTATAATTATTGTAAATTTTTTATTACTAATAATAATTATAAATTAAACAAAACTTTAAAATAAATTATTTTTATTTAAATTTATTTTAATATTTTATATAATATTTATTAACAAAGTGTTAATAAAAATATTTTATTTTTTAAAATAAATAATTTATTATTTATGAAATTTATATATTTTAAAAATATATTTTAAATTTAATTATATTTATTAATAATCATTAAATTAATTTTATAAATTAATTTAAAATTGTGATTATTATTTATTATTATGATTTTTGGTTCGGGTTAAAAATATACAGTACAACTATACAATATGACAATGGACTATTTCGTAATTTTTAAAAAACTTTAGGGACTATTTCATAAATTTAAAAAATTACCAAAATAGTACCCAGTATTAATCGGTACCGGTACAGTACCATACCAGAACCCAATTCGGTACCAAGTCCGGTACGATATTCATAACATTGGTGGTTGGTTCTTCCCAAACTTCTATGTAATTGCAGTTTTGTATTTCTTAAGTAGTGTCATTAGCCCTTCCTCTTGCTTTTTAGTCAACTTTTTTTAAATAATTTTGGGTAGTGACTTTCCATTACCTAAATAGACATACTTTAGGGAATTAGGTAATACCTTTAATTTGATCTTCGGAACCTGTAAAATAGAAGGTAAGATTTTCTTGTGAGTTATAGTAAGCTCATCGTTTAAAGTTTCCGAATCTATTAACATTGTTGATAATGATTCTACAACTTCACAAGTTTCATCAATTTGCTCATCACTTTCGATTTAGCCTTACATTCCAACTTATTTTCAACACTCTCTTCTTCAAACATATCCTACACAAATGAATCCACAATATCCATATGATAGACTAGTTGAAGATCATTAGGGTATTTTAATGCTTTGAAAATATTGAACTTTACTATCTCTCTATCAAACTCTACAGAAAGAGTACTCTCATCCACATCAATTTTCGTCTTGGCAGTCTTCATAAACGGCCTACTAATAGAATCAAAACTGAATGTTACTATCTCCATCCATGTTCAAGAAGTAAAAATCCACTGAAAATACTAAACCATTAACTTGGACTAAAAACATCCTCAATAATTCCAATAGAACACACATACGAAAGATCAGCTAGTTAGATTATCACATTAGTTTATTGTAAAGAATTCATATTTAAAACTCAATAAATTGAGTATGGAATGACATTAACAAATGCACCTAAGTCGAGCATGGCATGCTCAATTTTTTTATTACCAATAACATACGAAAATGTAAACATACTTGGATCTTTGCATTTTTCTAGTAATGTCCTATTTATCACAACTAATATAGAATCTATAATTATTCTCTCCTTGTCCTTCAGTTTCCTTTTATTTGTGCACAACTCTTTTAAGAATTTTGCATATTTCTGAACTTGCTTGATGGCTTCCAAAAGTGGTATATTGATTTTCACCTTTTTGAAAGTTTCTAGGGTCTCTCTTTCATATCCATCATCCTTTAGTTTAGCCAACCTACTAGGAAAAGGAGGTAAATGTGCATTAATTGGTATTGATGAAGATGAATCATTTTTCACCTTTGTTGATTCTTGAGTTAAAAGTTCATCCTTCATTTCTCCATCATCATGCTTTTCTATCTCCATTGGTCAAGAAGTTCCATATTGAATTTTCTTAACACTTCTCAAAGTCATTACTCTCACTTTCTCCTTAGGATTCACCACTGTTTGGGAAGGTAATTTTTCTGATGCTTGTGCTTCCAATTTACTTACCGAGGTGGCGAATTGACAAATCTGATTTCCAAAGTCTTGAAGGCTTGTCCTTGTTTCCTATTGAAATTGTCGAGTATTATAAGCAAGCGCCTTAACAATTTCATCTAAAGACATACCTAAATTTGAAGATTGAGGTTAAGCATATGTAAGAGCTTGAGGTTGTTTAAAAATTTGAGGTTGATATCTTGTTCGCTTCCTTGATTTCCATAGCTCAAATTTGGATGATCCCTCCATCCTGGATTGTAGTAATTGGAATAAGGGTCATACTTTCGATGAGATTGACCAGGAAAGCACCCTAATGCATTATCTTCTTGAAGAGAGTCTTGTTGCAATGTAGGGCACATATCCGTAGGATGCTAGAGAATGAGCATATTCCGCACACTCTTACTGATTGCAATTGACCTACAGCCATTTGAAAAATTAGAGTGGTTAAATAAAAAATTTTATCCTTAAGGTGCATGTTACTTACCTCATTCACACGCTTAATCGCTCCATCCATCCTTATCCCAAACTGTTGAGAATTTTCAGCCATAATTGATAGCTACTGTCTAGCTTCCTGAGGTGCTTTGTTTACCAGAGCTCCTCCACTAGCTGCATCAACCATATTTTGATCCATTGGTAATAGTCCTTCATAAAAGTATTAAATCAAAAGTTGATCGAGAATTTGATGATGTGGACAGTTGGCATATAGCTCTTTAAACCTTTCCTAATGTCCATATAATGTTTCTCCTGTAATTTGTCTTATCCCACATATCTCTTTTCTGATAGTCACTGCCCTCAATGCGAGAAAGAACTTCTCTAGAAACATTCTTTTCATCTCATTCCATATTGTTACTGAGCCAAGTGGAAGATAATATGACCAATCATTTGACTTTTCTTTCAAAAAGAATGAAAAGGCCCTGAGATTAATTTGTTCTTTTATCACCCATTGTGGCTTCATTCCAGAGCAAACAACGTGAAATTCTTTCAGGTGTTTACGCGGATCTTCTCTTGCAAAACCACAAAAAGTAAGCAGTAAGTGAATCAAACCAGATTTCAATTCAAAATCTACCTTAACATCTAGAAATTGAATGCATAAAAGTTGTTGATTCAAATTTGGTGCTGCTAACTCCCTCAACGTTCAGAGGTTGAGATTTGTCATCTTTTCGTCCTCTTCTTGAAAAATAGAGTCTTCATCAATTGTTAGATCTACTTCAACTTTCACATCTGGAGGTGAACGACTACTTCCTTGCTTAGTCTCTTTTCTCAAACGACACACTGTATTCTTAAATTTTGGATTGTATTGCAATTTACCTATATGAGAAACACAAGTCAAACAAGACAAGAGGTTAGTAGTAACTGTAAAAATAAAAATGCAAAGAAACTAAAAAACTTGAAATAGTTTCCTAGCAACGGCACCAAATTTTGATCGGGTTGACGAAGCCCCTAAAATAGTTCTGATTCTTTAAACTTTTTGTAGTAGTCGTGAAACTAGGTCGAATCCCTAGAGAACTAAACACTAGTTTTTTAATTTCAATCAATAAACTTAAATGGGGGTTTTGATTAAATAACTAATTAACTAAAATTAAGATGAAAACAAATTAAATCAATTGAATTTAAAAATGAAAAATTCAAGATTATCAAACTCCGATTTAAGGGAAAGATTTCATCTAATTGTAACATTGATCATTGATCTAAAAAGAATATTTTTACGATTCAAGTAGTTAGTCTGAAATATGTTAGGATAGTCGTAACAATTCAAATTTTCTAAATTAATTGGTTCAAACCCAGCATCCAAACTAAAACTTATCATCTATTGACTAGGCGTGATAGCATTTCGTATCAAATAAATGATAGCAATAAGCTTCGTGAAAAAGACTAATATGAAATTAAATAATTGAGATAACTGCAATTATTCAACTTAGTTTTCTTATTTATAATATTAGTTTTCTTATTTACTATAAGTTAAATATGGAAATTTATAAATAACATAATTTCTACTTATACTAATCCTTCATGACAATTACAAATAACTGAATTTATAGATAGTGATAGAATAATCAATATTAAATTA
Source organism: Erythroxylum orinocense (assembly GCA_025531955.1). Lineage (NCBI taxonomy): Eukaryota > Viridiplantae > Streptophyta > Magnoliopsida > Malpighiales > Erythroxylaceae > Erythroxylum > Erythroxylum orinocense. The sequence goes on from JANZLX010000005.1 coordinate 19,625,395, forward strand.
AATTGTCAAATTAATCGAATATTACTCATTCATGAAATAAGAGAACTCAAAACAAAAAATACTTGAATTGAAACGTGAATAAAAGTTTGAAACATAAAACCTCACAAAGTTACAACTAGAATATCGAATCCCCTTAAATCAAAATGATTGAGTTTAGCCACACATGGCTTTCACTGCAATAACAAAAATAGAAGAAAGACTAAGAATTGCGAAAAATATAAAAGGAGATAACATTTTTTCTGTTGTGAGGAACATCCCATTTGTAAGGTTTTCTAATCTAATCCTAATCTAACTCTAACTTGTAAAGATGTCTATATAAAACGAATTCAAAATTAAACTCCTACATGATAGGGATAAGAGGAAGTTTCCCGGTTAAACTTCAACTCTTCAAGTGATCAACCTTATCTACTACAGCAATCTCTTCACTTTATCCAAAATTTGTGATTATCATTAATAGAGTTCCAATTTAATGCAATCCCCTAAAACAAAACAAACATTAATTTTCATATTTAAGCATCAAAATAAATCCAAAACAAAGGAGATACTATCAAATAATACAGCAAGATGAGATCTTATCAAATAGGTATTGTTCTACAATGCTAACCTCTTTTTAATTTTACGCTATTATTGTTTGGGTTTGCATAGAGGTCTCTCGACACATAGTTTAAAGTTGTGCTTATTTTTTGAATTTTCTCCCATTCAAATTCTTTAATTTGTCCTTAATAAATTAGAGTTTCCTCATTCCTTTATAGGCTTCAAAACCATCTACACTTGTTTTCAGTCATTTAGTTACGAATTCTTTGAATCCCTCCATACTAGTTAAATAATTGATGAATTTAAAGGGGGATATTATTTGATTTATTATTACATCTACCTGAATCCCAATTTGTGAGTGATTATAGGTAATCTAATTACTAAATTTTACCTTACTTTTTATTATTTGACTCAATTATATGGCCTTTACTCCGGATTTATCGAACATATTTTTTATTAGTCATTTCCTTTATTGCTTGTTGCTTCATGTAAAATCATTCTATTTATAATGCAAATCAAATGCTCCAATTCAATTAACATACTCCTTAAATACATCATTTTAGTGATTTGATCATATATCAACTCCCTTATAAGGAGTATTCTTTTACTTCTTGGTCTTGTTTTGAATGAGTCACCTTTCCATTGCAAAAACAATTTTGTCAGATTCTTTAGCTCCTTTTATATTGGGTCTGTTATCTTTTAATCTCGTTATCTACTTATAGTCCCCTATATTGGATCTTTTTCTCATTTATTTCCATAATCTTATTTTATTTTTCCTTTATGGCTTCCATTTGTAAGTAACTGCAATTTTGGACCCTATTAAGCTCCCATCTTTATTTAATATTTAAGTATTAACATTTTAGGTCAGAAATTATTCACCTCTACCTCTAACCAGATTCTTGCATACCCAATTATATTCAAAGCGGTGCTTTGATCCATGCATATTGGTTTTGCAATGGAACTAGCTACTTAGCTTAATCTAATGGTAGAATAATATTCTAATGGGATATTATGAAAATGAACCCAAATTGGAATTGTTCTTATGCTAAATCTATCTAGTATCATCCTTGATCTCTATCGTTATAGCAGTAATGGCTTACCATTGACTTGCTAAGGACTTAACTCCACTTTCAAAGAGTTAGTTTTAGTATTGAACTTTAATAAAAAAACATCCCCCCCTCGTTTATGACCTTTTTTTTTTCATATTTTGCTCCATCTAGCTTCTGTCTATATCTTCATTTATAAATAAGATGGTCTTTTTTGATAAAATAACCAAATATAGCGCTAATCCATCTTAATTTTCCTACTAGGAGTATTCTAGAGGCAATTTGATTCCCTCCAGATCATCTCCTTCTACTTACACAATGTACCTTAGTTTGCCTCGTAGGGTCTTATCCCTTACAACTTAGCTCCAAACTTTTCTTATAAAGATTTGATCGAAGCCTGAGTTTTTCTCAAATTTGGTTTATGGGAAGGAATAGGATTTAGAGGGTTGTTTGAAGAGAGTTACTCCTTTATGATCGGAAGGTCACAGGTTTGAGTCACGGAAACAACTTATTTGTAAAATACATATAGAAGATTGCGTATAATTAATAATCCTCCCGACCCTCACAAAACGGAGAGCTTTACACACTGGATAACCCTTTAAAGAAAGGGAAAGAAAGGAAGTCAGGTTAAGGGTTGGAGTTAAGAAGTTATGAGCTAAGATATAAGAAGGACTAAGATTAGGATTTATAGTGATTTCTTGAATTTAAGGTCTAGAGACTAAAGTCTTGAGGTTGAAGATGAATATTGGAAGAAGTTGAAGCTAAAGGAGTGGTGGCCAAAGATGAAGGTACAATGACTAAAGATAACCCATTCCCAAAAAGATGACTAGGAGCCATACATAAGAGATCTTAACTAATTTAGTTATCATAAATGGTGACTAATTTTATAAATATTCCTTAAAATTTGACTTGTTAACCTAAATGGGAAGAAATTCAAAGAGAAGCTTAAGAAAACTCTCCTTACATTAGAGACATTCCTAACTCTTTATTCACTTTGTTCAAAATAATAATAATAATAATTTGAATTTTATTGCATTAAAATTTTCAACAATTTGTATTATTTTAAAATACGTTTTTTTATTTCTTTTAAAATTTAAATCATCAATTAAATTCTTTCTAAATCAATCAAAACTCTTTAGATTTTTTACCTTTTATAAATACATAATATGTCTTATCTAGTTATTTTTATATTTATATAGCTTATTTCATAGCATTTTAATTATTTATTTGATTTTATTTTTGGAAATTAAAATAGAAAATAGTGTTTTAAAATAATTTTGGGATTAAAAAAAAGGTTTGGTGGAATAAAAGGATTAAGATCAAAAAATGAAGAAAAATGGGGGCTGAAAATCAATTATTGTTTAAGGACCTATTTGGAAATAAATGAATGAAAAGGGCTAAATTGAGAAATTAAGAAATAACAACAAACGTTGCAAGCAATATTATGTGTTTCATATCGTACCGAACATAAAATGGTACGAACTTAGGTATATAAGTATTGGTCATTGGTACTAATACCGGCCAATACTTGTCGAATACTGACTGGTACCATAAAATTTTAAAAATCTAGAGGACTGTTTTGCAAAAAAAATCGTTAAAACCCCCCACTCCGATGCTCTTACTCTGCTATTCCCTCACCTCTCTCACACATTTCTCTTTCACTCAGCCACTTTGTCTCTCGGTCAAGGTCATTCCTATACCCTGGGCGAAATTAAAAAAAAGGGCCGTAATAAATCGACAATATACTTAAGTTTACATATTTGTATGAAACATAAATGACTCAATTTATAAGTTTACATAACCAACTAAATATTAAATGATCATAACA
>JANZLX010000005.1:19632440-19643282 GCA_025531955.1 Erythroxylum orinocense
ATATAAATAGTATTATATCTGTGATACAGGAAAAAAATAAATAGCAAAATTTAATATCTAATATTAAAAATAAAAAATAAAGAGTAAAAATATATTAAAATCAGAAACTTTACCTTTAAATTGTACTCAGAATTCAGAAGATAGAATCGTAAAATTTTTTGTTGCTAATTTTTGAGTTGGAATACTTTAAATACATATATTGATGAAAATAAAGAAATTAGAAGGTAAAAGAATACTTAAATATTTCAAGACTATTTATAAGCATGAGGATCACAAAATTACCTTTATTTAAAAAAAAATATACCGTTAGCTTATAATGTTAAAGTCATTATCGTTAATTTTAAAGTCATTTAATGACTATATCGTTAAAGTCATTTACTCACAAAATAAAGTCATCTACATAACATCAGCGTACATACTCACAAAAGCATATCAGACTATGACTATCTTAGTGCATCCCTTCTTAGAGTCTAGAGAGGGGGCTATTGAAATGGGCCTCCCTCTCATAGTGGGCCCCGAGTAGGGGCCAGCTGCTCTCGGTTCTCCTCTTTAGCAACTCTCCACCATCGTCTCTTTCTGTAGTTCTTTCTCCATCGCTGCTGCTACTACACCTCCATACTGCCATTGCTGCTTGTCACAAGCAAAGCAAATTATGTTGAGCATATAGCATAGTTTTAGTTGTTGGAGTGATTGGCAAAGTTTACATGTTCTTGTAGTTAAAGTATTTGTGAAGTTTTATAGGTTTATAGATGTGGATTTCTTTTCATTATTTTAATTTTTTAATTTTTGTAAAATTGAAAATAAATTGTATACTGTAAAATTTGAATTATTGAATAAAATTTAATATATTGTTAATTAATTTATTTACAAAATATAATTAAAATGACAAATTTTATTTATCTTTTAATTTATAATTATAATTATGATAATATTATTTTTATTGTCAAAATTAAGAATTATTATAATAAATTTTTATGGTGTTTGTATCACTTTTAATTCAATTGTAATTATTATTTTTGTTAACTAACATAATTTAATTTATATGATTTAGAATCTTATATTTAGTATCCATTCGATTATATTAATAATATAAATTTGCTTTAAAAGAATTTCTTTAATAATAATTGTAGTTATTATTTATATGTAGAATATATGAAAATAATATTAAGAAAAATAAATAAATTGTTATTATTTTAAAATTTATTATTATAATTTTTGGAGATAAAGTTTGTATAAATTTATAAATTATACAATATAATATATTAAAGGACTATTTTATAATTGTAAAAAAAATTAAAAATATTTTATAAATTACAAAATTACTCAAAACGATAAAATTTTATTATTATAATTTTTGGACATAAAATTTGTATAAATTATATAATATAATATATTAAAGGATTATTTTATAATTTATAAATTATAAAATTACTCAAAGATACCTATTATTAATTAGCATTGATATAATACTGTAACAAAATTAAATTTGATACCGATATCGATACGGAACTTGTAACACTGGTTGAAAGAGAAAGGGGTCACGAAAAACAAAATGGGTGTGTGGACTTGCGCAAAATGATGCAAAGCAACACCAAAATTGGGGTTCAGATCCTCTATTCCCGTACGTATGCTCCAGCTCCAATTATGTTTTCGCGCCGAGACAACGTCACACGTGTGTGTGGACTTGAACCAAATGATGCAAGGCAACACGAAAACATAATTGGAACAGGCTTATGGGAATGGATTGGAGGATTACATGAAACAGAGTAAAAATCTTTTGTCTAATTTTATTCTATTTTATTTTGTCTTATAGAATCTCGGCTATTTATTTTGTGAGTTCTACGCTGTAGTTAGTCATGCCTGCGTGAGTAGCCCAGTTGATTTTTGGGTCGTCGGTTGAGATGTTTGATTTCCCTTCTCTTCTCTATTTTCATCATACACGAGTCTTCTAGGGAATTCACATAAATAAATGGCTGAAATTTATTGAACACAATAAGATACCATAATATTAGATAGAACATCTTAACAAAACGACCCACCTTAGTTGCTGAATCCGGTAGCCCAAAACATCATATTAAAAATCGAGTATAGAATCAAAATCTCGAGCGTTTTCCATCCGAGCAAATTATTTTTAATCTTAATCTTTGACTATCATTTCTTTCTATCCAAGCAAGTTACAGTATTTCTCTCCTTGTTGACCCAACCAAGTCTAAGGAGAGGCATTCAACGACTCCTAAAATTCGTTTGGGTAAGGCCTTATGAACACGATTTCTGGCTTTCTCTCTTCTTTTGAATGTTTCTGTTAAGGTTGTTATGTTTCAATCGTCTGACCGATATTTTCCTTTTCCTTTTCCTTTATCTTGAGGCTGCTCAATTCACAGAGAATCATAGATCGAGAGGTCCAGACATCAATTTCCACTAAGTACTTAGGATAAGGTTTTGCATGCATCATTCTCCTTTTCTTTTGGAATGCTTTCTTCGTCTTTAGGCTTTCGAGTTTTATTTTTTTGGACTAATCATTTTCTTTTTCTTCTTCTAGGTCTGTCACTGGGAGTTAAAAACCTTGAAACTCGATAGGAGGCCAAAACCAAATGAAACCATCAACTGCTTCCAAGGGTATTTTCTTTCTTTCTTTTTTTTTTAAACCTTTTTAATTCTGATTCTTTTCTTTTTCTCCATATATTTTTTGATGTGTATAAGTTTTTTTTCCCCAGTTCTTTCACAGCATGGATTTTCGTCTTACTGCATATTAAAAAAACTTGCTAGATTAGGGTTTCGTGTTTGAGTAAATGTTTTGGCCTCTGGTTTTTTCCAAGAGATTCAGAGATTGTTTTGATAGTTATTTTTCATTTATGAAGTATTTTATATAATAATTTAATAATATTATAAATGTAATAAATAAATTTAAACTGTCATCAATAAAAAATGAAAGTAGTATCAATTGCCAAAAAAAAAAAAGATGGAGAGAGATTGAGAAAAATGATAATAAAAAGTGAAAAATGGAGATAAAAAGATATAAAATGGGAATATTACTTTTAATTTTGTGTCACTAAAAGTTGATCATGTAAAATACAGTTTGGTGTGAACTTAATTTTATCTTAAATTATGATTATGTGAAATGATTTATAGGCCAAAAAGATATTTATTTAAAGGTAATTGGGAATAAGAGGTACTTCTTTAATATCTATAGTTACAGTCAGTCACAAGAAAATGACCTAATTGATTTTTTTTCAATAACAGACTGATATTTTATTTTATTTTTTTATGTATGGAGAGAACTTTATTATTTCTCAAACCATGATTCAAAATTAAACATAAGCATAAATTCGATTTTTTCTTAATATTGGGTTAGTCAATCCTGTGTGGAATCTAGTTAATCACAAAAGAAAAAATATGATTAAATTAATGTGAAAATGTTAAATTTGTGTTTATAAAATAGAAGGCCTAAAACTAAGTAGTTTTGGGAGATAAAACTTATGCAATATCTAAACAGCTGAGACAACACTTTCCACTGTCTTTGGTTTCCTCATTGCCACATTCCCTCTTTACGTTCTCTCTATACATTTCACTTTCTCTTTCATCTTTGGCAGAGAAGAAAATGATTGCGGTTCAAAGATGAATGTCCATTCTATGGTTGAATTCTCTGACTTTTCTCAACTAAAATTAATTGTTGCATCTTTCATCAAGATATAATTTCGTTTTAGTTGACTTATGGCTCAAGATAACTCAATTTTGATTATATTTCAGTGACGTCTGGGCTGGCTTTGTTTCAGTGATCTCTGGGCAAGGACAAGATTGGACCTTTTGGGTATTTTCCTAGTTTTATTTATTTATTTATTTATTCTTGATTATTTTTTTCTCTTATTTCAACTCACTCTACTTGGACTTTGTGGTTCAAAATTTCTATCGAAGTATGAAAAAACAAGCTAGCCTGAGGTCACTGTTAAGATTACCAATTTAGTTGCATGCAGATCGAATAAGTGAAAGTTGCTTCTTAGATCCAACTTTCTGATCAGTTAATTTAAGGATTATACTCAAAATGTACAAATAGATGGCTGTATTTACATAGTATAGGAGAAAAAACTACAAATAAGTAGAACACTTCAAATTCCCTTGTTGATAACCCTTGTTCTGGAATCCTAACTTGCTGGGTACATAGGTTCTTGTTTTCAGAATTATTAGTGATCAAAGTTTGAAGATCTCTGTTAGTTGGTTTCTGTGTAAAATGAGGAAACTTGTAGCTCTTAAATGTCTATTTGGAATAGTCATTTGTGTTCCTTTTTTCTTGCTCACTGATCATTGACTTTATTTGCTCTCAGTTCTTGAAGTTATCAAACAGGCAATCTAATAATATCAGACTTAGGGATGTCAAGGACCACATTCATTGTGTTTTTCCTCCTAATTAGTCCATTTACTCCGATGGCTGGGAAGCCCCACACCATTCATTTCAAGTTTCCAAATCTCTACCCCGAAGGCCTTGCATATGACCCTTCTGCCCAACACTTCATTGTCGGCTCTCTCTACCAGCGGTCTATTCTATCGGTGTCTGATGCTGGCGTCATTGAAACCTTGATCTCTGACCTTTCCCTTCCTCCAAATACAACAATTGTTGGCTTAGCCGTGGATTCTGTAAAGAGTCGTCTCCTTGCGGCTATACACTCCGTTGCCCCTCTACCACCTTTCAATGGCATTGCCGCCTATGACCTCAACTCCCGCCATCGACTTTTCCTCTCTGTCCTTGCGGATGATGCTAATGACACTTTCCGGCCCATTGCAAACGGTGTTGCAGTTGATTTCAAGGGCAACACCTATGTCACTAATTCAGCTGGAAACTTCATCTGGAAAGTCAATGCTCAAGGAGAGGCATCTGTCTTTTCAAGATCTCCAATATTTACAAAGCGGCCGGTGGACCACAGCGCACCTTACAGCAGTTCTGGACTGAATGGGATTGCTTATGTTAGCAAAGGGTACTTGCTGGTTGTGCAGAGTAATACAGGAAAAATGTTCAAGGTGGATGCAGAAGACGGTACAGCAAGGATGGTCTTGTTATCTGAGGAATTGACCATGGCGGATGGGATTGCCTTACGTAGTGATGGTGTTGCCTTGGTGGTGTCCTCCAAAAAATTGTGGTTTTTGAAGAGTCAAGATAGTTGGGGAGAAGGGGTAGTTTATGACAAAATTGCCCTCGACAATGAGAGATTCCCCACATCAGTGGCTGTGGGAAGAGAGGACAGAGCATACGTGTTATATGGGTGTCTGATGGAGGCCATGATGGGAAAGAGAGGGAGGGAATGGTTTGACATTGAAGAGGTGAGGTCACAGAGGGAAAGTAAAGAGGAAAATTTATGGGTGTATTTGTTACTTGGAATGGGTTTGGTCTATTTCCTGTTTTGGAGGTTTCAGATGAGGCAGCTCGTAAAAAATATGGATAAAAAGATTAATTAATTATTTACTCGTCTTTGTGTGCCTTTTTGAACTTAATATGTTTTTATCATTTAGGATCTGTTTTTAGCGTTATTGTATCATTTAGTAGTTTAATGAGTGAATCTTTCAGAAATTGGGTGGAAGTGAGTACTTTTTAATTTTTCAATGAATTATTCTGCATCTCTTAGGTTTCTTTTTATCCTTTATCCATTCTGGTTTCGTTTATTATATAGAAATTAACATTCTTCTAGGTTCCCGGCTGTATTCCTTGTTAAGTTGCTAGCTATAATATTTGGTACCTCGTTCCTTCCCTTTCTTCTCCAGAAATTCATGTGGTTATAAATGTTAAGCACAGCTGCTTGATCAGTTGCTAGCCAAGATGTTATGTCTATCTAATTCATTTTCTTCTTAAGCTTGAGCTTTTTATGTAGAAAGCCGGGTTTTGAATCTTGATGTGGGATAGCTAGTTTTTTTATATCTACGGCTTGTTGTCTGTGATGGACTACGAAGAGATGCAGACAACAAACTACAAGGTTCTAGTACAGTGTGTAGGTTGTTTTCACGTATGGCTTCCATCTTAAACAGAGAATCTGTATGGGGAGGTAGCTACAGGTGCTGAATGTGGGGCGGGTGACGGGTGGTTGTGAAGACAAAGCATCAATGTCACAAATAGTTGTGTTGGTTTTGGTCAGTGCTCATGTTCTGTCTGTGCCTATCGCTGTGCACCTGCTTGTGTCGATTCTTAGTTTCTTAAGCCTTTTCTGGTTCATAAATGTACTGATAGCAGAGCAATCTTCTTTTGACTTGGTGGTGTTTGTAATTTTTTCTTATATCCCAAGGCGTATGCTGATAACTATACATGTTTGTGGCTTTTGGTGGATATTAACCCAAGTAACGTGTAATCCATAATCCATAAGAAAAAGTTTGAGATTGAGCTATGCTTTTTGTCAATTTTAGAGAAGACGAAGTGAAGAACGTACCAATCCATGGCCCTGATTTCAACGGACTGACATTTATTGGAATATCTTTTTGTTTCGTATTGATCTCGTTTTTTCACTTCTCCTTCTCTCATGGATGTTCTTTTCTCTGTTTGTTTCTCTCCGGTTCTTTGATTGTTTGCTTCATTCTCTGTTTCTGATTTAAGCCTCTTAGCTGCTATTCTTTCTTTCGACCCTTTCCTTCTCTCTTTTTTGTTTAATTCCGGCTGGCCATTTTTCTCTTTTCTTTTTGGCTCTCTTTACCTCAGTTTTCTTATCAAGAGCAAACTGCTTACTTGAGTTGGTTAGTATGTCAATCTTTCGTTTTTGCAGGTTATAGATTATAGGTTATTTAGAGTTTAAATTCCTCTAACTGTTTTTTTTTTTTAATTTAAGATTACGTTCTATTAACTATATAATTAAATAATTTGAGTTTTAAAAAATTAATTATTAAATTTAAAATTTAAAAGATTAGACGTTTAAATTAAGTATTTTTAACTTTGATATTTTTTCAATTAAAATTTATAAATTTTTCTTTTTTTAATCCAAAAGGCACGTGACATACATCTTACCTGCCCCGTCCCTAGCCATGTATCCAAATCATAGTTTACATTATATACGTGTGTAAGTACACGCTATTATTGGAAATTTTGATAAATATAGTTATACATGTACTATTTATTGCACATGCACAATTCATATGAACTAAGATGTCCGTCGGAGCTGATATTATCCTTGATAAAGTAATTCAAATCCGTCCATTCAGCATTTTGAAACAGTGGTCTTGTCATATCTTTCGGTAAAAAGTGCCACATACGTACACCAAATTAACTTCAAGCTCCAATACCAACGATTGAGACGATGTTTAAACTATTCCATCTTTCCAACTATAAATCGAAGCTGCGTGAATGTTAAAAATTGGAGGATTAGGCCTTGGCCTTTCTCTGTGTATGTTTTTCCACCCATATATAGTGGTTGCACTAGTGTTCAAGATTGTAGGGTTAGGCCTTCGCTTTTTTCCCCTTGCCTTCTGTGGTTGGCATGGCTTGAAAAGGTATAAATGTTTTTCCACCCATATATCCTCTCAATGCTTCAGGAATCTCTACGCCATTTTCTCTCTGGTAGTTCTCCAGTATGCAGCAAATGGTCCTCTCTGTTGCTGTCAGCGTCGAGTTCAATAAATGCACGTATTGCTTTGCCTGCTCATTGTTCTGTTACAAAAGCACCACCAAAGTTTTAAGTAATCCGAAATGAAATTTCATAAGTGATATAACCATGGTCGAAGCACTAATTTGTAGTTGCATTTCGAGTTGCAGAAAATTACAGTTTCAAGCAGACACGCCTTAATTTTCTAAGCAATACAATTTCTGAGCCAAACAGTACAAATGTCACCGACGTAGAGCATGCAGAAAGCTTATAGTGGAAATGATTATGAGCATATATATCCAACAAATACTTTTACTTGACCTAACCCCACTGTCTGGATGGAAGAGGGAACAGGACCACACTTCATGCAGGACTCAAGTTCACTAAAAAGTGCAAACCAGAGTACAGCTATAATGTAAGGTTCAAAACATAAATAACCAAAAACATAAGATTGTCCTAATTGCTATGTTGCTTCTTGCAATTCATAGTTTTCATTTCCTTTAGTAGCAATTTCCAAAACCTGAAGAAATGCATAACCATCTGTAGTAATGCCCACTAGGTCGATGAAGTATCATGATATACAAGGATCTGTTTCTTTCAACTTAGAATCTAAGGAATTGATTTGCGAATATTCTAAGAGCATCTACAGTTTACTGGTATCATCAAATCTGCTTCTAAAGGGGGAAAAAAAACCAACACGAGTTGGGTACAATAATTGTTAAATTAATAGAAAAATCTGACTTCTTCCCTATTTTACTAGCCATCAAATTTCTATCCATTTCGAGTAACAATTGTACCCCTTCATATCAACACACCTAGTGTAATATACTCTACATCCTTCAAAAGAAATGTAAATCCGTTGCCCATGAAAAAGTATCCAAACTGCACCATGACATGACCACAATCCCTTCTGAACCTTTAATTCTCAAAATAATTCCCCATTATATGCTTTATTTTGTGTCTTGATCCTGTTTATCCACACTGACACTATAAATGCAGAACAGCTGCTGCTGCTCAGTTCAGAGGTCTATTTGATGCTTTTTCTACTTACAAAATGTTGCAATAACTTTAGATTTCTAAGATGAACGTCCGAATGGTTTCATAATAGTAAACAGTAAAGGGGCAGAAGAGCTATACACAATCACAGACTTTTTAAGGGCAGAAGAGTATAACATCTGTCTCCCTCTGCAATTTTCAGCGTCTAAAGAAAAGTGGATGCGTATAGAGTATGATAGATAATCGGACTAAATTCAGTTGATGCAAAGCAATAGTAACATATAATATCTACCTTTTTCTGCCCATATCGAATTTCCAATCTTCTTGACTGGTAATCGGTACAATTTGAACATGAGACCAATTCTCTGTAAGTTTGTGAGGCAGGAAACCATCCTTCCAAGTCATACTTCTTTGCAGCAGCATCATTCAGAGCACCAGAGACAATAGTGACCACTTGATAGGGGATATTGAGCTGTTTTGATGATAGAGCAATGATCAAAACAGTATTTTTGCATTCCTTACTTTTCTGTTTCCTATCTAATTATTTTGTTACAATTATTATGGAACAGTTGAAATATACAAAATTTGTAATCATACCATTTTGTAAAAATCTTCAGAATTCTTTATCATTTCTTCATGCATATCCCAAGAGTCGTTGCCATTGGGGCTAGTGATACAGAACTGCTCTATTTTCTCAAACTGATGAACCCGGAAGATCCCCAAGGTATCACGACCATGTGAACCAGCCTCCTTGCGGAAACAAGATGAATATCCAGCATATCTGCCAAAATATTAGGCTTAATAACATAAAGCAACCTATCTTAGCATTAAAGGAACTGAACAGAAAGTATCACCTGATTGGCAGCTGTGATGGATGAATCCAATCATCTACATGATAAGCACATAATGGTTGTTCAGCTGTAGCAATAAGATATTTATCATCTCCCTCGCCAGTCACCTATCACAAATGACTGAGATCAGAATAAGTGTTGCATTAAGGATTACCAAAGTTAAAAAATTATCTACCTTATAAAGCTCTTCATCAAACTGGGCCAACTGAGCACACTTAGCCATGATGTCTTTTCTCATAAAAAAAGGGGTCTGCAAGGCAGTGTAGCCCCTCTTTTCCAAAAAATCCAAACCAAAGTTTATCAATGCTTGATTGAGTCGCACACCATCTCCTTTAAGGTAGAAGCCTCTACCTCCGGCTACATTTGCACCTATTCATTAAGACATAATATTTGTTATATTAGTTGAATACAATAATTGAGTAAAAAGAGAACAATCAAGTAGAAATATGAATGGTAAAGTATCTACCCTTCTTGATATCAGCAATGCCAAGTAGGTCAACAAGCTCAACATGATTTTTCAATTTAGGCTGCTGGCATTTCTCACCCCAGACTCTGATAACAGGATTCTTTGCCTAGGATTAGAAGAATCATATACATATAATGATTGTTAATTATCATTCATTTATGAATAATATTATAAGAAACTGACACATGCATACCTCATCATCACTAAGGAGTACAGAATCATGCACAAGGTTCCCAACTGTTTCCAGTTTAGAATACAAAGCAGCTTTAGCATCTTGCACCTCAGCTTCCTTCTTGGCAGTTAATTGCTTGTTTTCATCAGTACTTTTTATCATTTCAGTAGCATCCTCACCCGCCTGCCATTTTTTATTTTTATTTTTATTTGTACCAAAAAAAACACACAAGCAGTTTCTAGATATTGTAATAAACATTAGTGTTATCACAAGTATAACAAACAAGAGAGAGAAAGAGAGAGAAGACTCACAATTTTTAGCTGAGCAACCCTTTTGTTGATCTGATTAAACTGTTTACGGAGGTTGTCGAGCTCAAATTGACCTGATCATAATAGATTAATTACAACTGAACATGAACATGAAGTGAAAAAGAAAAAGGAATGAGGAGGAGTTGAACATACGCTGCCTCCATTCCTTGTCGAGAAAAATGATTTGGTCGACAATAGAGACATCAGCAAAACGACGGCGTTGAGACTCACGGATGATTTCAGGATTGTTGCCTTTGTCTTCTCTGAACAGATTTATGTCCAGCATTTCTTCTTCCTCTCTTTCTCTTTTAAAGACAAAAACAAAAAGAACACAGCTGAACGCGACTGACGGCGAAGGTGGTGTCCGGTATAATCGATGGAGTGGAACTGGAATATGGGTTTGGACTGTGTAGGCTAAGGATTCTTCAATAATACAACAGCTGAAGCAACGAATAATACCTCTAAGATAAAAGTGAGAGATAGGAAAAGGAGGCAGAGGAGG
>JANZLX010000005.1:19645591-19663514 GCA_025531955.1 Erythroxylum orinocense
ACTGAAATTTAATCAACATTGAAATAAGAAATAAAGTCATAAGGTTTAATACAAAATTCCTAAGTTAAAATAAACATTGTAGAATAAAGAAATTTAAAGATCCATAACTGAATTTATCTTAAAAGCAAATTGAACAATTAACTTCAACATGAAGGATGAAATTAAAAATAGAAAAAAGGAGGAAAAAGAAACTCCAATTTTGTCTTGGATCTTGATCTCTCAATCTTCAATTCTCCTTGTCGATCTCTGTTTCTTCTTCTCCCCCTGTAAAAATCGTCCTCTCTTTCTCTAGCCTAAAAAACCGCCCCCTTCTTTCTTCGGTCCTCCCTCTCTTATAATTCTCGAAACTGTCAAAATAATTGCTATACACGGACCGTGTAAGTATCGGATAAGTTGGGTGCATCTGCTTCATATTACACGGGCCGTGTAAAATTACACGGTCTGACCGTGTGACCTTCGAGACAATTGTGTGCCATTTGCTTCCATTTACACGGTTCGTGTAAATTGACACGGTCTGACCGTATAAATCTTCAAACCTGCGAAAATCAGCCAAAATACCCACAACAGTACCAAATTCACCAAAAACTAAAGAAATAATCAACAATTGATATAAAACCAATGACAAAATAGAACCAGAAAATAACAAAAATAACAATATATCAACTTTATTTCTTCTTAGTCAATCATTCTTATGAAAGGGTACTAATGATGCTAACTAATTCAATTAACTATAATAATAAATGTATACAAACAAATATCATAAAATAAAAGAATAGGTGTCATGTCTTAATTAACATGCATATTCATCCTAAAGATACTTAAAACCCAAATTTCATGAGTTACTATGCCTTTACAATTTAAATGACCATGTTCAAAAATAAACTAATTCTATTCAATTCTTGCCATTGACGCATTAACACATCACAATTCCATCCTAATAAAAAACCAACATAATACAAATATAAAATTCACACACAATTGATACACACAAATGCAAAATTCACACATATATGATATAAATGCAAATTTTGTATACAATTGATATGCAATTGCATATACATCCTCACACTTGAACAACTTATTGTCCTCAATATGAAAACAAACAATACAAATAAAGATAAATAACAACAAAGAAAAAATTAGAGCAAGAATACTTATAGTATTTCAGTGGTGATGGTACCAATAAAATAGAATAAAAATAAACAAAAAATAAAAATATTCTAATTCTTGAGTTGCCTCTCAAATAGTACTTGATTAACGTCATTAGCTTGACATACTTTTCATATTTATACTAGATTGATCGACCAATGTGTCAACATATTCTCATATTATACTTTTAGCTTACATTGATCAACTACTAGCCTATATTGGTTGACTAATCCCTCCAAAATCATAATTTAAAAAAGTTTTAATGCTCAAACTTTTAATGCAATTATAATTAAAATAATATCCAAAATATTTCCTAAAGAGTGTTTAAAGATCAAAAAACTTTTCTCTTAAGTAAAAACCTTATACATCTTGATGAATGAAAAGATTCATACAATAAAATGATATGAAATGCTTATGTACGGAGAGCCTTTAATATTACCAAACTAACAAAGTTTGATTATAAATAATATTACAAAATATAAAATAAACTTAATTTACCTTGATCTTCTTTTGCTTTTAACTTGATCTTTAGTTTGAAGGCTATAAACTTCATCTTTTTTGTTATCATCTTCAAAATTTCTCTTTTTGAGTTATACATCATTTCATCTTGTTCTTATAAAGCTTCTTATCAAGATAACAAACACATTAGTAGGATTTAAGTTTTATTATCATTAAAATATTGATTGGAAATATGGGTGTTGATGCCCTTTTATTTAAAGTATTTCAAAAGATTGAATTAGATATCAATTTTATCTATATAAAGATTGTATCATGATTAAATTACACTATAGAACTTTATTTGGCATATATCATTAGTCACTAACATATGTTAAATAGACTTTACTTTTAGCCTGATTTTTTATAGCATTATGCTTGTATTTTGGGTATTCTTATAAGATTCGATCCTTGAAACAAGTTATATTTTGTTTTAGATCTTTTTTAGAATCTCTAAGGAAAATAAGTGAATTTGGAGAAGAATTTGAGTCAATATTGAGAAACCTTAAAAGATATAAAGAAAGGACCTAAAATATAGTAGTAACATACTATTATGTCACTGGACTCATTCTATCACATCCCATTTTGTTTATTATTAGAGACTTTCATCTAGGGTATACGACATGTACATATCATCATGTTCAGGTTATGTTTAGATTATGTTCCAAAAAGGGACATTCTATTTCTGCAATCATAAACAACATATCCTCTTGTTTACCCATGTTTAGAGGTGATTATTTGTATGAAAAGTTCCAAAATGGGAGATAAAACAACATAGAGCCTATATATTCCATGTTAATGTCATATTATGCATAAAAATTAAGGTGAAATTTATTAAAAGAAGTGACAGATATAATACAAGGTAGATTTTTTCACAAATAATTTTTTACAGTAAAAAAGTGTCAATTAGGAGCCAATCAAACAACAAGAGATCAAGGTGAAAGAAAATCATGGAAGAAAAACAAGAATTTAAAGATTCAAGATTTATGAAGATCATTTATCTTTTGTTCTTCCTTATTTATTCGTAAACTAATTAGGACATAGATCAAGGTGGGATGGACCATAGGATGTGATGTTTTGGTTTAATGAAATTCCTAGTTTTTTAAGAATTGTTCATGTTCATATAATGGTTTAAATCGAAAGAATGAAAATAAAAGATATAATAATTAGATTCATACATTGAGATTGAGAGATAATTTGTATGTTTAGATCATAAAATGAATGGTGAGGTACAAATGGGCTAGTCAGGAGAGAATTATATGATCCGCTTAGGTTAGGTAAAACCTATAATGAGAAATCATGAATCAGATTAATGCATTCTTAGGTTATCTTTATTCGAAAAAGATTTCAGTTTATTTGATCTAAAAATAAGGATTGTGTTGCTCAAGAGAGAACATAATTATACCTTAGAAATTCTTATTGGTTTAAGAAACTATAGTCATTCATAAATTAAAGTGAAGTTGAAACGCAGTAAAGTCCTAAGGAATTTCTTACCTAGGTCTAGTTTATTTACAGATTGTTTTATACTTGATCATGCTTCAATTTGATTCTTTAGAATTGTTCATTATTTTGTTTTAATCAATCATGGTTGATATTCTAGATAATTAAACTTACGAAGAATAAGTAATTAATAACTAATCACTATTCCTTTGGAATTGACATGTACACATTAGTGCTAGCTATATCTATACTAAGCTTTTGTACTTAAAATAGAGTACATTGGTTACCTATTCTTAATTGCTTCAACCCGATATTTGCCCAGCCTGGCTCGATTTTGGCCCAGGTTGACCGAGCCACTGACCACGAATCGGCCCGGCCTAGCCTATGGCCCAAACGTTATTTCAAAAACGACGTCATTTTTTACGTTTTTCTTTTTTTAAAAATGATGCTCTGGCGCATTTTTGATGTTTTTCTTTTTTTAAAAATATGATGTTCCAGTGTCGGGCTACGGGTTGGGGTTGAGTCGAGCCACCTTGGTCTACAATTGGGTCGGGCTAGGGCCGGGGCTTTGATAAGTCTAACCTTTAGTTGTTTTAAATCTCCATTTTATGCCCTAGTTTCATATGAATTCTTCTCTTTTTGTTCTGAAAAGGTAATTATAACCTATGAATGCACTTGGAGCTAATTAAGTACCAAATATACAACAAAACTATAAAATATCAAGTAAAATATATCAAATATGAGCGTATAATTATAGTCAAACTAGCATCTATCAGCAAGTAGTTAGTTGCATAGCATTTTGATGACCTTTATGATTGAATAAGAAATGAAAAATCTTCATTCATATGTTTGATTTGTTTGACATTTTTATGGAATTGTTTTCTATTTAAGATTTGAATGATGGAGTTAGTTTGCTTGAAGACAAGCAATTGCTTATACATGGGGGAGCTTGATGTATGTTAGACATATATTACTTTTAGCATTATTTTCATAGTATGTTACTTATATTTTAAATAATTTTAAAAGGATTTAATAATTATTATCATTTCAAGTCTTATTTCTACTTATACAAGGAAAAGGAACATAATTAGAGAAGAAATTAAACAATTTTGAAAGAAATGAAGGAGGACCCATAAACACGACACTTACAAGCTATCGAGTTAAGGGCTATGTCTAAAGGTGGTTACCTTTGTTTCTCTTTCACAACCTTACTTCCCCTCATATTACCCATAGATATAAAACACAATATCTTATATGGTCCTGAGTAAGTCATATGTTTACATTGAAGAATTCTAAAGAAGTACCAAGATAATATTGTACAGTTTCGAATTTAAAGAAAAAGAAAGGTAAAAAAAGGAGTTATTTACCTAAGAAATGTTTAAAGTCATTTTTAAAATTGTTCTACATTATTTTTGATCAATACTACATCGCTCTTTGAAGATAGAACAAGATTTAAAGATTCAAGATTCAAGAACAATGATTTCTTTATCTTATTTTCTTTCTTGTTTTTATGTTGGTATTATTTGTTTGATTATGAACCAAATTGGAATATAGGTTTATCTAGGATGAACTTAATGTGCAATATAATGTAATTGACACCGATTTAATGAAGTTATAGTCTTCTTGAGATTTATTTACTTTTTTTATACTAATTGAATAGAAGGAGCAAAAGTGGAAAATTCAATTATTTGATTCATGCATCAAGATTCAAGAGATAAGATATATGGTTAGATCATAAAGTTGATAAAGAGGTTAAGCATGAGCTATTTGAGAGATGCTAGATCTTCCTAGGTTAATTTTAAACTTATTAAGAGAGTTCATAGAATAAGTTAAAGCATTCTTAAGTTGCTTAAGTTTGAAAGGATTTTAGTTAATTAAATTATGAATAGACGTTTTATGTCTCAAGAGAGAATATAATCTAAGTTGGGAACTCTTAATGGTCCAAAAATCTCTAGGCATTCATTAAATCAAAGGAAATTGAATATAGCAAAGCCCTAGGCAAAACCTAGCCTAATTATGTCTCATAGATTGATTTATTCTTAACTTTGCTTTGTTTAAGTATTCAGATTCATTATTCATTTTTTCTTATTCAATCATCCATAATAATTATTCTACCTTATTAAGTTTGTGAATAATAATTTGTTAACCAATAGTCTTTATGGAATCAACTCATACTCTTTTGTGCTAGCTATAACTAAGTTGTGCGCTCGCAACAACAATAACCAAAATTAGTAATAGGAAAATTTATAACTTGGATATGATAGAGAGAAAACAATACAACCCATCACCTTTATCAAACTTCGAACTTATCAAATGATTTTTCCTTTACGGTGTTTAATCACTTAATAAATTTAATTATTAATTCTTTATAATCAATAGCTCACTTCTCTTTATATATATACACATCTCCCTCTCTCTCTAACATTTAAGAGTTTTTGAGAAAACATTTAAGAGTTATTAACAATAACAAGCAGTTAAAGATAAATTTGTGAGATGAAAAGAAAACATGATAGGGATAAAATAAACTTAGTGATATGTTGTTGCGTGCAATAGGCATTCATCAAAGATGCATTTACTGAAATTTATGTTTCTAAGTGAACAATGGAAAATCATACTTTATTATATATTATTGCTGTGAGAATTTATTGGGACTTGATTATGAAATTTGTAAGTATTGATAAATTAAAGTTTCATTTTAACTTAAAGGATTTTAGATAAATTAAAATAAGAAACCCATAAGCTTTTTATTGGACCAAGTGAGATTTTTAACTCATAATTTGGTAAAAAAATATATTACTACCAATATTGTTTTAGTACCAAATACTCCCTCCGATTCATAATAAGTGTCGTTTTAGATACATTTTAATTATTCAAAATAAGTGTCATTATTGACTTTGTATGTATATTTGTAATTTTACTTCCAAAATTAACCTTTAATTTCTCTCTCATCTTAATTACACAGATCACAATTTTAAGACAATTTAACATGCAAAATCTAAGTGATAAAATAATTTCTCTCTTCACGAGGTAACTTCATGGGAGTATTAATAAGAGTATATTTATAATTTTATTAGCTTTATTAATAAGTGTGCATTTTTTTAAAACAACATTTATTATGAATTAGAGGGAGTAATTTACGAGAGTTTTAATGCAATTTAAGTCGATCATATTTTGTCGAAATACTATAAAGAAGTTTCTCTATCTTTCCCTTCTCTCTTTTATTATTATTATGATTGGCTTAAAATTAAAAAAAGCGTGAATAATCACAATTTTCCCATCTTGATTGTTATAAAATAAGTAGGACTATAGAACTATGTGAATATCAACAAACCAAGTAGGTTCTTACAATAACATCTTCTTGGTTTTGTCTTGAGAACAGATTGGAAAGACAGGAAATTAAGAGAATGGAAGTGACCGGCTAACGAGGGTATAGTATACTTTGAACATCTTGACAGCATCCATTTTCTTTGTCAGGGTTCATTTTTGTTTTACTTTTACCATCGTAATCTACAGTTTTAATACAAAAAACACCGTCGAGGAATGAGGGTTGGCTTTGTCGGCTAGGAATCAACAGTGAAGAAAAGATTACAAAAATAAAGTAGTTAAAAGGGTACTTTAAAGATATTGCACCATGCCATGCTCCTACAGCCTACAGCCGTTGTTGCTTTTCCTATTCTCACATCCACTGGTTCTTAGCTGCTTAGCTTAGCAGAAAAGCCGCCGCCTCCTCTGCAAGAAGGATCCCGTCAGTGTTACAAGCAACATCTATAATCTTAACCAAGGCAAAAAAACTGCTTTAAACATATTCATCAACAAGGCAAGCCATTCAACAATTTGTTTACACAACACTAACAAACTTCAGTTTAAAGCCTGGAACAAGACCAAATATCCAAGAAGGTAAAAGGGAAGTTCTCTAACTGGAGAAACTTATCTGTCTTTGTAATCCACTATCAGTTTACTTACATGGCTTTCAGACTCTCGTACATTGTCCAGAAGCTCAACAATCTCAAGTTGCTTTATTACTGTAGCATTTAGGACCTACAAGAACGATGTATTTGTGCATAAGCTCTTTCATCTCTACAATGAATATCCATCTTCCATTTATCCAAAATTTGCTTACCCGTTTTGTTTTCTCAAGGTCAAACTCCACACATTTTATCCGCTCCAGGGATTCCATGAGCATTTGTTCCTTTTCCAATGGTATTTTAGATTCTTTCTTGCTTAGTTCCTCGACTACTTTTTCTAGTCTCTGAAGACGGTCTATGCATGGATGGATGCACTCTTCATCAATCACAGCTTCAACGACTGTAGACTGTCTCATAATGCTGTGTTCGCTCACGTTAGACGGGCAAATACTGTTGCATCGTCTCCAAAATTGAGATGGTAAACTTTGTAAAAAGGCAATTAATTGGACTATGAATGATATTGCCGTTCTTGTCACACAGAGGACATTCCTCTTCCCAAGCTTTTCCTTAATGATGCCAGACCAATAAACGAGAAGACCTCCTGAAATGAGACATGAATCAAATACTTAAACCACAATAGAACAACAGCAGAGCACGAGTGTACGTGAGAACCTTACAAGCAGAGTCACGCTTAAAACTCTCCTTTCAATCTGACGGGACACTATAACATGTCTAACGAGAAAGAAAACCATTTGCAGGAATCACAACACACATCCACAAACATGCACCAAATCCATCAAATAGAGAGAATGGCATCATTTGCATATAAATGCAAACCAAGATGAGTTGTCTTTTTGTGTCCATTATAGCAACCTTTTGTACAGTTCAAGCTTTTTGTCATTGTAGTAAGTAAGCATTATCTTCAAATGCACTATGTAGCAAGAAAACATCAAGTACTACCTTCAGCATTTGATGTTCCTCCGCGATGAATGTTTCTAAAATCACTGATATGAGATTGAGTTTCAGGATGTTTAACTAGTGAATTGCTCTCTATTGCTTTCTCTACTACTGCGAAACTATCATCACAACTGTAGTATGCATTTGAATCTGATGTCTGTACCTGCAAAAATACATATTACATACACAATCAGACACAAGCAAGTTATTGCACATGTAAGCTCAAACAGCTGCATCAGTTTAACAAACTGCATTATGTGAAACTTACTTTTTCATGAACGGGGGCCAAACATGTACATGGAGAGCTCCTTCGTCCTATTGGAGAAGAAAGATCGTCAATATTGGATCCTGATTCTGCTGTTGATGTGTCACTTGTTCTTCCCTGAAAGCGAAAAAGAAAAAAGCTCCCTCAAGGACTTGTATACAAGAGCTATGAATTATTCTGTGAGAGAGCCATGCCTTCAAAGAACGTATCTGAACACAGGAGTCTAATTTCAGCTGGTCATTAGACATCCTGTTGATTTGTTTCACAAGAGTCGCTTCCACATTATGAACAAGCTATAACATGAAAATTGTTAATTTCCACTACAAAAAATTCAAAGAAAAGGCTCAAGCCACAAAGAGAGATCATTAAACTCGGCACAAAGAATTTGCAAAATTAACTTCTACAAGAAGGAAGCCTACCTTCACTATTTCAGGGTCATTCCATGGACCTTTGTTGGAATAAAGACACCCTCCTGCAGCAGAACAAGTGCAAGAACCACCCAAGAAGTGTGGCAACTGACTGAAAGTGGGAAAAATACGTAAATAACTAAGAGATTTGGGAAGGAAAAAAAATCTCAAGGAAATAGAAAAATTCAGACCTTGCATCAACAACTTCCTGCAGCTTAGACAGGCATTTGGGTTCCAAAACCTGTAATTTTACAGCTATAGTCAATCACAACTGCTGGAAAAAGAAACATATAAAGCTGCACGCAGAATGATGTATCTTTTACCTGTATTTTTGCTATAGTCTTTGAATCCAGAAACTTCTGTGCTGCAGGCCAAAGCATCTTCTTAAAACCAGGACCAGCATTGACAATAAACATCCTATGCAATGTCTGATGGCTCATATGATGTTAGAATCAATTAAGCATCCAAAAGGATAGGCACCATTTGAATGAAATAAGTACCTCAGGATAGTAACAGTTGTCTATCTTTGTCACGGAAGCCAAGAGAGTTGCCGCAGCTCGAGTAAAGTTCTTCATGCCCTTTTTTATTGAAGAAAAATTCAAAACATACATCAATAACCAGTTGAAATCTGTAAACAACCAGCACCAAGACCCACAAACATTCAACAACAGAGATAGAGTACATATCAACAACCAATATTGAACCAATACATTTCTTTACCTTTCCAGATATAAGTGTCTCATACATACTAATGAAGAAGAACATATGCAACATGAAAACTGGATGTGAGCATTCATTGCACCCTCTAAAGTGCATGAGGAAAGGAAAGTTAGGCAGTGACCCAAATTTCAAAGCCCTTACAAGTAAATATAGGGGAAAGTTCAGAATCATACATACCAAGCCCTGGACATCCAATATTGTTGTTGTCGAACATATTTGCCTTTTTGCAGCAATTGAACAAGCAGGGAATTTCTCGAGTAGAGCCTTCTCAAACTCCTGGACATGATATTTTAGGTATCGATCAATAGAGGTAATATGCATCAGCTTATTGGGGTGAGCTTGTCCAAGAGTTTCAATGTAGACAGGTCGGCCTTCTTTATCCACTCCATGGTACCCGTGAGGATAGTATTGCAAGACTTCCTCCAGCTCTTTAAATTCAAAATCCTAATAATTATTTTTTAAAGAATGTAACGCTGCGGTTAAGTGAAAAATGGGAAGGTAATTTAAGGAAGGAACTATGGCAGAAAAAGCCAATATACAACTGCTACTGTGTTCTCATTGAGAAAATACTCAAGAAAACTCCTTTTCATTTTTAGGTGCCACAGATTATTTTGTTCTTACCTCTAGGATGGTGTCAGTCCCATACTCTTTCCTCCAGTTAAGCATTTCTTCCCACATCTGGATTGTTTTTTCTATGTTAAAATCTCTGGCTTTCAGAAATCTACAAAGTTTGAATAACCACCACAACTATGAGTCATGAGTAAAGTCATATGTAATTGAGCAAATCTATCAAAGAGATTACTCAGAGACCAAAAGATATAGCCGACAGACCTTAACAAAGTATGATAGTCATCATGCCTGAGAGGCAACGAGTCCCTTGCAAGAAGCTTTTGGCGCAATTCATATACAATACGCTCCTCTTTTGCGTCCCGAACATCCTCTATGGATATGGAAGAAACTCTGTAATCAGTTCTCTGTTTCCCTCTTTTCTTGAGAGAATGTGTAAACTTATTGGAAGCATTCAATGCCTTCTTCTTAAGATTGCCGATTTTTGACCGCCTCCTCTCATCTTCTGAATTCTCAAAATCAGATCTTTTCTCTCTTATATCGTCATTAGCTCCGATTCCTTCTAAACCTTCAGAAGAAATAGTGACAAAAGAGGTTAAACACGAAATGGATCGCCTTCTCTCCAGCTTAAATCGCAGAATCACAAACCAACTAACTACCAATAGACGTACCTGACATATCAACAAAAGGAAGAGGAACCCAAAACGTTCAAAGGAAGAAAGAGCTTCTAGGAAAACCTCACAGAAGAGAAAGCATATATGCCGCTCTGAACTATCAAAAAACGAAGATAATGTCATCAACACTGCTAACATACAAAAGGAGAAGCATTACCATTTAGGAATTAGCGACTTAAATGAATTGTATTGAAAACACCAACAGATTACTATTTTCTTTAGTGACTTAAAGGATTAGTAAACTAGAAAACGGGAAAGAGAAAAGATACATTGGGGAGACTTATACTGCAATAAACAGTTTTCTTTTGGCTTTTTTAAACTTCAGCATTCAGACATCCTCTCTTTTGCATCTAAGTGATTAAAGTAGAGATGTGCAAAATCTCTGCTGAAATTTACAAACGGTTAATGAAGAATAAAACCTGCGGAACAAGGAACGTAAAAGGCACTTAAAGTCGTTGACGAAGTTCATGGATCTGAATGAACTAAAGACAAAAACTTGGATGATTATGGGAAATACATGGCTTATAATTCTGCCAACGGTTGTCAAGTTCACTTCTTTTCTAGGTTTGCATCAAGCCAACTTCGGTCCTTTATCGAACAGGGAATCATACGGATCGATGTCCCAAGAACAACTTCTGTTGTATTTAAACAGCTAATAAATGCACCCCAGGTGACAACCCCACCACACTACCCATGTGTTTTAAAATTATTACTAGCTGAAAAGAAACAAAGAGGGAAAGAAAATAATGAAGTTCTCTGTGAACTGAACACAGAAGAGCGTTACAAAGTAGAGCAATAAACCATCGGTATCATACGTTAGATTACAAAATTTATGGAAGAGCTCCTCAAATTGAAACCCAGAAACAAAATCAGGAAACCTACGGATCTTCAAACTCACCCAAAGGGAAAGCAGCAAACTTGATGTTGATGGATTATCACATGATCAAAAAGGGCTCTATTTTTGGTTGAAGTTGCTTACAAGCGAGGTTGCAGAAACTGTATATTTTCGGAGAAATGTAGCTAATTTGAGGACAAGAGGAAAAAAGAAAAGGGAAGAGAGATCTGAATGCCAAATGCGTGTGTGTTTCTCTTCTTCTTTCTCTGTAGCAAAGCAAGTTTTCACCTTTTTTTTACCTGTCTAAAAAATTCATATTCTCTGATTCTTTCTGTCTCTGCCGGTGTCTTCTTGTGTATAATATGTATGTATGTGTTTTCCAATGCAAATGAGAAAGATGCAAAGGAGCGGCTGAAGGTTCCAGCGATGAAGCGTAGAGAATGAATTGGTCTTTTTACGCTGTCAACTTGTGCTTACGTGTCCGATTAGATAATCTCAATTTTGTAAAAAGATTATTCCTCTTAAACAAGAAACTCTGTTTTATCACTTACTCCACAAATATCTATTAAATGATATTTGGATTCCAAGAAAAGAGAAACATACCTACAAGGAGGTGTAGAGGTTAAGACCGTTCGTAAGTTAGAGCATCCAACCTGCGTGTCTCACCAAGCATCTGTCCTTTTGTCTGAACCGAACATGAAGAATTGGGGAGGTCTTATCAGTTATCAGTCTCTCTGCATGCCCGTCCACTGTGATTTACATTTTACAGTGTTAATTAGTTAACCTAACAGTGGTTGGTCCGTAGATTACCTAATTATGGTTTTTAACTTGAGAGTCTGACTTATCTTCTTCCGGCTCCCCCTTCCCTTGACTCTTGGGAAAGGGGACGGTAAAAAAAGGCACAAGCTTTTGTCCCATCCGTGGATGATTGCCATCTGTTATTTTTAAAATGCTTTCGGAGGAATGTAAGGTTAACTTCACAGTCGACAATGTATAAATACATCCAAGTGGAAACGGCAAATGGATGCAGAAGTCATACAGCACAACAGAACAAAAGCAAAACAAACTTCATTTATTAAGAAGACAGACCAGAAGTTAACAGAACAGAACAGAGGATAGTAAATGCAACACAGTCATGTCCATTCTCCTCATTTATTACTGCTATTCATAATGCCACCATGATTCCACTTTGCTTTTCACGTCACAAATTCTTCTCATCCTACTTATCGCAACTGCTGCTCCTAGATTAGATGTCTAAGCTCTGAATTCCCCTGGCAAAAAGAACATTAACGAACCATCACTTGTAAATCAAAAACAAGCTACCATGTCTTGTATATAGTTACAGCGTAGGAACATGCAACCTCAAACAGTCTTGTCATGTACTTGATGTTAATTATCTTTAATTACTTTCATAAATTACATCTTTTTGCATTCCACCGATCCATCTAATCTCATTAGGCTATTCATATATTCATGCCACCTTTGATCTTCAAGGTGGTTCAACCATATACAAAACTAACACGATAAACAACTAACACGATATTACCGTCCAAACCGTGTTTTCTTGTTCTCAATCAAATATTTTAAAATGGGCAAAACCAAGAAGGTGAAGAAACCACCACCAAGAGGAAGAACTTCTAGGGAAAAGTGGGGCAAGGATACAGATAGCTAGGTAGGGAATTAAGTATAACATGACTCTCGAGGAGGGCCAAACAAGTAAAGACAGATGAGGTACAGGAGGAAGGATCAGCGTCGGTAGAGAAGTCACTTTCACAAAGACAGAGACAACAAAATCGTAAATATTACATATAAAGTCGTATATAGGATTTAGGTGCATGAAGGGGGAAAATGGCTTGAGTTAGGAGCCTATATCACCAATATAATATTAATACTGTCCCTCTCAATCTTTAATAAAAAATGGTCCCCCGTCTTGTTACCTAATATATAGATGGATACAGGTAGGGAAGAGAAAAGAAGGCTGACTAGTTAGTGTTGGACGATATAGCATGCAACAAGCATATCATGGTGTTGTTTTGTCTGAATTTGGCGTAAACATCCACATTCCTATTGCATCCGGCGCGCCCCCTGTTGCATCCAAACCGCAGAGTAGGAACTGCCTTCGATAGTAAAAAATAAAGACGTGTTTGATGAAGCTTAAAAAGAACAATAATGAACAATGCTTGATAAACTTTTGTACTGCAAATGTGAATGAGTATGTAAACAGGTCTTGAATGTTGTATGGAGAAAAATGAAAGAAAGTACGACATATTGAGAAGCAGAAGTGGGTGTAAAGCAATGTATAGGTCGTATATATATACACTAAAAATAAAAATATTGGGGTACAATAACAACGACAATTGAACCACACGAATGTAACGCGATATGATAATAAGCTGGGACGTTTTGGACATTTATGTAATAAAGATGTAAGACATTAAGGTGTAATAAAGTGGGACATTTTGGAACAATCAATACTAACAATCTTACATTTGGTCCAAAACGTGAAAATTAAACTGTCACAATTTAAGCGAAAGATTGACGAACAACCTATTGAACTAAGTCTTGAACCTGGTGTCCAAGAAAATTAGAGACGAAACCTGCTAAAGAAATAAACAGTCTCAACATGCCCTGGTCTCATGATCGTTCTAGAGAGATAGCCCAAATACTCTCATAGGAGGGTGGTTAGCCCCCTACAATCACGTAGGTGAGTCCATCAAGTGTGTACTGTTCATACCGCCCAATCTTGGGCTATGGAACTCATTAAAGATTAAACAATCCAACCTCATTAAACGTAGTAAAATTATGCTAAGGGACGGAATGCAATATTGAATGTATATCAGTATTATTATACAAACAATGTACAAGTAAATAGTCACCACATAACCTAGTTTGAACCATTGAACTTGGTTTTTCAAGACGAGTGTCCATCACGAGGTTACTACACAATTGAGCTTAACCTCATCTCTTTAGCATGCTTTAAAATTAGTTTCCTACACAAAGCTTTTATAAACGGATTTGCTAAGTTTCTCTCTAACTTGACATAGTCTAGACAAATTACACCATATCTAATTAAAGTATAGACAATTTTATATCTCAATCTGATATGTTTATTTTTGCCATTATATGCCTTATTCTTGGCAGCATGAATGGCAGCCTACGAATCACAATGAAACAACACAAAAAGAATTGGTTTTTCCCAAAGTAGGATATTTGCTAAGATATTCCTTAGCCACTCAGCTTCCTGTCCTGCCAACTCCAAAGCCATAAACTCAGCCTCTATTGTTGATCTCGTAATACATGTTTGCTTGGATGATTTCTAAATCACTGCAGCTTTTGCCAAGGTAAAAACATAATCACTGGTAGGGTGTATATCATCACTTTCCGTAACGTAGTTAGCATTAGAATACCCCTCCAATATAGGAGGATGATCACCAAAAGATAATCCATAATGCATAGTACCTTTCAAATACCTCAACAAACAAATCAATGCATTCCAATGCTTTTGACTAGGATTATGAATATACCTACTAAGTCTACTCATGTAGTATGCAATATCGGGATGAAAATAGTTCAACGAATCAATGCATTCCAATACTCTTGACTAGGATTATGAGTATACCTGCTAAGTCTATTCACGTAGTATGCAATATCAGGGCAAAAATAGTTCATCAAGAACATTCCAAGAATTTTAGCATATACAGCTTGGTTTACATTGTTACCAAGATTTTTCTTTAAAGCAACACTAGCTTCATAGGGATTCTTGACTGGATCAACTTCATAGTATCAATTCTTCAAAATTGTCTCAACATAATGAGTTTGATTCAACCTAAAACCAGAGTCAGTCCTATCAGCTGTGATTCCCAGAATAAAGTCTACAGGTCAAATATCTTTCATATCTAAAGAAGACTTTAGCAAACTCTTAGTGGTATCCATGACAGATAAGCTAGTACAAAAAATAAACACATTATCTACATAAAGAGTTATGATCACATAACCATTAGCATCTGATTTCACATAAATACAAGAATCAGCATCACAAGAGGTGAAATCATGTTTGAAAATCTCACTTTCAAATTTCTCATGCCATTATTTGGGAGCTTGTTTAAATCCATACAAAGACTTAACCAACTTACACACCTTTTGCTCTTAACCAGCACTCTAAATCCCTTCGACTGGTCCATACAAATTTTCTCATCTACATTACCATTCAAGAAAGTTGTTTTAACATCCATTTAGTGCAAATGAAGTTTAAATACTGAGACAATAGCAAATAACATACTTATATATACAATTTTAGTAACATGAGAGTAAGTGGCAAAAAAGTCCAATCATTCTTTTTATTTAAAGCCTTTAATCACGTCTTGCCTTGAACCTCTTAATGATTCCTTTAGGTCTCAATTTCTTTTTAAAAATCCACTTACACTCCAAAGGCTTACATCCTGGAGGTAGATCAACTAAAACTCAAGTTTTATTAAACATGATTGACTCTAACTCACCATTTATGACTTCCTTTCAAAATGTAGCATCCACAAATCTCATTACTTCCTCATAAGTTTTAGGATCTTTCTCAATAATATAAGTCACCATAAAAACATCATCTATCTCCTTAAGTTTTGTCACCGCAAAGGAAGTAATAAAGTCAAAACCAAAACTAATTGGTACTCTAACTCTTTTGCTCTTCCTTAGTTCAATAATTTCCTCTTCCTCTATGTCATCATTGGTAGAAGAACTTGGAACTTGCACACTCACTTTCATAAGAAATATATCCTTAAAGAACATTGTATCTCTTAACTCTATAATTGGTCCATAATTGTTAGATCCCTCTTCTTTAACCATAAATCTATAGGTAGCACTATTAGAGGCATATCCCACAAAAATTGAATTAACGATCTTAGCCCCAGTTTTCTTCCTTTTACGTTTAGGTAGAGCAAACTTAGCATGACACCCTCACCCTTTCAAAAAACGCAAGTTAGGTGGATAACCTTTTTAAATTTTGTAAAGGGTTTGATCTAGTTTTTTATGAGTGACTCTGTTCAGAATATAACAAGTTGAAAGAATAGCTTCCCCTACATAAAATCAAGTCAAATGGAGGAAATCAACATTGCATTCATCATATCCTTAAGTGTTTGGTTTTTCCTCTTGGCTATTTCATTTTGTTCAGGTGTATAAGGGGTTGAAAGCTCATGAATAATCTCAACTTTTGCACAATAATCAGCAAGGAAATTCGTACTATACTCACCACCTCGATCAAACCTTAATCTCTTAATTTTCCTTTCTGATTGGTTTTCAAGCTCCGCTTTGTATTTCATAAACATTTCCTTTGCATCACTTTTATTTTTCAATAAGTAAATCTAGAACAACCATCCACAAAGGTAATATAATATCTCATGCCTCCTTTACTCGTACAATTCTTAAAATCACCCAAGTTTGTGTGCACCAAGTCAAACAATTGTGACTCTCTCTCAGTCACTGACTTGAAACGTTTCTTAGAGTATTTAGTCTCAACACAAATTTAACATTTTTCCATTTCGTTAATGATCTGGTTACGTAACAAGCATAAGCTTTGCATCCTCTTAATTAACTTCACATTCACATGCCCAAGTCTAAAGTGTCATAAGTCTAAAGACTCAACAATATAAGCAGAAGAAGTAGATGCACTCATTTCAACATCAAGTACAAATATGCCCCCATTATAAAACCCTTTTCCAACAAAGTCCCCATCCTTAGTCAGAACTAGCTTATCAAAATCCAATGCCAGTTTAACATCAGCTTTGTTAAGCAATGCACCAGAAATCAAGTTTCTACGTACATCAAGAATAAATAAAACATTTTCTAATGCCAACACTTTTCCAAAAGTTTATTTCTAAAACATCTCAAATTTTCTTAGCAGTTTTGTACCTACAGTAAATATCAAATAAGGGGTTAATCATATGGTTGAGTAACCCTTCTCTAACGATACGATTATCCTTAGTAGTCTTAGGGTAAGTATTATCACTAGGAATCTCTTGAAACAGTGCACATTCGATTTCGCATTGTTGAAAGTAAAAAAGAAAATTCTCAAACCATCTTTTGAAGTTTCTTCCATCTAAAGGCTCTAATATAGTAAGATTAGGTATAATTTTCAGGGCCATAGTGAAAGAGGCAGAACCTATGTAAGGACCAGTAAATACAGAACCTATGTTTGTCTTATTCGCAGATGACATAATTCAAACTTATATCGAAATTAAATACACAGCAGAAAAATGTAGAAATTTCCAACTACCAATTGCAAACCCGAAAACAATAACTAGTAGAACAAAACAATTTTTTTAAGAGCAAAAAACTCAAATTCTCATTCATGATAATAAAATTCACTCAGAAACTGAGAAGTAGAAACCCAAATCCGTAGATGCGCAAAGCGAATAGATGCTCGAGCTAAAGAATGAGCACGTCTATTGGCTTGCCTACGAATCCACCTATAAGAAATATTTGGTAGCGATAATAACAAAGTCTTACAATCACAAATAACA
>JANZLX010000005.1:19671379-19696726 GCA_025531955.1 Erythroxylum orinocense
CAGCCTTAATCCCCCTTTGCTATTTTCGTTATGTGTTCGACCTGCTCACCTGGTATCCTCGTTCATTGAGGCGATGCAGTGATCCCCACCGCCGGAATTTGTCGTCATCCTCTCCTCCTCACGATGTCTCCTTGTAGCTAGTCGGCTTGCGTTTTTCTTTGCCCTACCGATTGGGAAACTCCACGGATAGTTGTGAAAGTGTGAAGTAGTTTTGCCCTAATTGCCTTAGTAGTTACCCGACTTTTAGTTAGGTGTTTTAAATGTAGGGTCTCAGACGACGAAGCTTCATGTTGTTTTTTTCGGGGATATTAAGTCATATAGTGGTGGCTTATTGTAACGCTTCTTTGTATTCTTTATTTTAGCAATGAAATTTTTTAATTTCTCAAAAAAAAGACGACGCTGACAAATAAATAAATTGACACAGCAATACCAAACTGTGCACACAAAGGCACGACAAAACACGTGCACACAAAGGCACGATGAACCAAAAATCCATTTCCGCTCTCTCTCTCTAGCTTTCCGTAGTGAATTTTCATAGAACAAAACAATTTTTGACAGCAGTAATAACGCAACAAATAGATTTTTCGATTTAGATTGTTAACAAAAATAGGAAAAAGTTAAATTGGAACAACTTATTTGAATGCAAGGAGTCGTGAGAATCACTACTCTAAGTTAGAAATTCCTTTCTATGATGTAGCAGGATAACATGATCCGACTCCAGGGTTAACGCCTTCTCTGTCAACTTTGGTACACTTCAAAGGGCAGAATAGGAACTATTTTCGAGAGCAAAAAGTAAAGACTTGTGTTTGATGAAGCTTAAAAAGAACAAAAATGAACAATACTTGATAAACTTATGTAATGCAGATGTGAAAATGAGTGTGTAAAGAGGTCTTGGCCGTTGTATTGAGAAAAATGAAAAAAAAAAAGTATGATAGATTGATAAGCAGAAGTGTGTGTAAAGCAATGCATGAGTTGTATATATATATACTAAAAAAAAGAACGTTGAGATACAATAACAACAACAATTAAATCACATGAATGTAAGATATTATAGTAACAACTAACAAGCTAGGATGTCTTAGACGTTTGTGTAATAAAGATGTAAGACATCATTGTGTAATAAAGTGGGACGTTTTGGAACAATCTATACCACCATCTCTCCTTTTTCATTCCTTCTGCAACTTTTGGATTTTGGGGAATCAAAAGACCTAGTGTGGCCCTGGCACATCGGAGCAGTCGCTCTCCCTCTGTCTCTCACTGCCTGGCTATTGTCCTGTCTAAGTACATATGTAGGTGGCTTACTAGTTGGGCCGATTATGCATATGCAAAAGAGAAACCAACTGCAATAAATTTTGTTGAAAGAAGAAAAAGTACAAAACCCCGTGATTCTCTGTACATCTGTCTCTGACTTAGACATGTGCATTTGGGATTGGGATATTACCCTCCTTTCTCGAACTAAGCTATATGGTTACTAGTTAACAGAAGCGTGCATTTTAACATCACAGGCTATAACCATCACCTATGTTTTAATTATTTATCGTATTTGAATTGTCAGGACTAGAAAATTTTAGCAGTAGACTAAGTTGCAGGTAGTCAAAACTTCAAGAAGAGAAGAAGGGCAGTAAAGGGTAACAAGCTTAGACTCCTCGCATGCACGTCCTGCTGGTTTGGTGTAGTCAACTGGTTACTCTTGTTAGACAGATACTCGGTGATGATCATCAAGTTATTGTAATAAAGCAATCAAGTCTAATTCCTTAGAAATGATATGTGTGTGTATATATATATATGGGACTAGGAGTAGGACCTGAGAGGACGCATAGAGTACAGCAGCTACCGACACCTCGTTGAACCGACAGCTTTAGGGATGAAAGTAAGTATGCCTTGTTAATAAAGAAAGTAAAAAAAAACCTTACTCGTGCTTGTCTCTTACTTTTTATTTATTGTTTCAAGAAAAAGGTAAATCATGTCTTTTAAGATATAGAGATGTTGTCATTTGTCAGTCCAAGCTAATCCTTTGACTTCTGAGGTAACAATTTCTTTAATGAATATTAATCTATGGAAAACAAAGAAAAGATTAAAATGATTTGATTCGATTCGGTTCGATTGGATTGGAGTTTCCCAAACCAAATTTCCGTACGTAAATAGTAATACAAAAAGAAGGGAAATGGTATGATGAGATGACGATGATGTGAATGATAAGAAGCAGAACAGAAAAATTAAACCAGAGCAGTGGCGAAGTGAAACAGGGACATACACATCTCCGCCTTCAAATCCTCTGGTTCTAAGTAATCTAGATTTAAGTTATCCATCTCTTTTAGCACAGGATAGGCCAGAGTATTTGAGCCAAAAGATCATATCGCACCTAAACGGATGGCTTTGATCTTCAGACATCAGTTAGGATCAGAGTGCTTAGGCAGAGGATCAGATCGCACCTAAACGAATAGTTTAGATCCTCTAACATAAGTTAGGATCAGAGTACCTAAGCCAAAAGATAAGGTCCCACGTATCCTGTCCTTCTCTAATTTCTGGTTCTGCTTCTGCTTCTTTCTACATCTTTATCTATTGTTGGTAGTATAGTAGTCCTCGTTCCTTCACTTCCATTATAATCAATCAGCGGGAATTAGCACCTATGTTCAGGGATTGAATGCGACCCAGCCGTAGAGCCCACAAGACTTACGCGTCCCATGATCACCATTTTTCTGGGATTCAAACGCTTGACGAAGGGTAAACCCAAACGTTATCTGATAGCTTTGATAAAATTTTACAAATAAGACCGTTGGTCCAACACCCATGTTCCTGTCCTGTTTTGTCACTTGCCATACTTTTGCTTTGCTATTTGCTCGTTATTGTTCTGTAGATGTTGTTAATGGCAAGAAAAATTATACTTACATACACGTTAGTTGGGTCAATCTTGGTCGGTTCTTATTTTTACAAGATTCCTATGACAAAATTTGTGATTTTCAAAGAAATTTTTCTCAAGCAGTAGTTAAGAATGCATTCATGATAACTCAATGTTTGGAGGTATGGCTAAGGAAGACATACCTCCAAGAATCGATCATAATGTACAGCACTTATTACAAGAGTTTGTAAACGTGTGTAAAAAACCAAGTCAACTTATTGCAAAAAGAAAATTACATCTCCACCTTAATCTAAAAGAAGGGGTTGAGGCAATTTAACATATAAACACAATATGTGATTATTTTCCAAAAGCTTAAATAGAAAAAACAAGTTCAAACTATTACAATTGAGGTTAATAAGATCTATTACAACAATTCTTGAATTTAATACATTGGTTGACCGGTGTATATTGAATGCATCAAATTTACGAGTCCATATTTTCTGTCTAATATTATGGTGTCTTATTGTGTCCAATAAATTTCAGCCATTTATTTATGTGGGATCCGCATGAGACCCGTGTGAAACCCGCAAAATAAATGACTGAGATTTTATGAGACACAATAAGACAAAGTAATATTAGACAGCAAATCTAGACCCTAAATTTGAGAGCTTGACAAAGAAGTATCTTTGGGGCAACTTAAAGAGGAAGTTTTGGTTTTGCTAAAGTGGAGTGGAGTGAAATATGTCTACCAAAGTTTTGGTAGAAAGGTGGCCATCCACTAAAACTCTTTTTGATTAAAATACTACGGAGGATGCTAGAGGATAGGAACTCTCTATAGACGAGACGACTACATAGTTATTTCCTTAAAGGGAAAAGCTTTTGGGCCCTAACAATTAGCCCTACTTATCCTAACTTCCTTAATCGACTACTGAAGACCAGGAATGAGGTTGCAAGAGATATAGTTCTGTAGTTTGGGGATGGCAAGAGGGCTTCTCTATGGTATGATAAGTCCCCTTATCCATCATCATAAGGCATAGGTTGCATTTTCCAACCACCTTGAAAAAGCCAAGGTCTCGACGATATTGTTGAGAACTAAAGGACTCTTTTTCCTGTGACTACTCAACATTTATTCCCTCAATATTCTCCCCATTATAAGACCGCGGCCTATTGAAAAATAAACCAGTTCAGGAATTCAATACCAGTAAATTCAGGACAAGGTACTTTTCTAACGTACCTAATGTACCATGGCACAAAATAGTTTGGTTGAAACATATTAGACCTAGTACTGCTTGTATCTTGTGTTTGGCAATCAAAGATAAGTTATTGTGGACAGACAGGGCTTCTTGAACCAAAGAATTGGGTGTGTATTATAAGGGGGTGATAGATAAACCAGGAATCATATGTTTTCTGAATGCCCCTTCAGTGGTCCTGTATGGAATTCTACCAAAAAACCTGTCTATGTAATGCACAAATCTCTGATATAACAAAATACCATTTTTTAGGAACTTTTATGTCAATTCATATATGATGGTTAATAGAAGCAGAGTTCAAAGATTTAGCCTTCCTTAAAATACATCCTTAATCGTCAGCAAACTATTTATAGGATAACAATCCAAAAGCCATTAACCGATTTTATGATCTGTACCAAATTAAAGTAAGGTTGGTAAAGTATCTTCGAAACTCCGATTGTGAAGAATCAAGAATTCACCCTATTTTCCATATTTTTATGTTTAAAAGGCAAGTAGGAGAGACTAAGGCCATTAACACAGAACTGCTACTGCTTGATGATGGTGGAGATATTATTGTAGACCCTGAAGCTATTTTAGATACTCGGTGAGTTAAAAGGGGGTCAAATTTTGTGTTGAAAAGCTTCGTGCAGTACAGGAAGCTTCCAAAAGAAGATGCCATATGAGAAAATACACAAGAGCTGCGGGAACAGGTTTATCAACTTGAGTAAACCTCAGGGACAAAGTTCTTTTGGAAGGGGGCAATGACAAAACATGCATGTGTGCCCATCAAAAAACCAAGATACCTTAATTAAATGTGAACATGTAAATTGTAGATGTAGATCATGTGGACATTCCAAGATTTACAGATTTGCAGATCATAACTTAAAACCAATAATATTTGTTATTTGATTCAACATAAGTTGTGGTTTGAGTCTGCATAGGATTCAGTCAATAAATTAGAGATTGTTAGCTATTCAAAGTTTAACAAAGCAGTTGAGTTCTTAATGCATTTTAAGTACTTGGGCTGCAGTAAAAGGGATTATCAATGTTCATTCTCACCTTGAGTAGAATATTACCAATATAAAATCTCTAATACCATTGATTGGAACCTATCAAAGCACACATCTTAATGCATAAGATTCGCAGTTAAGGCTTTAGGACAACATATTACACAACATCCCAGCATATAAAATATTAGATCCAAGAGAACCAAACAGACCCACATGTCTATTATTTACTAATAGGACCAAGGGTTTCATTGCTCACTTACGGAAGTCGAACTATTAACCCATAGCATATTTCTGGGTCCAGGATCTAGCAGTGGTCTCATACTTGCCTCTGTCTGTCTTGTACATGTGAGCAATCTCAGGTACAAGTGGATCATCTGGATTAGGATCAGTGAGCAGGGAACATATTGACAGAAGAACCTACAAAAATCATACAAATTATAAACCAATTCCAACGCCACATTGAATAAAAGCTTCAATAATACCAAAATCAACTAACTGATGTAAGCATGGTACCTTGGATATAGTAAGGGCAGGACTCCACTGCTCTTTCAAGATATCAAGACAAATGCTTCCATTACTATTAATGTTTGGGTGGAAAACCTTTGTACGAAAGGAAACCTGTGTTGATCACAGGAAGAAACTCAATTTTGTCAATCAGCTGCCTAAACAATGTTGTGACCGAGTAAAACGTGAAATATACTCACCAAGAGTAACGAGTAAAGGACAAAATGCAGAAACAATGAGGAACTAAATTTGTGAAAAGGAAAGATTGCCCCAAAACTATACAAACTGTATAAACGAAAGATTGCTTCACTAGAAACTCATAACAAGTAATGACCAAACACTTGCTGTCTTTCATTTTCCCATTTGGAAAAACACGAAGACTTTTCAAAAAGAATTGCAAGTTAAAAGCGAAACCCACAAAATAAGAGGAGTGTAGGCATTACCTTTGGTGGCTTGAAGGGATAGTCAGGTGGGAAGTGAATGGATACGAGAAAAACACCACCTGCAAAGGGGCTCTCAGCTGGACCCATAATAGTTGCTTGCCAGTGAAACATGTCATCAGCAACAGGACCTACAAGCATAGAATCATTGTAAGTTAATACCGAATACCGCAAGTATAACATATAGAACAAAAGCAATAAACCTATGGTCATCATCAACCCCAGCAGAATTAAACTAATATCACAGTAAAATCTCTATATTCAAATCTAAGCAAGGATACCCAGCAGTGACCAGAAACACCAACTCCAACGGAGGCCCTCCATTTAAAGGAGGAGCATAAAGTATGCAAAAAATAACACTGATATGCGCATAAAACAATAACGAAAACATTGTGCATGATTTTTTTCCCCTTATTTTGGGCGCATAGTGCAAGATTTCCCCCCCCCTTATTTTGGGTGCAAATCATAAAGGAGCAATCTTGAAATGAAATGTCAGATCATTTTTGATAGATAGACTGGGAAGTTGAGAATGAAGAGAGTGGCTAATTGGATAGTAATTTACGCAACGGAAAAGAAGAGAATAGAGTAAAAGAAAACAACCAGCACTGCAAGAAGCAGGAGGGTCCCTCTGCAGATCCTTCAACTCCTTGTTAATGCGTTTTGAAGCCATTAACCTGCAAGGACATAGAATTTACCATAAATATTATCACTTTTACACAACAAACCATCGTTTGCAGCAACAGTTAAGCTAGTACAAGTGGGAAAAGAAAAAAACCCTACCCAGATTAGTGTTTTATGTTCAAAGTCTAAATTAACATCTTTTTATTGTTTTTGAAATAGGATTAACCATACAAACAATTCAGTAATTAACGAATTTGACAAAAGATCAATTAGATCAGCCGATCTTTTCGGGTAGGCAGATGACCCAACAGAAAATAGCAGGAAATTTTATTTCCAAGCAGAGAAATAACAAAAATGAATAAAGAACATGAGGAAGAGAGAGAGAGTAAAGAAGATTACTTTATGGTGGACTATCTATTGCTTATGGTGGGGGGACAGAGAGAGAGAGAGAGATTTGTTTGTAAGAAGATGTAAAGAGAGCTGGTTGCCTCTGCCTGCGGCTATAAAATGAAGAAGAGGGTGTTTTTTGGTTTTTATTTATTTATAATAAATGAAAGTTGATTACATAACATAAGAATAGTAAAAGGATGAATGGGAATAGAAGAAGGGTATGACTGGGTGAGGTGTGGTTGCGTTAGGAAGCTTCCTTCTTCCTCAGCCACCACTTTCTTATTACTGTACCACCAATTATTCATTTTGATTATTTGTATAATCCAATTAATCAACCAAGCTAGTAGGATTAAGCAAAACAAAAGAGTGGTTATGTATGTTAATATTATAATTGGCGGTCCCTCTTCCTAACGCGGAGTAATCTTATCACCATATGGTTATTATTTACCACATGTATTTTACATTTGCAAGTGAGGAGGGAGGAAGGGAGGTGGGTTAGAGGATAAAGTCAGCGAAAGTGGATCGTAAGTGGTGCAACCACAAGCGGACTACGTGGAGGGTGCACCACAAAACATGGCTGTTCAACCCTCCTCACAGGCAGACAGACCTTTCTGTCTCAGGACATTATCTATTTATCATATTTCTCCTTAGCCAACATCTCCTTTTGTCTTGTCTTTTTGTTTTTCCTAAGAGGAAGAGGATAACCTTCTTCAGTTCTCTTTCATCATCTCAAGGTCAGTATGCACATTTTGTACTTCCCCCGTTGTCCATATGTTTCACTAACTCAACAAAGCTCAGATCTTTATCAACTTAGTCGGATTGCATGCTCAGGATTCTTTTCCCTCTGTGTATTCACTGGCATGATGACTCTTTAGTGGGATATTTTATTGGTTGAGATCTCCACTTTTATAGTTGCGAGGACTGACCATATGAGATTCTCCGGTTCGTAAAAAGGGAGATGCGGGGAAATAACTTTGGAAATTAACTGATGTTAATGCTACGTATCATCTTGTGAATCTGTACTGGCATTTTGGCATGTGATTGTAGATTAATCTTGATACTCATCTTCATTTTCTATGACAGATTTGTATCCTTCTTTACTTATCCACTTAAGCTACCAATTGGATATCTCTATACACTACTGACGTATCTTTCACAGTAAGATCAACTACAATAAAAGGTAGTTAAAACTGAAGGGAACCAAACACAAGAGTTGATACAACACGGTTTTGTTCTTGTCAAACTAGAGGGGAAGGAACACAAATTCTCTTATCACCATGGGTTTTCCCTTCTGTTTAATAAGTACTTGGGGTCGAATTCACCCAAATAAATATTTTCATTGATTTTTATTGATCGTAACAATTAAAATGTTTATATTCTATGCTTCAATATAATCTTTTGGTGTGCTTTCCTGGGCATTTTCTCAAATCTCCGTTTGACTCTGTGTCCAGGAAAATACTGTTTTGTGACATATCCTGCTTCCTATTGTCTATTATTCACAAACAATGGGAGGTGTAGTGACAAAGGTTGATTCACCTAGAAAGGCGTGGATTCCAGAAACAAAGCTTGAGGCTAAAATGGTTGAAGCTCTGCAACGTAGGCAAGCTAAAGGGACTACTGTAAAATCTTTCAACAGCATAATCTTGAAATTTCCAAAAATTGATGAGAGCTTAAGAAAATGCAAGACCATCTTTGAACAGTTTGGTATGAATACAGTTATCTTCTATTTTCATTTTCCATTGACATACTTCTTGTGGTTCAAGCAGGGGAAAAAAAATCATAAAGCTTTTACTTAATAGAAGTTTAAAGCTTTAATCTCTCTAGAAACTTATAAATACACACCTCCATTGTACCCACAAGTTCTTGTTGAATGCTTATAAATTTGTCCGTTATTGTGTAGATGAAGATTCCAATGGTGCAATCGATCAGGAAGAGCTGCGAAAATGTTTCAGCGAGTTAGATATCTGTTTTCAAGAGGAGGAAGTTAATGACCTCTTTGGTGCTTGTGATATAAATGAGGATATGGGCATGGAGTTCAATGAGTTCATTGTACTCCTCTGCCTAGTCTATCTTCTCAAAGATGATCCTGGTGCTCTTTGTGCTGTATCCAAATATGAGTACTTATTGCTCGTCATTTATGCTTTTGAGCTACCCTTATTGCTTTTACTGGCCATGTAAAACAGGTTATTAAACTATGATTGGCAGGTAAAAAGATTGAACTCTTCTATAAAAAAGGAGGTTCTTTTTGGTAGCATATGTTGAACTTTGAGTTGATGGTTCTCATGTTTTTAGGTCAATATGTCGGGTTGTTCCACCTCTTTTTTCCCAGAATAAGAGACTTCATATTTGAATGGACCTAGTAACATTAATCATTCTGTGTTCTGGAATTTTCTTTTAGATTTCTGGATTTGTCGCATACTACATTTGCAATGACATCGAATGCCTAAACTTGTCAACAAGAGTTGAGATTTTTTTTATCCATGCATACTTGATTCTTCTAGGTGCACAGATTGGGGGATCATCATCTTCCCTTTCCTGAATTATTTTATTTATTTTTCGTTTCTGCTATATTTGTGTTCCATGACAATGCTAGAAATCACGAAATTTGGAGACCACCTTTCAAACTCTTGTCGATGCGTTTATATTCTTGGACAAGAACAAGGATGGTTATGTCAGCAAGAATGAGATGGTTCAGGCGATCAATGAATCAGGAGAACGTTCCTCGGGACGGATTGCTTTGAAAAGATTTGGTTAGCTCTCCCACACTCACTCTCTCTTTCTTCAAATATGTGCAGTACCACCCGTATTTATGTATATGCAAAATTTTCTGTTCTGCTTTTATGTATATAAATGGTACATTTATCTCTTTACCGACCACTCTCTTTGATCTGTTTGCTTTCATGTGTTATGATATGGACCTTGATGAGCATGAGATTTAGATGTAAACGACCTTGTTTATGTTTGAGGCCTAGACTTTTGTGTCAGGAGACATGTCATCACAGAACCTTAAGTCTGCCTTGCTTTTCTGTTGCAGAAGAAATGGACTGGGATAAAAATGGATTGGTGAACTTCAAGGAATTTTTGTTTGCTTTCACTTGTTGGGTTGGAATTGATGATGCTGAGGATGAGGGAGAGAAGGAAGAGGTCTGAACCTATACGGCCACTTGCTCCCTACTAATAGGTTATGATGTCTGAAGGTGGACTTCATGTAATCAAATTTCTGGGCAAGCCCCTGATTTTTACTTATTTAATAACGAACAATAGATGGTAACATGTAGGAGTAGAAAACTTTCTTGTTGAATTTGTTCTGTAAATAATGAAATTTCAATAAGATGTAACACTTGATATTTATGTGAGCTGTTGTACATTGCTTTGTGTGTTGCCCTCTACATGAAAATGTGAGTGAGGAGGATTTGTTCCTTGTTAAAGGATGGAGCTTGCCTAATCAAACAACAGGCACAAACTGATGTCATAGGTAAATCATGGGCATGAAGTGTTTACCGCCCCATTCATGAGAACTCGTTTGAAAAGCTATCCTATCTATGAACTTCTGGAAGTGAACTAAAAATGGGCGTCTTTGGGAAAGTAACTGGACATCACCCTTCGTGGTAACCTTTTTCTTGTTGAAATTTAGCTTTAAACTATCTTCAATCTTTCTTGTTGAGTGTTTGTAGAACTAGAAACAAGTCAATCATTAACTGGCATGATCCAAATCTTTCAAGTAAATCAATTAATGGTTAAAGACTTCATTGACATCGACGTGTACTCACGATCGTCACCTCAAGCTATGGGCGACCAATAATTATAAACTATCCGTGACAGAAGGAACATGCACTTCCCTGTGTAGATTACATTCTCCACAAAGGCTTCCTCAACTTTACCTGCTGACAAGGTGACAATCATAGATGCTTTCTTCTTGAATTCTAAGTTCGATTCTGCGACCAATAGTCACTTGCAAACTAACAAATACATTCATCAACTTAAAAAGAATTAGAGTCCGGAAATTTATTCTACTGTACGCTGACAAAAAATGCCTTACAAAAAGACGTACAAAGTATCATGTACACTCAAATAGTACAACACACCACCGCAGATTAGCACTGCATTAGGCTAGTTGTTTCTATGTTTATA
This sequence comes from Erythroxylum orinocense, assembly GCA_025531955.1. Classification (NCBI taxonomy): domain Eukaryota; kingdom Viridiplantae; phylum Streptophyta; class Magnoliopsida; order Malpighiales; family Erythroxylaceae; genus Erythroxylum; species Erythroxylum orinocense. The sequence continues at coordinate 19,682,544 of JANZLX010000005.1, forward strand.
CAAGCAAACCATACTCTTCTCACACTATCCCTACCAATCATCAAAACTGTAATCCAAGCTTATATAGTAAACCCTATTTTAACAGAGTGGCATTCTTGGAGTTCAATCTGCCTTAATCAACATACAAATGAAAACAACCCCCGTCCCCAGCTCAACTGTACCCTTACTATGGGATACTCTCATTACGCTGCATTATAAAAGATAATAAACACACATCATACGGAAACCAAGTCATAACTGGCACAAAAATAGTGCCAGTGCCCCGATGACAGTTGGAGGCATTGGCTGACATAGCAACAACTGTTGCTTGTAACCTCAAATGGATAGAACAAGCTCCAAACGCCCACTAGGAATCTGAATACATTACCCCCTAGTCTTGGCCCTCTTCATACCTAGGCTGTTGTGGAAAGGGGAGAGAGAGCCTGACATTGGAGAACCTTCCTCGCGAAGCGTACCATTAAGAATAGCTAACTCCCTTAGTTGCTGCTTCTTATAGAAATCCTGAGACTCATCCTAACATGATACCCACTTGTCATTGTTTTGTTATAAAAGACATTAATCACGCTAGATCCAAGCAGAGAATGCAAAAGTAGGTTACCATGGGCCTCAGTAAATCTTCAAGTATCTCTCGGGCTTGCATTAATCTAGCATCCACTATTTCAACTGGCAATTCAGCCTCAACTAGGATATGCAGAGGCTCATTTAGATGCTCATACCCTGGTTTACCCCTCATCATTTCTTCCTTCAATAAATTAAGAAGGTGTCATTATCTTCAGCAGAAATATATAGAGTATGGTTTTTGAACTTGTAGAATTGATAACCAAATCAATCTCAAACAAGCATTCAAATGCCAGTTCTTTGGAATAGAAATCTTTCAAGTTAGTTCCAAATTCTTTCACAATCAAATCTGATCTCAATAAATAAACTAATCACATAAGCAACACCGAGGGAAGATAAACCCTTCTCACCCTAGATGGATCCTTGATGCTTCCACGACCTCTAATCAGAACACGACACTCAGTACTTGCTTCCACCCGCTTAAGAGAGTTTCCCCGAGGGCCAAGCAGGCGCCCAACAAAGTTGTACTGTGGTAAGAGACTGATGTCAGATTAGAGTAAGATTGGTAAAATCTACAGAGGTGTATGGATCTAGAAAGATGATCTGTACACTGGGATATTTGTCTACAGGAATGTCTACTCTGATGGTCCTCTTAACAATAAGTCCAGACGAGCCACCTTGGGAAGTGAGCCAGTTTTGTGCTGATGTGGGCTGTATTAAACCTGACATCTGCGGAGCATAGTAGCAACTGAGCTGAAAATCACAAATCATACAAATATTCTCCAGCTTTTCATATGAGAACAAATAGCCATTAGCCCTCACAAAAAGCTTAAGAGAGTTCCTGGAAAATTCCAGAGCTTCCTTGAAGCACAACAGTCCATTTTTAAACCATTATGACAGGAACAGAGCAAGCAAAACAGAAAGGCCAAAGTGCACTGGGCACAAAACAAAATACAAGAAAGTACAAATCACTATTCAAGTACAACAGCAATCACGAATAGTACATAAGAATCTAATCCTAAATCCAAGGTTGATAACAGATTCTTGAATCCTTAATCCAAGGTTGATAGCAGACTATGTTAAAATGCAGTCAACGTTAGTTTAGCAAGCTCAACAGACTTGTTTGTTTTAGATAACACATCCAACTGAGTAATGATTGATCGATAAAATGAAGGGTAGTACTTGAGAAAAAAGCACAAAACTTCAAATTTCCTGGCAGTCCTAAGTTTACAGCCTTAAGGTCGATATTTATCGTGTCAGCATCCTGCAAAACAGTAATTACAGTGTCATATCAGAAGGCCCTAAGTAATCCACGTGTCTTCATTTCTGTATGGAAGCCCATGTTACTTTTCTCCACTAGTCATGTGTTTCCATCTCCAGAATGAAGGAAACAAGGAATGGGGAAGCATTTAATGAAAGGAGAGTTCTGGAAATAAATGCCAATGTAGTTAAGCTTTTGGCAGTTAAATGATGTTAGCCTCAAACTCATACCAGCTGTTGATGATAAACTCTGAAATTCAAACTACAAACTTAACAGCATAATATGAAAAGATGTAGTCAGAAATACTTCTAGAAAGTAGTAAAATTAGATTGACAAAAGAAGGTTATGTTAATAGTTAGTATCCGTACTTCTGATTGAAAACGTGATGCCCATCCATTTGAATCAGCTCCTCCATTTGTAAATACTCCTCCTGAGGGCAGAGGGCTAGCATGTTCAAGCCCACTTTGACCTAAAACTGATGCATTCCCCAACAGTGTAGTTACACGCAATATTTCTGCTCCAAAAATGTCAATTTTCAAGACAAGATGTACCAGTTAGCATTAGTTAACAAATTAGTTAGCAGTTACCATAAAATGGACAGATAACATTGATGTTAACCGAGTTAGGTCAAAACTTGATGCTAGCTCAAAATAAATATTTAAACTTTCAGAAGAACTTGGTCAAAGATGAAAAATTAAGGACCATGTTTCTGTCCTACACTATCATTAGAGCTAACTGATTCTTGACATTGCCGTCTCACGGAAGATAATCCAAGTTGCCAAGAAGACGTAGTCTAATAACATTGTATATTAACTGACAAAGACAAAATGTTCAGAATCTAAAAAGGATGTTAATAGAAAAAGACAATAGTTGACAGTAGTTTTAGATTTCATATGAAAATCGAAGATAAAAACTTCTTACGTAGATGCACTTCATTGCTGTAATAACATCTGAGAATGTACATTTTTGTACCCAATATAAGCTAAAAAGTAAGTACAAATGATGACCTATGAAAAACATAAGAAAATAAAAAAAAACTAAACTCCTCAGTTGTTGAAAACATCTATAAAAACACAGTACATGGTCATTAGCGTCCTGACAGAAAAATATTTCAAACATATCTCAATCTTATATGCGTGATACAAAAGTAACTGCAAGTATTTTCTCTTTGTATCTGTCAATAATCATTTGCGTGCTCTAAAACTTGTAAGACCTGCCAAATGCAATATGGGAGTATTACAAAACTTGACCAAAACGCAGAATTCCCTAGCATAATGCATAATATCCATTAGGTTTTCACCAGAAATAAGCATATTCCACCTCTTCTAGATCTTGCTCAGATCCCATATTTTTCAATTTAGATGTCCTTTCAAATCTAAAAATCCCATTAATACTATCTTTCAAAATATGCATCATAACTCTCCTGAGAGATATTTGTCGATCCATTGTGCACTTGATGTCAATTATTCCTAGGCTATCTGACTAGCACTCCATTTAGGAGGGAGATGCAGGAAAGGTTAGAAGCATGTGGCATTAAAAGAATCAAATTGAAGTTTACTTAACATCTTCAATGTCTATATGAACCAACGAGGAAGTCACAAATACCCAGAATGCATTTGTTAACTAGGAGGAGTTAGATTAGCAAGAATGATTAGTAACTATGGCTACAATCACGGAATAAAAGCAAATACAGCTGGTGAAAGAATAGTTACTACATATTAACAAATAAGCGCTGATGTTCTTCCAACACATTATATCTGTTTTTTTAGCCCCACAATAATTTTGTGAGTTTGTTAGGACGTATGATCTAAAGGATAAATTTCAACTTCACTTTCATTGGCCACAAAAGTGGTCACAACTCATGGCCATCCAATTTAGCAAGAAATGAAAAGATTGATCAAACCTCACAAAACTGTATCATTTACTACCAAACAAGTGTGTTACACAGATTTATGTATAAATCTGCAAGCAAAAGACAAACAAAGAAAGCATAAATGAATTTACAAGTGCTAGTAACAAAGTTATCAAAAAGAAAGCATACAATTAGTGTACAAGTGCTAGTGACAAAGTCATCACAAAGAAAGCATACAATGAATGTACATGATGACTGTACAAGTGCTAGTAACAAAGTCATCACAAAGAAAGCATACAATGAATGGACAAGTGCTAGTAAAAAAGTTATCAAATGTGTAATAATGTAGTAACAGAAAATGCATGCTGCATCCACTTGTTATTAACCTAACATGTATAACAAAAAGATGGAACTTTGAGATGAAGTTTCATTCTTTCACTTGTTATGATGATTTACTGATGATAAAAAATCTGATCTTTGATGGTTGTTTGATGTATTGAACTAATCTTGTTGCCATTCATAAGACAGTATAAAAAAAATTATTGACCGTCAAAGGGGTGAATACGAAAAATTCTAATTTACATGCATTTCCACATGCCTTTGTGTTAAGAAGTTGACCACGATCATGAAGTAATTGAAAAATGATTCAAACTACCAAATATCGTTACATAGAGGAAAGGCACCCAATTGTAGGGGCCGTTGATATGAACATTTTGTTTCAATTTATTGCCGCCAAGTTATAATGGAGGTGCAAAAGTAAACTATTAAGGAGCTCAAGTGTGTAGCTGATCTACACAAAAGAAATCAGAAAACACACCTTGGCTCAGCAAGCGATAAGTATGAGGAAGCACAGGCATAAAGGGATTGAGATTATTGCGCTCTGCTAGTAACTCTGCCAGATATCTGAAAGAGAAGAGCTGATTGAGTCAATGGAAATGCAACTGTAGGAGGTGTCCACGAAGGTATCTACCTCCATGTGATAAACTACAAACGAATAGTATGCTTAAAGAGATTGATTGTCTGGGGACACAAAGCAAAAATATGAACGAATATATTTAAATTGAGGCTCATAACAATCTGCGTATCAACACTAAAAACAACTTGAAATGTGAAGTAAAAAAGTTAAAATCAATTAAGCAATCAACGAGAGGATTAATAGATTCAGCTAGATCATTTGTGGGGTGTGGAAAACAAGTGAGAGGACTGAAAACAGTAACAGATCTCCAAGAAAAGGAATTCAAAGCAAGAGAGAATAGTTGAATGAATCAAAGAATAAAAGCAATCGCAAGAATATAACTTGATCAACAGCTGATCTGATGATATAAGAAACCGAAACAAGTAATGGGAAGAAAAATAAAACTGATCTAATACATAGAAGTGGAAGAAGAGGAGGAGGAGGAGAAATCAAGTGACGAATCTAGTAAAAGTGCACAAAAGAAAAGATCAAGATCACCAAAAAGGGGAAGTCTGATTAAATTAAACAAGATTGGAAAAAAATAAGCATTAGATCCCAGCAGATAAAAAAAGTGCTTACTTTTCCTGCTCGACGACAAGAACGGAGGAGGAGGAGTAGGAACGGAGACCAGAGAGATGAGGAGAGTGGGGGGCAGAATGAGACGGAGAGTATGGGATGAAGCGGGCTGCGGCGGCGGCGGCGGCAGTGGCGCCGACGGAAGCAGACATATTGGGAGCAATAAAATTGTAGAAATCACCTAAATGATCACAATCGGATAACATGAAACAAAAAATCTAAAAGGAAGAGCAATAGCAGTAAATATTGAAGTGTTATAACCACTCACTCACTCCCTCACTGTTAGAATAAGAAAAAAAGGGAGGGGGTCTCGTTTCGTGTGTCAGTGGAGTAGTGATGGCGTCTGTGGTTGTGGCTGTGGTTGTGGCTGGAGTGGTGGGTCGATCCCGACCAGACCATCTCTCTCTCTCTCTCTGTAAATCGTCGGTGGATATCTTTATATATATAATTATATATACACGCATACAATATTACATCAAATTACAATTGCCCCCTTATTAATTAAATCCGTATTTTATTAATTCAATAGTGTTTATTATTATTAATTATAATATGGAGTAATTGGGTAAATTCCATTATGTCGATTAAGCAAGCAAGCAAACCCCTAGAAAGCAAAATTAACTGGGATTTTCTTGTCGTCTGTCTTACTGTCCGAGGTTGGATCGCGCCGTCGCCAGAGCTGTTTTAGTTTGGCTGAATTGTATTGGATGGAGGAAGCAATACCCTTCAAGAATCTTCACAGTAGAGAGTATCAAGGCCACAAAAAGAAGGTCCTTTTTATTCATTTTCATTTTCTTTTTGTGCTTCCAAAATCTCAAATTGTTGCTTGTTTTTTGTTTGGAGTCGTTGATTAGGTACATTCGGTGGCTTGGAATTGCACCGGTACCAAGCTCGCTTCTGGTTCTGTTGATCAGACTGCTCGTGTTTGGCACATTGAACCTCATGCCCATGTAAACATTCTTCCTTTTTTCCCCCCCCCCCTTCATTTCGTGTTTAATCCTTTCATTGTACCTGGTTTATCTACTATGATTCTTAGTTTTTCTCTTCCCCCTTTCTACTCAATAATCACCCACTTGTTGACCCTGTTGATTCTCTTTGTTGATGGACACACTAACCCTGCAATTTAATTGGTAATGTGCGAATATCTTTGTTGTGCATTGAGAGCTTCAAAGTCAGCCTCACAAACATTTTGCTTGTAGGCCTCTCGAGTAGCTCGAGACTGCTATGCCTCAACCCATGCGTTTGTTGATTCTTCAACTTTCATTTTAAATTTCTCTGAGTTAATTGAAAGCCTTTATAACTTCAACTTCTCACGCTGCCTGTTCTATTCTCATTCCCCCCCAGCTATCAGATCAAAATCTGTTAATAGCAAGATAGTTCTTTCTCTTTCAGTACTACTTGTACATGAAATTTCTACAGAAACTGTGTAGTCAAAAGGATGTAATTGTCATTATTCCCTTCCTCATTGCAGAAAGGCACTCACAATTGTTTACTTTCACCTCCTTTGCGCAAGCTCATTTGTTATTAGATCTGAATTTTGTGTTTGACTATATATACCTATCTTTTTCCTTTGTGGAAATCCTATTATACTTTATAGATATTCTTGTTGTAGGGTAAAACCAAAGAAATAGAATTGAAAGGGCACACTGACAGTGTGGATCAGCTGTGTTGGGACCCCAAACATGCCGAGCTGATTGCAACAGCATCGGGTGACAAAACAGTTCGTTTGTGGGATGCTCGTAGTAAGAACTATTCCATTGCATAAACATCTTTGATCAACTAAGAAAAAATAGAAAGCAAAATAAACCAAAAAATGCCTTATACTAGACTTTTACCTGTTCTCAAAGTAGGAATCTAGTTTATGATAATGGTAACTTTTTGTCTGACAGACTAAAATTTGATGAATTTATCCAATGTGTTGATGACTGTTGATCAAAGGATTAGTAAATCATATAATTTCTATGCTATGCAGGTGGAAAATGCTCTCAGCAGGCAGACCTAAGTGGGGAGAATATAAATATAACTTACAGACCTGATGGAACCCATATAGCTGTTGGCAATAGGGTATTGACTTCTATTGCTGTTTATATGGGAATAGTTAATATATAGCTGTAAATTAACCTTCTGGATTTACTCAACTGTTGGTTCATTGGCCATTTGTAATCTCACAAATTCATATTTGTCTTTTGTCTATTTGTGGTAGGATGATGAACTAACAATACTTGATGTTCGAAAGTTCAAGCCAATTCATAGACGGAAGTTCAATTATGAGGTAAAACTCACATCCAGACTTTGGATTTTAGAGAGACATAACTACTAAGGTTTTATTAAATGTGAGATTTGAGTGGATAAACTTACCATGGAATGCTTTGAAATTCGACTTCCAATACTTCCTTTAAAGAAGGATTTGTATTTGCTAAACTAAACAAAACTAGAATTGACCATATTAAAAAGCGTTACTTCTTTTTAACGGTAATTCATCTATAATATAAAAAGTGAATTTCTGTAACTTTTCTTCTTTTGCCAGGTAAATGAGATTGCTTGGAACATGACAGGAGAGATGTTCCTTTTGACTACTGGGAATGGTGAGAATAATTTACTCGAGTGGAAATGCTTATATGAATGCTGCAAAATGGTTCCTTATTTTTCGCATTGGTTAAAGACCCGACTTGTATCTTTGTACATAATTTGTTTTCCACTTGTTTAGGTACTGTTGAAGTGCTTTCATATCCATCTCTTCAACCACTTGATACAGTAATGGCTCACACTGCCGGTTGTTATTGCATTGCCATTGATCCCAAGGGAAGGTGAGATTTAATTTCTTATGGGCAATATACTTGTTAGAGCGACTCTCTTTGCGATTTGGATTATCAGTTTCTTGTACTTTCAAATGCCAATAAACGTATAGGTAAATTGTTCAACTCGTTATTAAGTGTGTTCCTCCTTGGGCAGATATTTTGCTGTTGGAAGTGCTGATTCCTTGGTTAGCCTTTGGGATATATCAGAGATGCTATGTGTGAGGACATTTACCAAACTTGAGTAAGTACCATGCCTCTTCTTTAGAATTGACAAGTGATTGTTGCTTTTATTAGCACATTCAGGGGTTCGCCTTCCCTGTTATTTTATTAACTTCTTTGTGATTGAGTGTAAATGAGGCTCTTTACATGAAAGTCTTTTGAGCCAATCTGTTTGACGTGATGTTTGTGTATTCTACATAGATGGCCTGTGAGGACAATAAGTTTCAACCACACAGGAGATTATATTGCTTCTGCCAGTGAAGACTTGTTCATAGACATTGTATGTTTACTATATAATAATTTTAATAGAAGCTCTTGAATGTGAGGAAATATTTTGTGGCCGCTTAAAAATAAATGATTTACAATTTCTGCTTTAAAACAGTCTAATGTTCATACCGGGCGCACAGTGCACCAAATACCATGCAGAGCAGCTATGAATAGTGTTGAGTGGAATCCAAAACACAATTTGCTTGCGTATGCAGGCGATGACAAGAACAAATACCAGGCTGATGAAGGTTTAACTTGGACTAACTTGATTGAATGTTTGACGTTTAAGATCGGGCTGGAAAATGACCTGTTGTTCTCCTTTTGTCCCTGGTTTCAGGTGTCTTCCGAATATTTGGCTTTGACAGTGCCTAAATGGAGCTGAAGCTCTGGTTTCAGCTGGAATTTTTTGTGCAACAGTGATTATTAGGTCACTGTCATTCCATGCACATTTCACTTCTTTCCACTTTTATTTCTGTGCTAATGATAAATGGTCGTGAAAGTTGGAACTTTTGATGGAACTGGAGATTTATTGACTGCATGGTTGAAACACGAGACAGTACACAAGATGTGTTGCTTATTTGATACTAGTACGGAATCTACGTTGATGACAAACTACGCTGTCAAAATATTTAGATGCATTAACTGGCTCAAAGGTTGCTGTGGCGCACGTAAACTCTTTGGAACCACTTAAAATGAATTTGCACTTAGAGCTGCCATACCCCGAAGCAACTTGCAGCATTTATCTGTCGTTGGAAATTTAACAGGATCACAAGAGATTGTCGGACCTGTATGCTGCAATGCATACAAGACCCTAGTTTCTAAGGAAGCACGAGCGATCTAGCTGAGGACTTTTTATCTCTGTCACACTGCCACAGCTTGTATGACATGTAACGATTGGATATCTGTAGCTATAAGGAGTAAATCAGAGTATATATTTATATATTTTGTTATAGGTATAGAAATTACACTACGCATGCTTGAGTTTAAACAAAATCCAAAAAGTCTTGACGAAGCTCCAGTAGCATCTTGTTGTTTAGAAATAATACTAAACATTTGAAACTAATACTTGAAATAAGGAGACTTGGTCTTAAGGTGAACTGATGTATCTTGTAGAGCTGAAGCAAGATGAAACTCTCTTCAATTGGTTTGGTTCGTTTACTATGAGGAAGGTTGTTAGGCCAGGAAATTACAAATTATTGTATCTTAGTGGAAGAAACTATGTAGAATGTAGAATGAGCAACGTTTACATTTATATTATCAGTATAGGGCATTTCTTCTTAATATTTAGATCTTCCCTATAAATATTACAATTCATTATCCAAGAAGAAAAATTATAAAATAAAGATGTTATGTTTAAGGAGAAATAGAATGCAAAGACAAATAAATCGTGTAACAAAAGACATTTTTCTTAAGATAAAATATGCATGCAATTAGGGGTGTTCATGGTAGGGTAACTTGACCCGTTCATAAGTAACCTGAACTTGAACCTGAATGTCAGATTCGGTAATTTCACGAACCTGAACCTGAACCTAAAGAATCTATAGGATCGGTTAACCTATTTTCAAATTCGGTTATCAGGGTAACCAGAACCTATTAATATTAATATATATGATAAAAAAATATTTAAACAATTGGTGGAAAAAATACAAATTATTCATAAAAGTATTCATATAAAATTTATCAAAGATTAATTCAATATGTTAAACCCAAGTAAAGTAAAAATAAGTCAAACAATGTCTTATAAAAGATTCATACTAAAACAAAAAGAGATAAATTATTAAATAATTATTCTTCAAATAGGAAGGTAGGATGATCCATTGTTATACATGAAGCCATATCTGTAGAAAATAAAGCATAAAAAGAGTTAAACTCGTTATTTCTTTTTTAATTGAAAAAAGAATTTTTATTTATTTTTACATTAAAACAAGGTAAAGTAAATTAGATTACCTTATTCAATTTGCTCAAGTTCTTTAAGTTTTTCTTTCACGTAAAGAAGAGCTTGTGATTTTCTCAACTAATCTTATCCACAAACAATAGCTTTCACCATCTTTGGAATAAGAGAGCTACGAAATGAATCAAGCACTTAACATCCTGTACTAAAAGCCAACTCAGATGCAACAGTGAGGGAACGAACTGCTCTACTAGATCTCATTGATTAAAAAAAATAAAATTATTCTTCTAACATCATTAAATTTTATTTTATCATGTTAAAATAATAATAATAAACTAATAAATACAAAAAATAATAGTTTTCTTATTGCCACTTAGTGTAGAAAATGCAATTAATATCATAGTTAAAATTTCAAATATTATATTATAAAAAGCGCAGTTGTATAAAAAAAATACAACTCTATAATTTATTACTAAATCAACTCATTTTCATTCCTTTCTAATAAATAAAACTATATTTGTATTTGTACAAGACAATATTATTATATTATTATTATTTATTAGCAACTATATTATATATTTTTAAGAATCAGTATTACTTGCTTGTTTAATGTTTATAATATCTCATAAATATCCAAGCTAATATATGTGCCTTAAAAAACTAAAATTGTAGGATTTCTTAATAAATGTGTTTTACACTTATTAATTTCTTTAATTAATTTCTAAATGATTATATTATTTTAGTCAATGAATTTTTTATTAATAGTTTAATACATCGATCAATAACTTTGACACATATTAATTACTATTTGAAGTAGAAGTATTGAGTGTTATGCATTAGTTGTCATTTATAATAGCAATGTTCAAGATTAACGTTTAATAACATAGAATTAAAGTAGTTTTTTCCCTTTTTTTCACTCAATAATTAATATAATAAATATTAGTGAATTTATTATTATTAATATCCTCTTAAATTATATCTAAATATATGATAGGTTTTTTGGGTGTTTCAAGTTCAGGTTTAAATCTAAACCTATAAATTAGGTTCGGTTCGGTTAACTGCTATAGGGGCAGTTTAGGTTCGATTAACCTAGAACCGCAAGTTAAAAACCTGAACCTGAACCATGAACCTGATTTTTCAGGTTCGGTTAACGTTATTTAGAGGTTCGGTTTATGCGGTTCAGGTCCGATTCACAGGTTCACAGATTTTTTTGAACACCCCTAATAACCAGGCCAAAATATGGGTATCGGCCGCCATAACCGCTCACAAGGCGGGAGATTCCCCCCAAACCAATAAGTATATTTATATGACATAACTTAGGTATATTTTTTGTTAAGTATTTTGCTTGATTTTAATGTTATATTACCTTATCTTACTGTATTTATTATAGAATTACAAATCACAGAAAAATTTTGAACAGAAATAACAAAGGGACTGGATCGGGACAGCAATTATGGTGACCTAAGAAAAGTAGAATGGGACACAAACGATTGAAAACGCGTTAGAACTTGGAATATAAAAATATGAACAATGGAAGGAATTTCGGAGTGGCCGGTGGGTGACATGACAATGTGGCTACAGAGTTGTACTTTGTGGACTAACATATACGCCGGCCTTCTAAGCTTTTAAGATCTTATGTCACTTAGATTTGTTCTTTTACCACTATAAATTTGGCCAGAAGCTGTGCATCGTTTGAAACTTAATGAGTACTTTCGCGTCACAACACGGCAATAGATGTAAAAAGAATAGTAAAAGACAAAAGGGAAGGAAGACCCATTGCGCTATTCTTTTGCTTTCCTTTGATTTGAATCTGCCATCAAAAGATATATTGATTTTCCTTTCCCTCTTCTCACCAACGATAAAGACTTTTTTTTTTCTTAAATAGTTCTTTTCAGCCGGGTTTTCAGAATCATCAATTCCAAATGGTGTATTATGACATAGGCTAAAATATAAAAATTCAGAAAAATAAAATACTACACTTTTGTTAATATCAATATAAATTATTATATAATTAATTACTATAAATTTAATATTATTTAAAATTATTGTTATATTTACAGCAATTAATTACGTAATAATTTCTATTAAATTTAATATAAGATCTTTCTTAAAATATTTAATATTATAGAATTCTTTGGTAGAAACTTAAAATCAGAAGAATAATTTTTAAAAGAAAGTCTTATTGATAACCAACATAAACAATGGCCTGAAAGTTGCAACTTTGACTTAGTGAACATAAGATGGTTTGTACTTCTAACTTGTCCATTTAGACTCCCTGTAAGATGTAAACGCATAAGATCCGGTAGCATATTAACCAACAGTTTTCTTTTCTATCATCTAGTGCTACCCATTTTCGTAATACTTAGCTTAATAAAAGAAGCAAAGCACCCAATTTTGGTGAAAATTAGAAAAGATGAAGCTGATAATTCATTGACCCTTTCTTTTCTATAAAGTCAGCTAAATTACATGGAATGCCAAAGGGATTCAACTTCCTTATTTTGACGGAACAGTGACAAGTTTGAAAAAGTGTGGATCAGAATGGTCTAGTCTAATGTAGCCTTCCAATTTTCCATGGATTCTGATAATATACTTGTCGCCTACATTCCATCAAAGGTCGCGTAGCAGTGCTCGACACGGGAATATGAGAGGGCAGTCTGAAATGCTTGTTTTCTTTTAGATTGGATCCTTCATCCACTACCACAAATTGTGTCCACATGGAAAGGACTTATGTATACTTCGTGTAAAGAAAATTAAAAACAATTAAGTTCTATAACTTACTAGCTTCCAACATTATGAATGAATCCAGATACTTATCATTCATATATGTTAAATTTCAGTGATTTAACAAGAAGCTTCATGATTTTTTAGCTTCCTTTGACAAGAACAGGGAACTCCGGTGACCCAAAAAATTGCTAAAAAATGAAAATGGTAAGAGCATGGACGGATCCAGAAATTATTTTAAGTGGGGGCAAATTATTTAAAGTACTTTTATATTACTGAAAAAGATACAAATATTTGTATATTTGATAAACAAAAAATTACATCATTGTTTTGAACTTTTTACATATAACCTATTATAATCGTTTCCTACGAGTCTTTATATTTTGATATCACTATAAAATTTTTTCATTGTCAATACTATTGAAGATATCTTTCTCAATAAATGGGATCAAACAATCATTCATTCAAGAATCTCCCATTCGATTGCGCAAGCGATTTTTCACTATCTTCACTGCAAAAAATGCTCTTTTCACCGATGCAGTAACAATAAGCAAAATCAAAGTTAATCTCACAAGTAAAAACATCAAAAGGTACACAACATCCTTTTTTGTTTCAACTAGCTTTTAATTCATAAGGGTATCTATGGTACTTTTTTTATCCTTATTATCATTTTTACGACTTTATACGCTACGATTTTTCATCTACAATGAGAAATCTTATCTTTCGTCTTCACTAAAAGTCTAAAAGAATTTAAAGATTAAAACTGTACTAATTCTATTACAATTTACAATTTACAAGAACCCATCTCTAAATTATACATACTACATATTCTTTCAAAGAGAAAAAGTGAAAATTTACCTATCAGCAGTGGAACGGGGTGGGGCCTGTGAAGGAATCATTTCCACAATTGCATTCGTAAAAAAATCATAAAAGTCAACCTATTAATTATTTAGCCCTATTAATTACTCAAATCATTGAATTACTACAAGTTTGTAAGTGATAAGAGTCAACCTAAATAAGTTTAACGTTTTGAAATTCGTAAAGAAGACAAGTCCTATTTAATATAGCCTTATCAGGTATTTATA
>JANZLX010000005.1:19722659-19741736 GCA_025531955.1 Erythroxylum orinocense
TCATAAATCAAGAGTCAACAAATGCATAATTACTAAAGAAAACAGGCCTAATTTATAGTATAAATTCGGTTCAATCAACATCCAATCCCTAAGTATCCAACTATAGTGTTTCATTACAAAATCAAGTAGTAATTTGACGAGTCTCTCCTAGCTTACAAGTCACTTTTTTTAAAGTTCTTCAACCTTTCACACTAGTATTATTTCACTAGCCTCTACAAGCTTTTAAATAAAAATGGGGTTTGCTCAATATGAGCGTCAGTAATCTCTCTTAACAGAATTTCACTTTCTAACGTACAAAAGAATTTTTACAAAGATATCACTTTCAAGAATGTGTATGCTTTTGATGAGTTTTGACAATATAGTTTCGCAAACTTCTGTATTGTTCAGTTGTTATTCACAGTAGCATTGACTCTTCCTTAAATAGTTAATTTCTTTAACTAATCGTTGCTTTACTTGCATCTTTAGTCAATTGGATGGGTTTAAATCTGAATAACTTTGATATCATCTTTGCCAAAAATCTTCTAATAATCATAGGGCTAATATACGTCCTTTACAATTAGTATAATCCTTTCGGATAAACTATTTCTCACAGGGAAAGTTCATAATGAAGATTCCTACCAAAAAGAAAACATGTTTCATAAGGTTTTTTTTTTCTTTTTGAGAATAAGAACATTAATTATACAATGAAATAAATCCAATTTTAATTTTGAAATATTATAAAGTTATCATCAAAATTATTAATCATAAATCTTGAGCTAACACTTAGTTTTATATATGTAAAATAGTTAAACAATTTACTTTTATATATGTAAAATAGTTAAACAATTTTTTCTTATCTTAATTATGATTATTATTTATATGTGAAA
Organism: Erythroxylum orinocense; assembly: GCA_025531955.1. Classification (NCBI taxonomy): domain Eukaryota; kingdom Viridiplantae; phylum Streptophyta; class Magnoliopsida; order Malpighiales; family Erythroxylaceae; genus Erythroxylum; species Erythroxylum orinocense. The sequence goes on from JANZLX010000005.1 coordinate 19,723,526, forward strand.
TATGTAAAAGGTGATATTAATATAAATAAAGAGATAGTTGTAATTTCAAATTTAACTTATTATTATTTTTTGAGACATAGTTGGTGTAAAATTAAAAATTATGTAGCATAATATATTCAAAAATATTTTTGTAATTTTAAAAAATTTAAGAACTTTATTATAATTTCCCAAAATGATGCTCAGTATTAATGGGTACCAGTTTTAGTATAGTATTTGTAATATTGTTTTTTAATCTTTTAAAAACTCTACCAGTTAACAATTATTCATGTAGAAATAATTAAAGCATTAGAAAGAGAGGCTAACCTTGATTATTGAGGTTTTTAAGACGAGGATGTTACTAATTTGAGCAAGGCTAGTTGTTGAAAAATTGAGTTGTGAAAGGGGAGTTCCCCGTGTCTTATAGTTAAAAAGTTAAACGGGGGGGTGTCTTTCAAATCAATTCTGCCTTTCACTAACTTGACTTTTCCACGTCTCAATCAGACGGGCCTTGCCTTGGCTTCTCCTCCCAATGCTAATTCAATTCAACAGAGCTATTTGTCTTTTTCCTTTCAGTTTAAATTATGCATGTCATCGTAAGTCTTAATTGAAGATTATAATTGACGAATTCAACTCACTTTAACATCTTAAATTATGTAAGTCTTAATTGAAGATTATAATTGACGAAGTCAACTCACTTTAACGTCTTAAATTATTAAAATTTTAATATAGACAAAATATAGAGTCCATTAATAAGAATTAATTTTGGGTTAATTATTGTCAAATAATTAGTTGACCCTTATTACTTATAAACCTTTTAATATTTTCATGTTTAGTCAATATGAGATACTCTAACACTTCCCCTCAAGTACAACTGGGACTGGACATTCAATTGTCACTTGAAATAAACTTAGTAGTAATCAAACCGAGCCTCTGGGACTAGATATCCAGACGAACTACCAAAAAATTAATAATTCGAGCCAAATTTACTTTGATATTATATTGAATTTTTAATATAAGCAGAATGTAGAGTTCATTGACAAGATTGGATTTGAGTCAACTATTGTTTGAATATTTGTTCTTTACTACTTATAAATCCTTTAACATTTTTATATTTAGTTAATATGAGATACTCTAACATAAATTTCTCATAAAATGTATGTATTATAATATATTTTTTAATATAATTAAATTTAAATCACTAAAGCTCAAGTTGAAAAATAAAAAACAAAGTATTTATTCGTAATATTTACCATTTTCTACAATTGTAAAAAACATTAGTGGGGAAACTATTTATGAGGGGAAGGTTGATTGTGTGATGCTGAGTAGATTTGGATGTTTACATATGAAATAGTTCAATTTTCTTGCCCCTCCACCAAGTTTTCCATTGCAAACAAACAAAGTCAGAGTTGGCACTTGGCATATGAAGTCAGGCCTTCCGCCCAGGGCTTACGTCTGACGTGTCATACTTTTGTTGTCTTTCAACTTCATCAAGTGGCAAATTACTGTAGATTCGATCTAATTATATATTTTTAATAGTAGTTTTTAATTTTTACTTTTAATTTCTATTTTTAATTAAAATAAAGATTTATTTTATTTTTAAAGATAATTTAGTTAAATTTTTATTATTGATGATAACTATATATTTAATAAAACTTAAGGATAGATTATTTTTAATTAATTTAATTTATTTTAATCTCTTATATAATATTATCAATAAATTTATTTTATTTTAGTTTAAAATCAAATTTTATTTATAATTTAATATTTATTTTAAACATATTTTAAAAATTTTATTTGAAATTTATATAGTTGAAAGATATTTTAAACTTAGTTTAATTTATCAATAACTAGTAATTTAAATTAATCACAAAATAAATAAATATTTAAATAAATTAAATTTATTAATAATTTTTATTAATAATTAATTTTAATTTATTAAATATTCATAGTAGTTATTAATAATTAATATATTAAATATACAATATTTAATCGATAATAAATCAAATTATTAAAAAACAAAAACAAAAAATAAAACTACTTTTAATGGTTTTTATAAATTTGAAAAACAAAAAAATCAACACCCAAAATACAAATTAAAAATTTAAATAAATAGATTTTTTACTAAATTTACAAACATAAGTAAAAGCAACCATGATCGGATGGAATCCTCCCCAATTTCTTTGTGTATGCATCTCCTTTACCTGAAATAAAATTGACATTTTAAAAGTAAAATAAGTAGCTCTTATATATAAAGAAATCCATAATTAGGAAAAAAAATTAGGGGATTAAATCAAAATTTAATTATTTTAAATAAAATAATATCTTTTTATTTAAAAGAGTTAGTCTTCTAAAAAGTTTATTCTGTGTTGGCGTAATTTTATTTTATATTTTTAAATTAAAAAATTTATTTTAAAAAATTTGAGATAAAAAGAAACAAAAGATTGCATCAAATGAAATGACATTGCGAAAATAAAAGCACGTCACAGGTGGGCAGTGCCAGGTAGATTTTAATCGTCTCTTGTGCCGTTCTCTGATTCCTATAATTTTCTCCTGGCTTGCTTGAAAAGAAAAGAAACTAATACGCGTATTCAGCACTAGAAGAGAAAAAAAGAGAGGAGCAAATTCAGGCTGCCCAATTTCGTATGCTCTATGTGTGTATATATATGTACACCCATAGTCCATAGATAGTTGTTATATTTGAGAAAGAAAGAGAGAGTGGAATTCATTTGTTTTTTTTTTTTTCCCAATTGGTTTCTGTGTTTTGAAATTAGGAGAAGGCAACTGAATTTGATTGCAAGGAACAAAAAATGCACCTCTATAATGCATGGCTACCACCCGCAGTAGCGGAGGAGACGAAGAGAGAAAAGGAGTCATTCGCTTCAGTTATCAGCTCTCTCCAGTCCTCTTTCGATCCCGGTGATCCTGATTCTGTCTTCTCCACCCTCAAATGGATTTCCGTTCTTGACCTGTGGGTTACTCTCTCCCTCTCTTCTTCTTTTGACTTCGTTTCATTTCCTATCATATTGCCCTGCCTTTGTTCTGTTATCCTTACCACACTCATTTGTTTTCTCTCTTTTATTCGTTTGGACTCTGACTTAGAAATCGTTTGATTTGCTGTTGCAGCTTCATCAAAGCTAAAAGTGAAGTGGCTTTGGAAGATGTGGCTTCACTTGTTCAATTTGGTCTCCATTTGTTCAACTCATCACAGAACAAACTCTACGCCCAGGTTTTGTTTTGTTCCTCTCTGTAATATCCTAATATTCTTGTTTTTCTTTTTCTTGTTATCCTCAAGCAGTATAACTTCTTTGTTTGTGTGTCTGTGTTTGGATTAGGTTCGATGGGGACATATCTTAGTCAAATTGCTTAATAAGTACAGAAAGAAGTTGAGCCTGAAAATCCAATGGCGCCCTTTGTATGATGCTCTCGTCCACACCCATTTCACTAGGTATGGTCACCTCGTTTCTCTTTCCACTCATTTCTTTCTTATTTCTTGTGTGTTGTCCTACCTTCCATTACAACTACCTTAATGTTGATTTCCACTTCCAGCTGATTCTACTTGGAAAACATTTTCAATTCTTCTGTTTATCATATATCAATTATTATTCTTTGCCCCTTATCTCCTCATCTTCCTATTTATAAGCCACAACTGACTTCGACGTTTCCAATTTCCCTTAGAATCTCCGGGGCTCCTACTTTGTTTACTTTTTCATCTTCTTATAATTTGATGGATTTGTCTGTGTTGTTCTCTCATTGAACTTTCTAGTTTTTTGACAACTGTAAGTGTGCATGACAGGAACACTGGTCCTGAGGGATGGAGGCTGAGACAACGACATTTTGAGGCTGTTACTTCCCTTGTTAGATCTTCCAGGAGATTCTTCCCACCAGGTTCTGCCTTGGAGATATGGTCTGAGTTTAGGTAATGTTCTGTTTCTTCCTCCGCAGTAGTAAGATATCTTGAGTTTTTCCTGAAACCAATCCTGACAAATAGATCCCCTGGTTCACATTTATTTTAAATTAAATTTCACAGTTAGGTCAAGTTTACATTATAATCATTGCTCTTTTTGCAAATTTAGGTTATAAAACTGCAACCTTACATCTTTTTTATCTTTTTCTCCAAAAAATAAACTGTCAGTTCTTTTCTGGAAAATCCATGGCATAACTCATCCTTTGAGGGGTCGGGGTTTGTGAGACTGTTTCTACCTACGAATGTGGACAACCAGGCATTCTACACTGAGTAAGTAATGTATAATTTGGAGAGTACTGTCTTTCATGGTTTGTGCAAAACTAAAGAAGAAAGCTTAGATTCCTGGTATTGGTACTGCAGTGATTGGGTTAAAAGGAGTTTGGACCTATGGGACTCAATACCAAATTGCCAATTCTGGAACGGCCAGTGGACAGCTATTACAGCCCGTGTTATAAAGAACTATGAATTTATCAACTGGGAGTGTTTCTTACCCACACTTTTTGATAGATTCTTAAATATGTTTGAGGTGAGCTTATGAATAGTTTGGTGTACACAATCTGCTTCCTTGAAATTTCTATCACTATATTGGGTCATGTACTTGAAAATGATTTTTTTAAGTAGTTGCTTGGTGGAGTGTGCACTATCTGCGGTATTACCTGCTTCTTATAACAGTTATTTTTAGTTGCTTATGCTAGCAGACTAGTAAGCTGGGCATTAGAAGTAACTGCCATAGAAAACATAGACATTTGAGATAATCTCGATAGAAAATCTGCATTTTCCCCTTTGCCTTTCTGGAGATGATTACCTGCTTAACTTTGTCCTATGGAAACCACAGGTCCCTGTGGCAAATGGAAGTGGATCATATCCTTTCAGTGTTGATGTTCCCAGATACACAAGATTCTTGTTCTCCAACAAATCTGTCACCCCAGCAAAAGCAATTGCGAAATCGATTGTAAGATTATTACGCTTGTTCTGTATTTTGCATCTTTCCTTATTTTTCACCTTAGAAGTGATTCTTAGTTTATCTGTTCTCTATTCTGAAATTGCAAATGCAGGTCTATCTACTAAAACCTGGTAGTTCAGCACAGGAGCACTTAGAGAAATTGGTCAACCTTTTGGAACAGTTTGTTTAACGACATTCTAATGCTTTAGATTATTGTCTGTACATAATCTGACATTTCCTGAATTCTGATTGTTGCGGTCCCTCCCTATTTCATTGGTGTAGGTATTACCATCCTTCAAATGGCGGTCGCTGGACTTATTCATTGGAGCGGTTTTTGCTATACTTGGTGATTGCATTCCACAAGCGCCTTCAGCATGAACAACAATTGTAAGAATATACTGCCATTGTTCTGATCACTGTCATTCAGTTGCTTTATAAGTGTTTAAAACTTTTCCTATAAAATTTTGGTATTATAGGAGCACAGAGGATGAGAGGCATGCCAAACTGTTTCTTGGTAGATCTGAGAGGACTTCTTTTGTCAATATATTGCTGAAATTAATTGATCGTGGACAATATAGCAAGGATGAGCACCTATCGGAAACAGTTGCCACGGCAACTTCTATATTGTCATATGTTGAACCTACTTTGGTTCTTCCATTTTTAGCATCTCGATTCCACTTAGCGCTGGAGACGGTTAGTGTGTTCCAAGTGTATATAATGGATCAAATTATTTAAATACCATGTGGAATGTGAATTGTGTAATTGTTTTGTTCATTTATTTCCTGATTTTATTTAGATTCTATTAACTACTTTATATTTCAATGATATCGAGGATTTGACTTCTGTTTTCCAACTTTTTCCATTAGTCAGATGACTGCCACCCACCAATTAAAAACTGCTGTCATGTCAGTGGCATATGCTGGACGTTCTCTATTTCTCACGTCCCTATCAACTTCAGCTAAGGAGGTTGATGTTGATGGTGTCGGGGTTGATTTTATTGTTCTTTTGACAATTTCATTATCCAACGCATTACTTGGTATGGATGCCAATGATCCTCCCAAAACGTTGGCTACAATGCAGTTAATTGGTTCCATATTTTCCAATGTAAGTTGAGGGTGTCATTGCTTTTACTGTAAACTTCTGCTTGGTTAGTTTAGTGCCTTGATAATCTGTTTATGATTGCAGATTGCTACTTTGGATGATAACATGGATGAGTCATCTTTGCCAATGATTCGCTTTTCTGAGTGGTTGGATGAGTTCTTGTGCCGACTATTTTCATTACTTCAACATCTAGAACCAAGTAGTGTTCTGTAAGTTAATAGCTATTGTTTCCCAATATGCGTTTTGTTTCCTGTATAAATACATAGGATGGAACTGAAGAGTATGTATCTCAATTCTGTTAACTTCCTAATTCACAACTACTGGTTGGTTTACATCATGTCATAGGAATGAAGGCCTGCATTCATCAGCAACATCAGGAACTTTTCTTGTTGAGGATGGTCCTTATTATTACTGTATGCTTGAGATCTTACTCGGGAGGCTTTCAAAATCACTCTACAATCAGGTTATAGCTGTTGTCTCGCTTTACATTACTTCATATTGAGATCGTGCAATAAGTTGTGTAAACTATGTAATCTATTGTAACAGGCCTTGAAGAAAATTTCAAAGTTTGTCAGGACAAATATTCTCCCGGGAGCAATAGCTGAGGTTGGACTGCTCTGTTGTGCATGTGTTCACACAAACCCAGAAGAGGCAGTTGGTTCACTTGTTGAGCCAATTTTATCATTTGTCATATCCTCTTTGAAGGGTACACCAGGAACTGGCTTTGGGGGAAGGGGAGGTCCTGATATCTCAATGTCAACTAAGGTTTTTCATTTGTTCAGAGGTGTTTTGTGTATTTTTGTTTGCCGAGATTCCCGATGCTAAACCTGATTTTTTTCTAGGTGAAAGCAACTCTTTCTCCAGCTCTTGAAACGGCAATTGATTATCAATTGAAGATATTATCAGTTGCTATCAGCTACGGAGGACCTGCACTTCTTCCCTACAAGGATCAATTTAAAGAAGCCATTATATCTGCTTTTGATTCTCCTTCTTGGAAGGTTTCACTTGGCTTTTATTTTACTTATTACCTGCAGAATTTGGTATTTAAGTGGGGTAGTTATTTGAAAAGAAAGATCATTATTTAGGGTGTGCTTGATTCACTTAGGGAAATGGTAATAGGATTTATAATGAATATAGTGAGGAATAGAAATCGATGTGACTTTCATTCCTCACTATATTGGGGGGTATGCAGTATTTCCCCATAAGGGGATATGAAAATACTGTTCATCCAATCATATTATATTACCAAACATCCTTTTTCATTCCTTATCCTTTCCTTTCTTCCCATACCAACTAACCAAGCACCCCCTTAAATTACTGTAGGTTAATGGAGGTGGTGATCATCTTCTTCGATCCCTGTTGGGAAGCCTGATCCTTTATTATCCTCTTGGTCAATACAAGTAAGCTTGTGTCTTCACTTCAGTATTTTAATGTTGTCTTTTAGGCTGCCTGTAATGACAAATGTGTGTTTATTACGGTAAACTAGGTGCATCATGCGACATCCTGATGCTACAGCTCTAGAAGAATGGATAAGCACTAAAGATTATAGCAGTGATGAACCTCTGGTGGTCCCAAAATGGCATGTTGCAACTGATGAAGAAGTTAAATTTGCCAATGAACTTTTGATCCTTCACTTTGAATCGGCTTTAGATGACCTTTTGAGAATATGCCAAAATAAAATTCATTTGGATACAGGTATAATATTTGTTTCTTCCGGTATGGTAACTTTTTCAATCACACGTTTTTCTTTACTTTTGATGATTGATTTTTTAAGTATGTCAATAAATGTGCACTTGTCCTGTTAAGCCTTCTTTAGATGCATCAAAATGTTATGCAAAGAAGAGCACCTGCTACAAGTTTTGTCCATTATGATTTTATGCACATGTTCTAGTGCTTTATTGGTGTTTACATGCTATGATATGTTCATTGACTGAAAACCAATTTTATTTTACGGTACAAAACAACAATTACTGACAGTTGCAATTTGTTAATTTTGTTGCCATCTTAGTTTACTGCGATTGAGTTGCTACTTTGTAACAGGAAATGAGAAAGAGCACTTGAAAGTGACTCTTCTGCGTATTGATTCCTCATTGCAAGGTGTTTTATCTTGCTTACCTGATTTCACCGCATCTAGGAGTGATATTGTTGGAGAACAGAGTCATACTTCTTTCTTGATAGCTGGAGCAACCGGTTCAAGTGTTGGCAGCACAGAATTTCGTGTAAAAGCAGCTGAGATTATACATGCAGCTTGCAAGTAATGATAAGCTTTGCTATTCATACAGACTTTGGATTTTCATTGGTTTGTTATATTGAACGCTATAATATTTGCAACTTCCTGCAGATACCTATTACAGGAAAAATCAGATGATAGTATCCTATTGGTACTTATTGTTCGTATCATGGATGCTTTGGGAAACTATGGTAATGATGCAGTGCCTAGATGATTTCAAGTTCTTTATCTTCTTTTTCCTTTTTCCTTGTTATCATATTTCTTTTTGTGAGCCCATGTTATGCAGCATCAAATTTGTGTATTAACTTACACCTATTTTCTTCATGTCTATGAAATAGGAAGTTTGGAGTATGATGAATGGCTCAATCACAGGCAGGCATGGAAGTTGGAATCTGCTGCTATTATAGAACCTCCAATAAATTTTATTGCAACTTCACATACAAAAGGAAAGAAAAGGTAATTAGTCCTATCAGACTATCTGAAGTATTACTTGAACTACGTATGGCAATGCTAATGCTTTAAATTGTTGAACTGTCTCCATTGATTCAGGCCCAGATGGGCTCATATAGACAAGACTTACATGCATCTTACGTGGAGGTCATCTCAATCATCCTATCATCAGTTTCGTACGAGTGGGAACTTCACTCCATCAGAACATGTGTTCCTCTTGATGGATGATCTACTAAGACTTTCTTTGCATAACTATGAAACTGTTCGTGTGTAAGTATATTTGTTCTACAATCTCATATGAGTTAAATGTGTATGTATATTGTTCTACAGTCTCATATGAGTTAAATGATTGTACTTTCATTGTTCTTGTGCTTTTGAGTAATAATGGTTGGATGATTCTGCCATGTTAACTCATTAGACATTTTTTAAATCATTTTTGCCAAATTTTTTGTATGCATATTTTCTCATATGAGGCTTCTGCTTCGTTGCTTTTCTTCTGAATCTTGCTTCACGTTTTTTAGTGTCTGGTTTGGATCACCTAACAAAAGAATGAGATATTTGATTGTGCAGACTTGCTGGAAAATCTCTGCTGAAGATTATTAAGAGGTGGCCGTCTATGATCTCAAAGTGTGTGCTCTCTCTGACTGAAAACTTGAAGAATTCTAGCGCACCAGAAAATGCAGTACTAGGCTCATGTTCTATTCTCTCTTCACAGACAGTTCTCAAGCATTTGACCATGGTAATTGTTTAGCATTCTTTATCTAAAACTGGTTTCCGTAAATATCACTTCCTGAGATGTGTTCTTTTATTTTAGGATCCTAAATCATTTTCTGCTTTTCTTCTTGGGGTTCTTTCAAGGTAACAATTCAATTCTTTATTCATCTTTTGGCTTTTGATTTTCCCTTCATTTGGTGATGGGCCACATGATTTAGTTTGGACTTGGTTATTATAGTTTTTGTTCCAACTTTTTCTTGCTTGTACCTTTCTTGTACAGTTCACATCATGAGTCTCTGAAAGCCCAGAAGGCAATCAATGAGGTAAAATATGCCACACCACCAATAAATCGAGGATTCTATTCTACATGTCTTCATTTCTAATCTTTTTTTTCCCCCCTCAATTCCGAACTCAAACAGCTATTTGTCAAGTACAATATCCACTTCTCGGGTGTCTCTAGGAACATCTTCAGGGCAGCAGACAATCATAAAGATGGGCTTGATTTTGGGAATCTTATTTCTCGGATTGAATCAATGAGTTTTGATTCTACTGGCATTCATTGGCGGTAATTAGTTTAATATTCACCAGCTTTCTTATTTTCATTAGTTGCTTTGCTTAATGGATTATCTTTCTTTCTTTTGGTTCATGTAAGGTATGTAAGGCCCTGTTATTGTTGGGCTTCAAAACAATGTGGTTTAATATGACTCAATAACAGTCACATCTAGTTTTGACTGTATGGTTCTTTTGCAAGTTATTGTTGTGCTGGGGATTGACTTTCTAGATATTCAATATATCAGCTTGATTTGATTCCTCTTTATTTCCTTCCAGGTATAACCTGATGGCCAATAGGTTACTTCTTTTGATGGCTATGGCAGCAAGAAATGACCCAAATAGCTCTTCAGAAATACTAAGTGAAACTGCTGGTCAGTCTTGTTGACTATGTTCTTTCTTATAAATATCAAATAAAACTATCTTGGAAAATTAGTGTAGAGATTATCTTCTTGATGATTTTCAGGTCACTTCCTAAAAAATTTAAAGAGCCAGCTTCCTCAGACAAGGATACTCGCAATATCTGCTCTAAATATTCTATTAAAAGAGTCTCCTTATAAATTGCCGTCTGAGCAACAGGCAGCAATTTCAGGAGGGTTGCATACAAATGGCAAATCGTCTCTTGAGGGTGCCTTGGTTGGAATTTTTCAGGAGGAGGGTTTCTTTAGTGAGACTATGAGTAGCCTTTCTCATGTTCATATAATAAGTGATACCGAGAGCTCATCTTCCAGAGGAAACCATGGTAGTTCTTTCCAAAGCCTGGCAGACAAATCAATCACTCGATTTTATTTCGACTTTTCAGCCTCCTGGCCACGTACTCCTAGTTGGAATTCTTTGTTAGGAAATGATACTTTCTACTCAAACTTTGCACGAATTTTTAAGCGGCTAACACAAGAGTGTGGCATGTCTGTATTGCTGTCGCTTAAAAGTACACTGGAGGAGTTTGCAAGTGCTAAGGAAAGATCCAAGCAGTGTGTTGCTGCTGAAGCATTAGCAGGGGTGTTACATTCAGATGTGAATGGTCTTTTAGGAGCATGGGACAACTGGATGATGCTTCAGTTAAAGAACATCATTCATGCCCAGTCAGTGGAATCTATTCCTGAGTGGGCAGCTTGCATACGCTATGCAGTTACAGGGAAAGGGAAATATGGTACTCGAGTTCCTTTTCTCCGGCAACATATTTTGGACTGTCTAATGACACCTTTGCCTCCATCTGCAACAACCACTGTTGTTGCAAAGCGATATACTTTTCTATCAGCTGCACTCATAGAGATATCTCCAAATAAAATGCCAGTTGCTGAGATAGAGGTTCATAAAACACTTTTGAATGAGTTACTGGCTAATATGTGCCATCCATCTGCCCAAGTAAGGATGCTATTTTTATATTCCTTTCCAATTCACTCATTCAACTTTTAGCTCTACTGGTGTATTCAAATTTTATCTTATTTTGCATTGTACTTTACTGGGAAACAATTAGAAAAACCTAAAAGCAATAAACAGATTATTACTCTCTTACTGATGCACGAGGACGATGATTAAAGGATGACAAAGAAAGATACTTTAATACTCCTGTTCTCTGGTCTTGCCTAATTGAAGTTTTAATGGTACAGGTAAGGGAAGCAATAGGTATTACCTTGTCTGTGCTGTGCTCTAATATTCGGCTTCATTTAGCATTTCCTCATGGCTATTCAGCCGATGAGGGAAACAGTTCCATGAAGAACCAACTAAATGAAGAAAGCTGGGTTCTTTCTCTGACAAAACGAGCAACTGATTTGATCCCAGCCATACAGAATTGTAGCCGGTTGGAGATTGTGGATACTCAACCAAGTTCAAGTCCTCAAAATGGGTTCTTGAATGGTGATGCACAAGATGATGTAAAATGGATGGAAACGGTACTTATTTAAGATCTGCCTACCTGGTGTAACTTAGATGTTGTAGTCGTTAAATGTGTACATTTTATTTTGCAGCTGTTTCATTTTATCATCTCAGCATTGAAGTCTGGAAGATCTTCCTTTTTATTGGATGTTATCGTTGGATTTCTTTATCCTGTAATTGCATTGCAGGTAAGTGGGTTGCGTCATTTCATTATTTTGCAGATGACTTAAGTTTTTTCCTGGCTATTTGATTTTTGTTTCACACCACTCCAATTATCTTTAAAAAATCTTTATTATAACAAAGAAAGGAGAATCTTGATATTCGTTGGAAACAAATTCTCTCTCAATTAGATTCCTGAGAAATGAGTTCAATTGGTCTCTCGTTTCCTTGCTGCAGTCTTTTCTTTTGTCATGTTGGTTCTTATTGGATAATGGATATATACTTGGTGTCCTTTTCTCTGTCTGCCAAGTTGATTTACTTTGGCATGGAGTACATTTTGAGAAATCTCGGCGCTCCTTTGTCTAGCATTGTAATAACTTTTGGTTTTTGAACTTTTTATTGACCAAAATGTGTTTACTTTGAAGGAAACATCAAACAAAGATCTATCAACACTTGCCAAAGCAGCTTTTGAATTGCTTAAATGGAGGATTTTCTGGGAACCCCATATCCACAGGGTTGTTTCGGAGATTCTTTCTTGTGCCAATGATTCTAACTGGAGGACCAGATCAGCCACTTTGACGTACATTCGCACTTTTATGTATAGGTATTATGCAATTGCTAGGGAATTTCATAGGCATCGACTTAATCATATGAAATAATTTTTATTTCTTCAAGATGTTTTATTTGAGACTCTATTTCATATGCTGTTTTCTTGATTCTTTTTCTTCTTCCACCCAACACCATTATCTGTTCATCCCTTTTTCTTTCTGACAATATCTTCAAGTCTCTGTTAGTTATTTATGACATCCTCTTTTGCCATCTTACTCCATTTATTGCAGGCACACTTTCATTCTCTCAAATGTGGAGAAGCAACAAATTTGGAGAACTGTTGAGGGTCTACTTAGAGACAATCAAGTTGAGGCAAGTTTCCATCTAAACAACATTGCAGATTGGTTGGTGTCAAGTTCAGATTGGGGTTGAAAAAGTTTTTATATGGTTCAAAAACTTGCATATTTATGTATGTTCATAATGCTATGGAATTCTTTGGCATGAGAGTCCACAAATCATTATGTCATTTTCTCTTTCTACTCAAACAGTTAAAACATTGTTCAGGTGAGAGAGCATGCTGCTGCAGTTCTAGCAGGTCTCATGAAGGGTGGAGATGAAGATCTTGCTAAAGATTTCCGTGATAGAGCTTACATGGAGGCAAAAGCTATGCAGAAGAAGAGAAAGCAAAGGTTATGATTACCTTTAGTCATGTTGATTGAGATTCCAATAATTGTTGTCAACCATGATTATTCTGCATATGATTATGACTTGGGTTTTCTTGTGTCTCATCACGTTATTTGGTAATTAAGAACTTACAAATGGTGCATTCATTTTTTTCCCTTTTCATTCTTTGACATAAAGATTGGTGCATGAGTGCAGAAGCGCAAGAAGTGGTGATTCTATTGCATCTGTTCACGGTGCTGTACTTGCTTTGGTGGCTTCTGTACTATCAGTCCCCTATGATATGCCCAGGTCAGTCCTTATGCCTATGATCACAAGTTTGTTGCAATGTGATTCTGATTTATGATTGACATTGAACTCCATTTGATTGCTATACCTTTTGTGACTTAAATCCTTAGCCAACCAAACATTCCTTTTTAAATTTTAACTCTGATTATTTGATTTATCCTGCTGGAAAATAGATAAGTATTCAGTTTGGGGGACATCTGAAGCTCCTCTCTCTTGTTCTGCATGTACCACGCACCTTACCTGAATCATGGAAGTTTCAGTATTTTATGAATGTATTCAAGTAATATGTGAACTCGTAAATGACATCCTTGAATTCTACTTTTCAGTTCTTAATTGGATGTTGATTCTCACGAGTGTGAACATGTTTTTTACCTCTTAAAAGGTGGAGATGTGGATGGAATATTCAAAAAATTTAATTGTGGATGTGACACATCCCAGATCATAGTTCCATCATCTTATGACTCCTGATTATTTCTCATTTGTTTCCTTCTTAAATGTTGACTTCTTGTGGGTAATATTCATTTTCAGCTGGTTGCCCGAGCATGTTACTCTACTGGCTCGCTTTGGTGGAGAGCCATCGCCAGTGAAATCTACCGTTACTAAAGCAGTTGCTGAGTTCCGTCGGACTCATGCAGATACATGGAACATTCAGAAAGATTCGTTTACTGAAGAGCAACTTGAGGTTTCTCTAATATAGTTTTCTTTTTATTTTTGGGGAGACTGAAACTTTTGTCTTTATACTTGGTTTCTTATATTGTTTATTTAAACCGTGCAGGTTCTGGCCGATACATCTTCTTCATCGTCATATTTTGCTTGATGTATTTTGCTTAGCCTAGGTAGAGAAACATAGGAATGACTGGAATGAAAATCAAAAGCTCAATGATTGAAAGAATAGAAGTAAGAAATAGTAAAACTTATTGATATTTCATTTATAAAATGAATTTTGTTTAGATTTGCACCGTTTGTTTTTATAAATTATAAGATGTCATCACCGTTATTATGGCATCTGATCCTTATGCTTTCAAGCCATAGGATTGGTAAGATCATCAGATGATAAATCCCACAACACGCAGCCTGCACTAAATATAGTGGAGCAATTCCCGTGTTTTTGTCCACAGTTTTTCATGCAAGTGACCTTGCTCGTCGTGCCCTTCCGGTGCACATATTCTGGCTTCAGGGTGATGCTGCCCCTTCATTCAAAAAAGATGCGCCGCGTTGAAATCCATTAATTGGTACAGCTGGCAAATTTCATTGACGCGGCAGTAGCAGAGTCCCATATCTTGTTTTGGGGTTGCAGGCTAGATTCTTGCACTGGCTTTAATAAACCAAGCTTGATTTTCCCCATCGTATCTTCATTTTCAGCACTTTTGAAAGGAACAGAAGGGGCAGAGGTGTTTCCTGGTGCTGCTCTGGTCTCTTGCAGCTGGAAGTCAGATGCGTTTTTTAGTAAGGAGGTTTGAGTATTTCATCCTCAAAGCATCCAGGGGCTGCAGCAGCCTGCTTCCGCCAGGCGAACCACTAGTGGTGATGCCATTGTGATAACAATCACGGAACCCTGTAAGCTTATTTTGAGCTTGGTGCTCCAGTATTTAATATTATAGTCAGTGCATTCAGGAAGCTGAGGTGGTATTACCCACCATTTGCCAAGTGATTTGGAAATTTCGGTAATAAAGGAAAACCAATGATAGCATGTTGGAAATACCAATAAATTGGGTAGTGGTAGGATGCGGTTCTCGTACTGGTTTCATAAAATAGAGTCGAGCTTCGTGATGACTTTTGCTACGAAGACTTTGCAAGGAACTTCAATTTCTCATATAAAATAAGCCAAAAGTTAACGCAACAGCTTTTTCTCTTCGGAAATACCATCTTAAGTAGTTGAGTTCTTGCAATTTAACTCAACTTTACTAACTGTTACAAAAACTTTGCAAGAAATTTCAAGTTTGTGTACAAAATAAGCTAAAGTTTAAGTATAGTAGTTGAATTTTTGTAATTTAATCCAATCTTATCAAATTCTTCGTGTCTATAAGTGTTTTTCACAAATGGTAAAGTGAACTTACGAAATTGATTAAGCCAACACCATAGAGTGGACAACAATAAGAAGACAAAAATACACGAAGCTTTATATCAAAATTGCCAACCTTTATATTAATCTTAGTACATACAAAAGCTCTAATTCTTTCTAATTGAATGAAACCTTTGCTCAAATAGAAAGTGAGCACAAGGCCACTAAGTCACTAATTTAGTTCGTAGTAGACATCCTTGACTATTTTAGTCACTACTTTAGTAGGAGACTTACCATTATCTCACTTCTAAGTAAAAGCAACATACCTAAAATGAAGACAAGACATCTCACTTATGTTCTTTGCCATGTCCTCCTACTTTGATGATTCAACCTACTAACTTTGCCAAGTCACTCATGATCTTCATCTAAAGGTGAAGGTTAGCCAACTTTCGAGTCAATTCGGGCATGGTCTGACCAATGCACACTTATGGTCAAGTTTGTTCGTCCATGATCTATCATTTGGGCATAATTTCCTGTCTAGTCTCACCAAAAACATTTTAGGCAAGTCCATCTCGCCTTAGCTAAGCCAATCAATGCCCCATGATCCATCAAAGCTAGCTGAAGCTTGAACCGTGCTTAATCTTACTTGGTTAAGTCATCTTGGTTCTTTTGACATGCCTTCTTCATGCCTAATCTATGCTAGATGTTGGCCAAGGTTTACCAATAACTGGAAAAAAAGGTTTTTTCAATTTTAAGGAGCTAACAAACCACCTCTGCCATATGAACTCGGTGCCCTGGTTAGAACAAATCAAAGGTATTCATTTACTTGGTTTTCGAATTGTCACAATGTTAGATCCTGATTCGTTTTAAATTTTACTTATTTTTTATGTATTTATTTATTTATGTTTGTTTGTTGGTTTAATCATTATTTTTTTATTGGGTCATTAATTAGAAATTTGAGGGAAGGATTAGAAATTAAAATTAGAAGGAAGTGTTAGAGATTAAGTAGTTAGTAGAGCCATAAAAGAAAAAAGAAGGGTAAAATGGAAAAGTCCAAGTAAGTGAGGGGCATAATTGAAAGAATAGGCTAATTGGTGTCTTAAAATTAGAAGAAGGGGGAAGAGAGAGTCGTGAAAGCCATTAAGGGGGAGAGAAAAACATGAGGGAAAAAGAAGAAGAGAAGAAAAATTCGAAAAAAAAGCTAAGGAAGAAGGAAGAAAAATCGTGAAAAGAAGAGAAGAATCAAGCTTCTTAAGGTAACTTCTTCATCTTTCTTCTTGCTTTAGTAAAGAAATGGGTTATATTGTGAGTGAAGAAGTAGAGAGAGAAAGGGGTTTTTGTGTTAAGAATGATTGGAGGAAGAAGATGGGTTTCTAAGATAGGTCTTGGGTTTCTAACCTAGATGGACTATGGGTAGGTTAAGTTTGAGCTTGATTTGTGTTAATTCCATTTTGTTATAATTATGGAAATTTGGAGATTTCCATTTGAATTGAAAATTGAATGAGAATTTTGGTTGTGTTAGGAAATCAAGGGTAACCTACCGAAGAGCAAGAGGAAGGGACTCATTAAATTTGGATTTTCAAGATTATAAGGTGGATAATTTATTTATAGTTATTGTGTAATGAGTAAAATGCATTATGTGTGTATTGTATGTTAAATGGCTTGCTTTGAAATATTGTGATGTGAAAATTGCATCATAATGTATGACATTTGATAAGAATTGAATTGTGAGCATGATTATGCTATGCCTTGTATTATGGCATTTTGATTAAATGGAAAGAAGAAAAATCATGAGAATGTAAACTTGTGATTGATTGAATTGAGCATGAGATTTGATTGTGTTTGAGCGAAAGAGGAACCGTTTTGTAGTCACGTGCATGTCGACATAAAGCCTTCTCCCAGCTTCCTATTTGTGGCCCACGAGATTAGATCCAAAAGTGGACTCATTTCGTTCACGGAGTAAACTTCAGTTTCTCTGTTTTGTTCATGGAGCCCTCGAGCCAAATTGTGTGTGCATTTGCATTTTGACATGTTAAGTTATGATGCGAATTGTGTGTATGTTTGGATGATTAATTACATCAAATTTGTTTAATGTGATGATGTATTGGAATTATGAATGCTGAGATTTCATTTTTGGCCTATATGAATATTCGCATATATGTTTGATTGTGTGGCTCATCGCCAATGGCTATAAATATATTAGCCACTGAGCTGTGCAGCTCAACCTAAGCTTTTTCCAACTCCTTAGGTGCAGATCGAGAAGATCAGTGATCCTTGTAAGGCATTTGGATACTACAAGCTAGCTATGCGTCTTTTGTATTAAGTTAGTGACATTTGGCTAGCTTTATAAGCATATCAGACGTTGAGCATCCATCTGTATTTGTATTAAGCTACTGATGAACGTGTTGATATGTAGCTAAAGCTAAGCTCAAATAGTGTTTGGTTTTGTTAATGAAAGATGATTAGTTTTGCTTATGATTTTCCTGAAGTGAATCACAAGTTAATATAACGATATACAAACACAAGAAGGGGGGGTTGAATTGTGATATATTATTTTGTTAACTCCTTTTTAAGGAAAACTTCTTGTTTGTAAACGTTTTTATAAAAACCTTGCTTATCAGAAATATAAAAAATCACAGTAATGAAATAAAGAAAGTTGAGAGATCTTGACACAACAATTTTTATACTGGTTCACCTCAAACCGTGGGCTACGTCCAGTCCTCAGAT
>JANZLX010000005.1:19741836-19755871 GCA_025531955.1 Erythroxylum orinocense
GTTCATGGGGCGGGGGCGGGGGATGGCATACCCGCCCCGTTGCCATCCCTACATGGTTAACAGTTTTTCAAAATTATCTGATGTTGTAATAACTACTAGAAAAGCAACATATGGATAAGGATGTCTGAAAGGGTGTGATAGTTATCACAACTGTTGTAACTCCTTGTTAACTGCTATGTTAGACTATATATATATGTGTGTAATATGTTAATGTGAAGAGATTAATGAATTCTCACCTTACTGTAGACATTCATTGTATTAATAAAACATTGTGTTGCTATATGTTTGTGCCAATTCGCTCAAACTAGAATGCACTCCAGGTGTTTGTAAAAATATTTGTTGAAATAACACGCAGATAAGATGTTTGATAAATTGTCATGCTTGCTAGGTGTTTGACTATTTGCGACTAAGAACATAAACGGTATTGTGTTGCCATTACAGTGAAAGTTTTAGGTTATGGAACAACTGGTATCAAATTACGAATCAAAAAGCACTCAAGCATTCTATGATTGGTGGACAGAACATGGAAGCAATCGGGAAAGGTTGACTCATCTTAAATATGGGTTGTGACTTATTTCAGATGATGCAATAATGCAGGTTTCTGTGCATTTGGACCAGATTGAGGAATCTATTGTCAGGATCCAGAGACAACTTGATGAAATATTGGGTGAGGTGAATTGTCAGGTTGGTGTATTGCAAGATACATTAATATTGTCCCGAAACCAAGCTGCTCCAGTGAGTGGTGCAAACTACTAAAGGCTAAAAGTTTATGATCCAAAACACTTTGATGGCACTAGGGATGCAAAGAATTTGGAAAATTTTCAATAGCATGCAACAATATTTCAAAACTACTTATGTTCCTGAAGCAAACAAGGTCATGCTTACAAACATGTACCTAGTTGGTGATGCAAAACTCTAGAGGAGAGCCAGAATTGATGGCAATTTGAACGTAGGGAAGTAGCGTATTAATACGTGAGATATAATGATCCTTGAGTTGAAGGAACAATTCCTCCCCTGCAACACTTCATGGGTTGCTCATGAAGCTTTATGGAAGCAATGGCAAGAGGGGACAGTTTGTAACTACGTAAAAGACTTCACTTAATTGATGCTAGATATTTGGAATATGTTTATAGGGGGCAAGTTGTTTAATTTTTTGGTTGGTTTACAAACCTAGGAATAAATTGAATTTTTTTGGCAAGGGGTTTAAGATATGTCGAGTGTAATAGCAAAAACTAATCGTTTAGTAGATTTATGTCCAAATAAAGACAATTAAGAAATGGCAGGGACTTCTAATCAATCCAAACATAAAAAGGACTAGAGGAACAATAATGACAAAAAAAACAAGAGGGAAGGCATAATCAATATAATTAAAGGGCAAAATGTATGACAACAGTTTTGCCCAAATAAGTAAAAAAGAGTAAAAAATTGCATGCTTTATTTGCAATGGACCATATTTTAGGAGGGAATTTTCAAAGCAATAGAAGTTAAATGCAATTGCAGTCGAAGAGGATGGTGAAGGTGAAATTGCTACCCTGGTAAATCCATTGCAGCTGTTGAACACAATAACCAATGAGGTGAGAGCTGCTCGTGTCTCTCTTTTGCATGTCACAGTTCAAATAAACAAGTTAAAAGTGGTAGCAATGGTTGACACAAGTGCAACATATATTTTTATTGCAGACCACATTGTTGTCAAATTTGGGATGAAAGTAAACAAAAACAGAAATTAGTTGAAGATAGTAAATGTCAACACACAAGATGTGGCTAGTATGACTTATAATATAATTGTTGGAATGGAAAACTGGAACGGGAAGATCAACATTATAGTTATACTATTGGATGATTTTAATGTTATCTTCAGTACTGATTTCTTGTGATCATATAAGGCAGTGGTATACCTATACCTAGGAGGACTTCTATTCATAGAGGAGCATAATCATTGTTTTATAAAATGTTAGGATGTTGTAGGAGTAAAAGTCAGCGGGAATTCTACGATTACTTTGGTGATGGTAGTTAAGCAAGGGTTACAACATTAGGAACCAACCTATCTTGCTGCTATGGTTGAAGTAAAAGAAGGGATTATGATGGAGGTGCTACATTCGATTGTTCCACTACTGGAGATGTATTAGTATGTTATGCCAATGGAACTCCCAAAGGAACTACCACCTAGGAGGGCTATTGATCATAAAATTAAACTAGGACCTAGTGTAGTCTTTGCAACTTGTGCTCCTTATCGGATGTTCCCATGGAATTTATTTAGTTAAGGAAACAACTGAATGAATTGTTGGAAGCAGAATATTTTCAACCATTAAAAGCTCTATATTATTGTCTCCTGATTCGTTTTAAATCTCACTTATTATTTGCTTAATGATTTATTCATGCTTGTTTGTTGTTCAATTATTTTTATTGGGTCATTAATTTAGTATGCTTGAATAAAGATTGAAAATTAGTTGGAAAGCTTAGGACTTGGTTCGAATTAATATGGAGTTAGTGGATTGAAGGGGTTAGAGCCATAAAAGACAAAAAAAGGGTAAAATGGGAAAGTCCAAGTAAGTGAAGGAAAAAAATGGGGAGAATGACTAAATAAAAGGGCTTGAATTAATGAAGGGAAGGGAGAGTGTCATTAGAAGCCAAAGAGGAGAAGAGAAGAGAAAACGTAAGAGAGAGAAGAGAAGGAGAAGAAAAATAAAAAAAGCTAGGGAAAGAAGAGAAGAATCATGCTTTTTAAGGTAAGTTCTTCATCTTTTCTTCTTGTTTATTGAAGAAATGAGTTGTGTTGTGAGTGAAGAAGTTTAGAGAGAGAGAAAAGGGGTTTTTGTGTTGGGAATGATTGGAGGAAGAAGATGGGTTTCTAAGATAGGCCTTAGGCTTCTAACCTAGATGGACTATGGGTAGGTTAAGTTTGAGTTCGATTTGTGTTAATTCCATTTTGTTATAATTATGGAAATTTGGGGATTTTCATTTGAATTGGAAATTGAATGAGAATTTTGGTTTTGTTAGAAAATCAAGAGCAACCTACCCAAGAGTAAGAGGAAGGGACCCATTGAATTTGAATTTTCAAGATTATAAAGTGGGTAATTTATTTATAGTTATTGTGTAATGAGCAAAATGCATTGTATGTGTATTGTGTGCTAAATGGCTTGTTTGAAATGTTGTGATGTGGAAATTGCATCATAATGTATGACAATTGATAAGAATTGAATTGTGAGCATGATTATGCTATGCCTTGTATTATGGCATTTTGATTAAATGAAAAGAAGAAAAATCATGAGAATATAAACTTGTGATTGATTGAATTGAGCATGATATTTGATTGTGATTGGGCGAGAAAGGAACCGTTTCGTATTCACGTGCACGTCGACATAAAGTCTTCTCCCAGCTGCTCGCTTGTGGCCCACGAGATCCAAAAAGTAGACTCATTTCATTCACTGAATAAACTTCGGTTTCTCTGTTTTGTTCACGGAACCCTCGAGCCAAATTGTGTGCGCATTTGCATTTTGATATGTTAAGTTATGATGCGAATTGTGTGTTATGCTTAAATGATAAATTACATCAAATGTGTTTAATGTGAATGCTGAGATTTCATTGTTGGCCTATATGAATATTCTAAAATATGTTTAATTGTGTAGCTCATCGCCAATGGCTATAAATATCTTAACCACTGAGCTGTATAACTCAACCCAATATTTTTCCCACTCATTAAGTGCAGATCGAGAAGATCAGTGATCCTTGCAAGGCATTTGGATACTCCAAGCTAGCTAGGTGTCTTTTGTATTAAGTTAGTAACATCTGGCTAGCTTTATAAGCATATCAAGCAATGAGCATCCATCTATATTTGTATTAAGCTATTGATGAACGTGTTGATATGTAATTAAAGCTAAGCTCAAATTGTGTTTGGTTTTGTTAATGAAATATGATTACTTTTGCTTATGATTTTTCAAGTTTTATATTGCATTTCATACTTCAGGTCTTTAATAGGGGTAAAATTAGTGTTCTAACTTCTGAGGAAAATCTAGAATAATTTTAGTTGGATTAGACAAAGTTGTCTTCTAAAAAGTGGTAGCTAGTCTTTTTAGCTTCCTAACGGTGTATCGTCTTAGTTTGTATCATCTTAGTTTGCATCATCTTAGTTTGCATCGTCTTAGACTGTATCGTCTTAGTTTGTATCGTCTTAGTTTGCATCGTCTTAGTTTGTATCGTCTTAGTTTGCATCGTCTTAGTTTGCATCGTCTTAGATTGTGTCGTCTTGGTTTACATCGTCTTAGTTTGCATCATCTTAGTCTGCATCGTCTTAGTCTGCATCGTTTTAGTCTGGATTATCTTAGTTTGCATTGTCTTAGTTTGTATCGTCTTAAGTTGTATCATCTTAGTTTTGTGCACCTTCTTATGCACTGTTCATCTTATATTTTCTATTCCATTTGATCCTCTTAGAGGCCGAATTGCACTTTGAGTTCTGCACAAAAGTTGTAGATCTCGAAGTCCTCTTTCAAACCGTCTAAACATGTATTCAATCCGACATCTGTAGCAACAGTTATGGCAATTGCTTTAAGACATGTAAAATATGAGTAAAGACATAAACATGTTGGATTCTTTTGGCCATAACTTCTTCATCCAACCTCCAAATGAAGTGATTCTTGAAGCGATAAATTCCTAATATGTTTTTCTACTTTTCCACAAATATTGATAGCCTTTGGTGTTGAATTTCAAAATATTGATAAAAAGGAAGTGAGGGTTCATTGAATGACCCCATAAGGAAACCCGCGTACGTTCTTTGACTTTGAATCGATAGTTGGGCTTCGGAAACGGACCCAACACGTAAGGTAATGTCTCCCTCCTAAGTAGCCTCCGATACTGGTTTATTTTTCCATTCAATCAAGAACTCCATCCTCCAATTCTTCTTCTGTTGCCTCAATATTTGATGATACAAAATTTTCTCAATTTGATTGTCAAACTATTTCCTTACAATCGATAGAGTTCTTTTTACTTGACTCCTTTTAGGATTTGTTGAATCCTCATGATATGGTTTGAGGAAACTTACATGAAAAGTAGGACGTATCTTTAAATAATCATGTAACTTGAGATGATAAGCTATGTTTTCCACCTTTCCAAATATCTCGAATAGCCCATCATAATTTGACACTAACCGTCTATGAACTTTCTTACTACTAATCTTCTAAATTTACGGAGACAGTTTATAAAGTACCTTATCCCCAATGTCAAAGTCAAGTGATCTTTTTCTTTGATCCGCATATTTCTTCATCCATTTAGATGCTTTGCGAAAGATAATCTCTTACTTTATTTAACAATTCTTATTTTTCCTTCGCAAATTGGTAAGCAGCTAGACACTTTCCTCCTAACATCTATTAGGCTATCTCTAGAGGGGTAAGTGGTTATTATTCTAGAACAATTTTAAAGGAATTTTGTTCGTCGTCAATGATCTGTGCAAGTAATAACAAAACTGTATAGTATCAAGTAAACTTAGTCAATTTCTTTAATAAGCCTTTGACTCTTTCCATTTGATGATCCGTTTATGGGTGATTAGCAATTGAGAACTTCAATCCACAACCATCATGTTGAAAAGAAACGTCCAAAATTGACCCTTAAATCGGTCATCTCAGTCACATACAATGTCTGTCGAGACCCAAAAGTGCTTCACAACATTTTTGTAGAAAAATTCCCTAACATTCAAGAGATGCATAGCTGGAGTTGGCAAAAAGACCACATATTTGGAGAATCTATCAACCACCACCATGATTGAAGTCATGTTGTCCACCTTTGGAAATCCACTAATGACACCTGGTTGCTTAGGTATTCTCTTATTCTTCATATCTAGCTCTTCAAATTACTCTCTCAAACTTTGAGATGTGAAGTTTTAAAGTTTCAGCTATTCAACTCATACTCCTAGTAACTTTTTTATATATGCAATTGGATAGACACAAGAGTGGTGAAAACTCCTTAGACCAAAAGAATTAAACTAATCTTACTAACTCTCAGAAAACGACGTCAAAAACTTGATCAAGTAGATAAGTTTTACAATTTCTTAGCCCACAATATACCGCAAGCGTAAGGGTCGTGAGTGTAGTATATGATGTATCGATCCCTCAAGGAGTTGGTGAACTAATTGAATTCTAAGTTGTATAAAGCCTAAAGGATAACTAAAATGAAAAGGAAACTAAACAGAAAAGTAAAGAAGCAAATATGGATCGATTGAAATTAAATTGTAAAATTAACATAAAGAAATCACAATTGAGCACCACCAATGAGCAATCAAAAATCACACAAAGAAGATTAGCCGATTATGAGAAGGGAGATTTATACTATCATCAAATGTTAACATGATTACTTTTGAGTTAAAAAGGTATCGGTCCTAGACTTTCGAAGGGTAGATTACTCTCTCTCAAGTTATAATTATTAAATCATAAATCATAACCCCTAATTGAATTATGAAATTTGCAATCTCTCAATTAACAAAAAGCCTACACATCCAATTAGATCTTAAGCCCTCTAATAGACTATCAAGTCCTCACACGAGATCTCTCTTCGTACAAATTATCGATTTGATTATTTGCGTGATCTATTAGATTGTTTAACTCTCATTACCTAATCTAATCCTTTTACTATTAGTTCACTATCTCGATTTGTTACTGAAGCATACAAATACAACAAATAATCTCAATTCCCAATGTATTAACATCAAAAGAAATCACATTAACATTGATTCAAGAAAAAATCCCTAAAGGGTTATAGAACATTATCATCAAACCTAAATCCATAACTATCAAATCTATCTCTTACATTTAAAAGAAAGAATAACAAAGATAAAATGAAAATGTCACTTGGAATGGTCAGGATGGATCAGGAAGACAACAAGAATAACATCCCTTCTTCTTCCCTCTTCCTTTCTCCTCCTTCTCTCTTCTTCTTCTCCTTCCTTGGATCTTTCCCAATGTAGCAAATGGAGGCAAAAAAATAAGGTCCTCTCCCCTTCCTTCTATAGCCTTTTCTAATTAGGATAAAAAATAGGTTTTACTCGGTCCAAAAAAGTCCAAAATATCCCTCGAAAAGTTGAGTTTAGAAGCTGGTTCGCATCTGCTGTTGCGCAGACCACGATCGTGGTCTGATGACAGGGTCGCTGTCACGATTGTGGTAGATCAGGCCACGATTGTAGCCTAATGATAGGGTCTTTGTCACAATTGTGGCCGATCAGGCTACGATCATGGCCTAAAAAGTTTCTATCATGATCATGGCCTTTGTTCTTCATCTGAGCTTCCTTTAAATCTCCTTTATTCTTCAATATCTTATCTTAAACACTAACAAATACATCAAGCACATCAAATACATAAAATTAAAGCTCAATAGCATGCTTTAGCCTATATAACACTCAAAACAAAAATATCTAACCAAATAACACAATTCTAAACCTAAACATACATTAATCAATTAATTAACCACTAAAAACATACTAAAATGCTTACTAAAACATCATGCAATCTACAACTATGAATAAGCACAACACAACATTTTGCATTCCTAATTCCCACTACTAGTAGAGAGTAATGTCATTAGGGCTAAAAGTTAACCCATCATTATTTCAAAGAGCCATGACAAAGATTTATGACGGTATCTTATCAGGTGCTTTAATTTAAATTGATGACATCATGCTTTATTCTCAGACCTAGCAACAGGAGGGAAGAACTTTATTTTTACAGTGCTTGGCAGGTCAGCCATTGAAAGGAGGAGAGGAAGATTTCTAAAGGGAGTGATAACGATGATATGCTTTTGAGGTTGAGAGAGGAAATTAGCTAGGATATTCTAGTGGCCTTTGATGTGGTGAACTGTGAATTTATAGTAGGAGAACCATTCTTGCTAACGAAGCAATTGGCTTTTTGGAAAAAGTTTTATGTTTGGATCCAGTATTTTTGGAAAGGACGTATTGTCCATTTCTACAATAAATAGATAACGACTAAAGTGGAAATTAAACTCTTATATACCTCTTTTGATTGCCATAATCTCTTTGTAGATTATGCGATAATGTTTTTCTAAGGGTTTAAATTGTCATATAGCATGTACACAGTAAAGCTTTTTTTCTTATATCTTCTCTATTAAAATTGGTCCCCAGAATTCTTCATTAGCATCAGTCTGCGGGATTTGTTTTCCCTTTTCAGGAATATTCAATGGAGGTGGATGCTTCCTGATCTTCTTTAATTGCTTGATTGTCAAGATATCCTTTATATGGTAGTAGACAGGTCTCAGAATGAGACAACAATCATCTAGATTCCATAAAAATTGTCATCATAACAATTAATGGAGTTAATGCCTATAGAGTAGATTATGAATTACAAAAGATAATTTCATACTCCTTATCTACACTCTATTCATATCACTACTCTAATTTTGAGAAGTTTGAAGGATGGAATAGTAAAATCCATTTTCAGTAAGCTTAAAGATTCCTAACAAAGGAAAACGAATCTTGTAGCCTGATGCTAATAAAGAATTATGGGGAGCAATTTTAATAAAAGAGATAGAAGGAAAAAGGTTTTATTATGGATATGCTAGTGAACAATTTAAACCTTCGAAAAGGCATTATCAATAAAACTTGATTGTTTTTTCTCCATTCTCGTGTAACCTTTCTCCTCTTTTGTCGGAGATCTTGAAAATTAAAATTTTATTTTACAATAAGTATGAAAATTATTAAAATTATTAAGAGAATTAATTTAATTCCTAAATTCAAAAGTTAAAAAAAATTAGTTATGGATTCATCGACTAAATTTGAACCTTTTAATTTTTTATTAACTAATTAAGGATTTTTAAATTTTAATAACTTTATAAAAATTCTTAAACATCTGAAATTATTTAATTTCTCTTATAAATTTATTTTTATTATTAATATTACTTGTACTCAACTTCAAAAAAATTTAGTTGATCCAAAAATAAAATAAAATAATTAATTAATATTCAATAAATAAATATAACAAAATTTATTAAAAACATGGTTAATTTATACTATATATTCATTGTTTTATCTAATAAAATTGAAAATGACTAATTCTAATTTCTAACACATATCTCCTAATCAACAATTGTAATTGCAGCTAGCAATATTGTTGGCAATTAAATTGCCTAGAAATAACTTGTTTAACAAAACATACACTAAGAATTTTATTAATACTTCACACTACATAACTCGCTAGAGTTAAACACCTTACAAAACATTCGCACCTTTTTTCACTCCCTTTTCTTTTTGATTCTTGTACAATACATATGCTGTAACATTCCGTTCCCATATTAAAAGTTAGAACCTAAAAATACAGTACATGTGAGATTAATGAAAGATTAAGAAAAATGCGTTTTTCATGCTCATGCATGTTGTTAGCATATATGCACGTGAATTTAAATTTTGCACACATTAAAATGATTGTACATGCATTCATTGATATTTCGGGTATAATTGAATTGTGTTATGGTATGATTGAGAATTTCAAATTTGTTGTATTAAAAATTTATTTGGTGAGTATTTTTTGTTAATTTAGAATTTTTGGAATAATTTTCGAAAAGGTTGAATATTACTAGACTAGGAGAAATTCCTCTTGGCGAGTAAATTGATGGATGGAAATAGAAATAAGAAATACAAATGATATTGGAGAATTTTTGAAAATGACTTTGAAAATTTGGAGATGACTTTAGAATTTTTGAGAAAATGATATTAAAAATTGGGAGACAATTGTAGTAAAAATATTAAAGTTCGTTGGATTAGATAAATAAGAACTAGTCAAAACCTTAAAAGATGTATGAGTGACAAGTGTCACTTGTAAAGTTGATCTTAAAAGCCTACTACTATTCTGTTCACTTAAAAGACAAAATATTGTTGTGTTTTTAGATCTTACGTTCTTCTTCAAGACTTTCTTCATCTTTTGGAAGCTTCATTTCTTCCAGAGATTTCTCACCCTCATAATGCGAGCCTTGCTCTCATTTTTCGCTTGCTATCTCTTTGTTATCTCCTTCACTGTCACTAAAATACCTAACCCTATAACCTCAGACTGTTGATGATCAAGTGTTATTAGAAAGTTACGGATTCTTTAGATTTTGAAGATTTTGGAGTTTTAAAAAAGTAAGCATTTTATGGTTTTTCATTGTGATATAAGATGAAACATGCATCAGATTAGTTAGTTGTCGATGTTATAAAATGAAAATGTTCATATGCTGAAAACATGAGTGAAAAACCAGAGTATATAGCATGTGTTGATTTTTCAGATTTGATGATCAAAATGTTATAAGAGGTTGTAGAAATGATTTTTGGAGTTGAAAGATCAACTAAAATGTGTATGAGATTAATGCAGAAAATTCGTGAAAAATGAATATGTAAATGCTCTGTTTATATTGATGTCATCACTGTGTGTGTGTATATATATATATATATACACGTAAGTTTTGGAGTGTTTTTAGAGATGATTAAAAATGAATTTAAAGTTAAGAGATAGGTTTATGGCAATGTCTGAAGATTAGAAAGAATGATTAAAATGATAGTTAGAGTAAGAAAATGAAATGAATGCAAAAGAATGAAAATGCAGAAAAAAGAAAGTGAAGAAATGTAGAAAACGTGAAGAATATGTGTGAGTGTGATTTTCTGTTTTTGATGATTATGAAAAATGATAGATTTTGATTTGGTTGTGATAATTTGAGCTGAAATGAAATAAAAATGAAGAGGAAATATTTAGGAAATAAGCTAGAAATGATAGAGTAAGCAAAAGAGATGAATTAAGATGAAAATGACGATGAAGAGTGCTAGAAAATGTATAGATGCAGTGTTTTCACTGAACATGTATCTGTATTTTAACCATAACTTGATCTATAGGCATCCAAATATGATGATTTTAAGTTAAAATTAAACTAGACACATATGGCTGTATTTTACATCCAGACATCGAAATTGAATTCTATCTCTAAGAGTTTCAACTTTTGGCTTGAATTTGAGTTTTGGGATTCTGTCGTGGTTTGGGAATAGTCTGTACTTGTTTTAGTATAACTTACAGAATACTCAACCAAATTGCACGAAATTAGTGTCATTCAAAACTTAAGACATAAATGCACAATTATTCAGAAGAGTGTTTTGCCTAAATCCTTCATATTCCTTATCAAAATGACCAGGAAAGATTAACCCGAACGTCTGTTTTGAGAAGAAGAGACTTTGTAGTGCGTGAACTTGGAGAAGAAAAGAGGGGTTGCACGATCGTGCTTCTGCATGATCATGATATTTTGGAGAAGTCTGGAAAAGCACGATCATGCACAAACACGATTGTGACTTTTCTAAATGCTTACCAAAGTGGACTAATGTGAACATCCTTTACTCTTTTGGCTATAACTTCTTCTCCTGACCTCCAAATGACATGGGATTTGAACCATTAGACTCAAACACATTTTTCTACATCTACACAGAAACTTATAGCCATCTGAAGTCATTTATGAGAGATTGAGTGATAAATTTGGGATGAATATGATGAGGAGTTCTAGAAAATTTATGAATAGAGTATTTTCATTAAACATGCTTCGGTATTTTGACAATATCTGGTTCTATAGTTATCCAAAATGGAATTATTTTTAATTTGAATTTAACTAGAGACTTAGGGATACAAATTGTTTTAAGAAATCGAGTTTTAATTCAGGCTCTAAAATTTCAGATTTCTAAATTAAATTTAAGTACAGGACACTGTTTTGGTTTATGAATAGTTCAAGATATTTGGAGTATAAATTTCGGATTCCTGAACCAAATTGAATGATCTTGGTGTCATTAGAAACGTAAGAGATAGAAGAAAAATTTTAAAGAAAAAATTTTTGCCAAATTACTTCATTTTCAGTGTCAAATTGATCAAACACAGTAGACCCGAAAGTGTGTTTCAGGAAAAATCTGAATTGACCAAATGAGTTAAGAATTTTGATTTTTATGATTTTATTGAGGTATAAACCTAAGTACAAATTATACTTAGGTGATTTTGATAAATGATTGATTATATGACGAGAATAATGGAAAAATACCCGGGATTGTCATTAAATATGTACATAGTCAATATACAAAATTATTCATAAATGAATACTTATAATTGTGCTAAGTTATTAATGTGTGTGTGCAATATGTGTATTGCTTAATGTTGATGTGCAAGATAAGCATCCACATTTAGACGTTTCCAGATCTTGGAAGTAATTGCTAGTCTGGAGCGTACTGTGAGTCGACCTAGATGGTCTTACTTACTCTTTGTTCTGTTTAAATTCTATATTGAATTACTAATGAATGTGATTGTGATTATGATTGTACTAATTTTTGGACATTAAAGGTCTGAGATTTTTTATGCATGAATGTGATATTGAAGTGCCACTTAAATCTGAATTAGACGGAATATGTGATATTAAAGTGCTACTTGAATCTGAATTAGACGGAATATGTGATATCTCAACTTGATTGTTAAATTGCGTACCAAGTTTTGAAGAAAAATGTGAATATGCATAGGAATGAAAAAAAAAGTGATTCTCAACTTAAATGTTGAACGCCAGAATAAAGTTCGATGACATGTGTAAAGTGAAAGAAAGTCACTGTTTGATCCTATGTGACTGATGCATTTCATTTCATGAATGCATGAAAGATAAAGGTAGTTGTGACTGGAGTTGCCAATGAAAAAGAGCTTAAAGCTCAGAATGTGAAAAGAGCCTCAGGCTCAATTGTGAATGTACCTAGTATCCACTAAGGGATGTGGGACATTATCTGATATAGGTCGGTATCCACAAAGGATATGGGCCAATAAAAAGGCACTCGGTCATAACATTAATAATTGAAAGTGAGTCTCACAAGCACTACATATGCATATGGAAGTATGATTTAAATATTTGAATGATTTCTAAATATGATCTGTGTTGAATGTGAAATGTGAAATGAATGATCAAGTGATATATGCTTAAGTGAATGTTTAATGTATGTGACTCAATCTGATGAATTGATGAACTATATGTGTTATATGATTGAGTGAGCTATCGAGGATGGTCACTCATTGAATTTGCAAAACTCCCCTAAAAATTGCAATGTTTTTCAGGCTTAGAAGAATTACCCCTTTAGGCAAACGGGGTTATAGCCACCGCATTAAAGTAAGAGTTAGAGGTTGGGAACAGTTCGCGTTTGCATTGTATTCTTTATTTTTGTATCGAATTGAGTCTTTCGTGATTTTTGTATCTTGTGTATTTGAATATTTCTGTTGTGTACAACTTTCCAATTGGAAAAGTTTGTAAATGATTTTGCAATGTAATGACATTATGATTGTAAGTGTTTTGTATCTGTAATGGCCCAAGGGGCTACTGATTTGTTGATGATTATAATAATTGAAACTCTTATGATTGACAAAGTTTATTAATAAAACAGGCCGAATTTGGTTGTTGATTTTTCACAAATGAGAGTGTTCAACGAAAATTTTTATAAATAAAGTAGGCCCTATTTGTTTATTGATTTCTGCATACAAGAGTGTAAAAAAAATTATAGTGAGTTTCGAGTGTTTGATTGTTTTAGCATGTCACCCTTACTGGGTATGCCCTCGAACATCACTCAGGATGTCGGGTATGTGTCTTGCGAGAGTGGGATGCTACAAAGAAGGTTCCAATGAAGTATAATTGCTAATCAAGTTATAATATATTTTTCATTTTGTGGAAATGAATATTTGGATCAAGAAACACTTTAATAAACTTATTATAGTTTCTTGCATTGTTCAGGCAGTAATGTACTATAGAAAATTAGTCATTGAGCATACAAAAGGAGCTAATGTCTCATCAAAGATCAAGTATGTATTTAGGAAGTTTCTTTTAATTATGATGATAGTTGAGATGGAAATTGTAAGATTTAACAAGTACTCACTACAGTAAAACCTCAATAAATGAATATTGTTAAGACCTGAAAAATTATTATCTTATACGGAGTTATTAATTTATCAATAAATTAATATTTATTAATTTATAGAATAATTTTTATTTTGTACATTATATTTGTCAAATTAAACAATTAATTTTT
>JANZLX010000005.1:19768856-19792735 GCA_025531955.1 Erythroxylum orinocense
AAAAATATACATTTAAATCCTTATGAGAATATCTCACTTGACAGTTCATAGGTAATATTAACCATTGGGAATTCTCATTTTGGTTAATTCAATGATCATATCTCCATATGCATCATATATATATTTAACTTAGTAAATGAGATCTACTAATATCGATCCAATAGATACTATTACATATATATTTATCTAACCAAATCATTAAAGTCCTTATTTGATGATCCTATGATCAAGAACACTTTTAGATTAAACCCTAAAGACTTGACTCTCATTATCATAATCTCTATTATGATGGCAAGTGTATAAATTTAATCAAGCACTTATCATTTTAGGATAAAAACAATAAACATAATATGATAATATAATCATTTTCCAAGTTATTAAACAAAGTTAATAATCACAAAACAAAAAAAAATGTTCATTATATTACATAACGATTGGGTCATGGGCATAATTCCAATACTTTTAGGTAACTTCTAGTTTTTCCTTTTTGCCACTCCATTTTATTGAGGAGTGTACCCTGTTGTCAACTGATGCTTAATTCCATGCTTTCTTAAGAAATCATCACAAATAATATATTATGTGCCTCCATTTGTTCTCAAAGTCTTGATATAATAACCACTTTGTTTTTTAATATACACTACAAAATTCTTAAGTACTATGCCTCAAATTTCTGCTTCAAAAAACAAACTAATTCCTTCCTGTTATAATCACCAATAAGTGTAATAAAGTATTTTTTACCTCCATTTAATGGAACCTCCACATAACATATATCTAAATCCACATAAACTAATTCCTTCCTGTTATAATACTTTGTAGGAAATGGATCTCTATGTTTTTTCACTCATTACACATGACTCACAAATCTAGTCAGGAACTCGAATGGTTGGCAAACCTGATCTTCGTTTGAAAGAAACTTAATTTTTCCAAAATTCAAGTGCCCAAGTCTCATATGTCATAGCCAATTATCATTGATAGTTATAGTATTTAAGCAAGAAGTATTACTGTAGTTAAGATATGTTAGAAATAGAATCATGCTTTTTTTTTATATCACTCACGGTGCATCCATCTTTATTGAAGTGTAAATCATAACTCTTTTCTAATAGTTGTCCAATGTTTAATATATTGTGGCAAAGAGTAAGGGCATAGTGCACATTAGAAATATAATTTAAAGACCCATTCTTCAATTTAATGACAATCTTTCCTCTTCCCAAAACTAAACTAGTAGTTATCTACAAGCTTTATTGAAGAATGAAAGGATTTATCTAATTCGAAAAAACTTCCTTGCTTCCACTTAAGTGGTTGCTGCAACTTGAATCTAACAATCATTGACAGTTGTCACTGTTACTAGTTTCATGAGGAGCCATCAACAATGTCTCTGGGTTATTATTCGCAGTGACTCCAGCTCGATTATTTTTATGTTTTTATCTTCGAGCACGACATTTTCTATTGTAGTGATCATATTTTTTGCAATTATGGCACTGAATATATGGCTTGCACTTAGATTGATAGTGACCAAACTTTTTGCACTTGTAACATTGAATGTTAGATTTATCTCAAGGAGTTTCACTCTCTCTTGCTCCAGCCTTAGAATTGGTTTTAAAATTTTTTCCTCCTTTGCCTCTAAAATTTGAACTTCTTTGAGTATGTTCTATTTTCTCTATTGTTGTTTCCTTTTCATTTCTCAAATTTACTTGCGCTTTAGAACTTGCTTTGATACATATGGTGATATTTCATTCATTCGCATTTCACAAGACTCTAATGAGGCTTGCAAATCATTGAATCTTGAACTCCAAACCTTTAGACTCTTCAATGGCTGTGACAACATAATCAAACCAACTTGTTAACATGCGCATGATCTTCCCCATGATATCTTTCTCTATAATTTTTATGACCATTATTTTTCATCTCATTGATCAATTTGTCCTGAATACTTTCATCCTTTCCTTGCTCCATCAACTTGTATTGCCTTTTCAAATCTTATGTTGCGTTTGGATACCGTCTTCAATATGCAAAGACGAAATGAGATAAAATTTTGGAGACAGCGAGGTGTTTGGTTGCGATAGACAGAATAGAAAAATCTGACTCCGTCTCGAGAACAGAAATGTATTTGGTTGCAGTGAACATAATAAAAAATAGTTTTAATGACTAAAATGCCCTTGCAGTATAATATGATTGGAAAGATATAATTTATTGATTATTTTATAATTGTATCAATATTTATTTGAAGTGCATTTGTAATTTTTTAATTGTATCAATAATAAGAAAATTAATTTTGTATTATTATTATTATTATTATTATTATTGTTGTTGTTGTTGTTGTTGTTGTTGTTGTTGTTGTCGTTGTTATTGTTGTTGTTGTTATTGTTATTGTTATAGTTATAACAAAATTTATAATAATAACTAATAATAAAAAGAATAATAATAAGAAGAAAATTTATAACAATAATTAATAATAATAATAACAATAATTAATAATAATAAGTTTAAAATTTATTATAATAATAATAATAAGATAATTAATTTCGTATAATAATAATAATAATAATAATAATAATAATAATAATGATGATGATGATGATAATAATAATAAGATAATTAATTTTATATAATAATAATAAGTACAAAATTTATAATAATAATTAATAATAACAACAATAGCAATAATTAATAATAATAATAATAATTATTATTATTATTATTACTATTATTACAAAATTTATAATACTAATTAATAATAAAAATTATTATTATTATTAATAAGATAATTAATTTCGTATAATAAAATTAATAATAATGTTATTATTATTATTATTATTATTATTATTATTATTATTATTATTATTATTATTATTATTATTATTTATTGTTATTATTATGATAAGTTTTATAATAATAATATTAAGATAATTAATTTTGTATAATAATAATAACAATAATAACAATAATAAGATAATAAATTTTGTATAATAATAATAACAATAATGACAATAATGATAATGATAATGTTGAGTTTAATAATATAATTAAGAATAAAAAATTGCTTATGTGGGGAGAGGTATTTTTGATATTTCCTTACGTGTTTTGTTTTTGTTCTTAGGATAAGAATTCTTGTACCACAGTTTTGGAAGGAACAAATTTTTTTATCGAAATAAAAATGAGCGAAGACAGTAAGCAAACAATACGATGGACAGAACTTTTGTGTTTTTTGTTCTTTTAACTATGTTTGCTCTTTCATTCGTATTAAGCATAATATTCCAAGCCTCCCTTGTTATTTTAGCATGAGATCTTTTTTCAAGAATCTACAAAACATATTGACAAATTAAAAACAAGGTCATTTCATTTAACGAACGATCATAAACTAGTTGTAATTCTTCAATTGTTAGTTTTAATTTTTCTACTAAGCCTTTCTCCAAAATTTCACCATATTCATTTCTTCTCAAATATAACTCCATCAAGTGTTTCCATAACGCAAACTTATTTTTGCAATCAAACTTTAAAAATTGATAATTGCATTGGTTAAACTTGTTGAACTTTAGTTGTTGAACTCCGAATTCATCTTAATCTACTTAAGCACTTTAACCGAGCTTTATTCATCTTAATCTACTTAAGCACTTTAACCGAGCTTTAATGCCAGATGTTCGCAATTAAATTCCTAGAAACAAACTTGTTTAACAAAACACACACACAGAATGTTATCAATACTTCGCACTACACAGGCCGTTAAAGAGTTAAAAAAACACCTTACAAAACTTTCACTCCCTTTTCTTTCTGATTCTTGTACAGCACATATATAACGGCCAAATAGCTATATTTATAGAGTAGAGTCCTTAATAACAGACTATCATTGCCAGCTTCAATGAAGCTGTCCAAAGGAGTTAAAAGACATCAACGCACAATCTAGAAGCATGTAGTAAACCGAGTTCAGTTTCTAACAATTACTTTCTTTAATTGTTCTTCTCAACCTTCTCTAATAAAAACTCAGAGATCCTTGCCTGCAATTAATCTACTATATTTATACTTCACTCTGTACTATGTTTCTTGGACTAGCTCTCCGATGTTGCAGTCCACCTACTTAGTTTTCCCTCTTTGGATTCAGTAACGGAGAAATCCAAGTACCCTCATTGCATCAGCTTAATCTTGCACTTATAAGCCCTTCTATGGATGCTGTCAATGTACACAGGGTTACGCAGAAGCAAAAAATAGTGAAGCTTCGAAGCACAATCCACAGCGTCGTCCAAGATTCTATCTTTCTTTGCTTGAAAAACATCTCCACTGGAAAGTATATGGTTAAGGGCCAAAAATTCACGGCTCCTAATACACCGAGGACCTGATTGAAGTAGGGAAATGCCATCGCGATTCCTGTTGTAAACATCACGAACACTGTTCGGAAACACAGCCTAAGCGGATTTAACTCAACGGCTGGTAGTAGTTTGAGGGTGTAATTGTTGTGAACAAACCAGTTGCTGGGGCATTTCATAGCAAGCCACTTCTCTGCACTTGCAAATAGTGGCTGGCAGTATACCTAACATGATCAAATGTCAGTTTCAAAACTACAAGCAACTAAACCATACATTCTGCACTCTGCGCTCACTTTTTGCTGCCCAAAATTAAGATTTTCTGATCGTGTAGCTTAAGCACAGATAGCTATACCTGATAGCCACCAATCAAATGAACGACGATGCTCGCATTAGCCAAGTCAACAAGCCAGTATGGCTCGTAAAAGCCAAACCCTGTCAAGATGTTTCCTGGAGTGTCTTCTCCAAAGGCTGCGTAACCAAAGCCTCCACAACAAAGATAGAAGAATGTTGTAACAAAGATAGATATTGTAGAAGCCTTCTTCATGGTTTCATTTTCGGGTGGAGGAGATCTTAAAGTGTCCTTCATTTTTCCCAGATTAATCAATATCAGTCTTTAAATGGTTGCAGATTTGTGTATCATATCAATGGTAGCTTCTTATATATCAAGAATCGATCAGACAT
Source organism: Erythroxylum orinocense (assembly GCA_025531955.1). NCBI lineage: Eukaryota > Viridiplantae > Streptophyta > Magnoliopsida > Malpighiales > Erythroxylaceae > Erythroxylum > Erythroxylum orinocense. The sequence continues at coordinate 19,773,836 of JANZLX010000005.1, forward strand.
CACACCTGTATCTCAATGAGTATAAGGGAATATGGAAATGCGAACTCAATGTCTCCGACTGCTTGTAATACCTTCCATACTTTATCTAATGCAGTGGAAGCTGAGACTCCTGTAATGCTACCTTTAACGTATCCATTTTCTGCATATTCAATGTACCATAATTAATCGTGTATCAAATAAAAATTTCTATTAACACAAAAAAATCGGATTATACCTACTACTTTTGCTACACCAAGTCCAAAACCTATGGAGGCATAGGAGAAGGACATAATTGCGGCAACAATTGATAGCCATTGTATGTTATGGAAATTTGGTATCTGAGATAGTATTATCTGAACAAGTCCAAACATTAGCATATATGAAGTGTCTCCGTATTCGCATGCAGCCTCGTGCCCTTCTCTGTGGTAACAGTTTGATTTCTGGATTGCCCTTCACAAACAAAACAAGGGAAAATGAAGTTGATGAAGATATAAAAACCAAACCCCTATGAATTGAAATAATTAGAATTTGGATAGATTAGATTAACATGATACCTCATACTGATAGCAGAAGTAATTGTATAGGCAATTCCATTCCCACATAAGCTTACTTGTACAAAGAAGTTACACAGCGAAGCATTCTTTTTCCCTGGATTCACGTAAATCACCATCTCAATTTTTTCATAAAAATGTTAAGAACTTAAAATTCTAAGCACGTTTCACTCTTAACTGCATCCGCTTGGTATGTTTAGACAGACAGGTATTTGAGTATAACTGGAATAGCAACTCAGTAGCTAATGGCTTAAAAGTTTTGAGATAGTACTTGATTCAGTCTAATACGTGCAGGTATACATGGCACCGCATAGAAAATTCAGTTCCAACTTTAGAACCAGATATTGTTGTTCTAACATTCTCTTCGTATCCAAAGATAAGATGAAGGTGGCTAAGTTGGAGGTTTCTTCTCAGGAATAGTTTTCTTATATCTAATCAACGTGAAAGAAACCCACTACCAATTGTTATTCTCGGTACTCAGGTTGGAAGTTGGAAACTTAAAATCCCAGTGTAATTTATCTAAATTCTATTTTATTCAAATTCCAATATTTAGTTTGGTAGACTGAAGAGGCATTTGTAAATGCCGATTTTACAATATTATTATAGAATAGGGATTTGTGATTCAAGTTCAGAGGGCAAATGAGATGACTTGGACATGAGAATTCTACCCAAATATCTCTTCCAACCACCATTCAACTATTGATATATAGTCGTAGCTTCGAACTTGAAGCTTACCTAAACTCATGTCAACAGCTTCATGGTAAGAGGTATGTCTTCTAGGACCAAATTCAGGATCTGGGGATCGATAGCAATCTGAGAGAAGGTAAGTGGAGAGAAGTGTAATGGCAGCAAAAACCAACATGACCAAAGGACCTGCAATCCACCCTAACTGAGCCATGCTCCATGCTAGTGATAGGACTCCTGATCCTATCACTCCTGTTATTATGTGTGCCACGGCAGTCCATAAGGTGCCTTCACAGAGATCAAGCCATTTTAGTCAATATAATCGTAAAAGACAAGTTTAAATTCTAAGAAAAATCAAATAAAATCATTTTCATTTTCATTTTCATTTTCCACCCGCACTGGAATTTACATGGCTATATATCCTAATTCCTGATTCCTTGCTATTACAAAAGTTAGAGAAAAATGAAAGCACAGAGAACGGCTTGTAACCGAGAACTACTTTTGTTCTGGTTGTCCTTCCGTTGCAGGATCGTCTCTATGATAACTCTTGAGCTCTTTCCAATCAGTCAGGACCGCAAAAGATTTAAAGGACACCGAAGATGAATCGAAATTTTAAAGAAGTGCAGAAAAAAAAAAAAAGGAATGAAAGAGCATCACCAGTTCTCTTGAGAGTAGTCTCCGCCGCATACGCAGGCAACAATTGTGCCTCTAGTTGTCCTGTTTTTTCCAGCATGGCTTTCCTGCAAGAAATCACGGTAGCTCTTTGAATCACCCTGCTGATTTATTCCACAAAACGATCACGTGGATTACAGTAATGCTAGGCTGCTTTTTGATCAGAGGATATTGAGTTGTATACGCTTTTTATTTGAAAAAGCCTTCGTGTCAAACTCGAACTCGTGAAAGTTGTGGTTGTTGGATGCGAGTTGTTGACATCGTCTTTTCTTTCGTTTACTTATTTGTTAACATGATAAGTGGTGTGGGCGATGGACACCTGGATCACATATTTTGTTTTGTGAACTGGGATGAAATCGTCTGTTCCACAATTCCTATTCCCACCCTATGCAATACACGACATCCACACATTTAACCATTAATAAATAAGACAGCTTTAAATACGTGGATGTCATGCAATGGCACACGGTAAGAATAGGGTTTACGGAATAGATGATTTCGTGCCTCGTGGACTGCTTTTTTCTGACGACAATTCTAATACTGTAATTTTTAATAATAATAATAATATTTATATAATTTTATAATATATAATTTTATAATTGTATAGTTTTTAGGACGTCTTAATTTTAAAACTTCAAAAAATTATGTTATTTCTCTTCTTTAGTTTTGTTTTGGAAGTTGTTTAAATTTTAATAATGATTAAAAATATTTGTTTGATCTATTTTTTTTGGCGTAGATAAATTTTTTATTTTATAGAAACAGAAGAATATGTAGCGCTATTCTTCTGTTTCTATAAAATAGCGCTGAGAGAACACATATTAAAAGAATAACAGCACAAAACTTTTTGAACTCACGTCTCCCAATCTACTAACTCGAGTACTCCTTTGATTAATGTTAAAGGTGTTTATTCAATTTAATGATAAAGAAAGTATGTCTGTTATCTGTGTACGTGCCGTTTTAGTAGCCTTTATGGTTCCGCGTGTAAAACTAAGAGGACTATGAGACAGAGAGACTTTAGGACAAAACATAAACTGAACAAGAAATGTCGGCAACTTGGGTGAATCTAATGTTGACAAAGCACGAGAAGAATATGTTGAATACGGAACAAAGTAGGATTTTAATGTACGGTATTACATAATATAAAAACTTGAGAATTCAAAATTTTCAGCTTATTTTGGCACTTACAAGTCCTTGAATAGATCCGATTAATCCCATGACTGTTACAAGCAAGCACACAAAGCTAAATGTCCTAAGCACAATCCACTTTTTAGTCCAAGCCCCTACTTTCTTCTGCACAAAGTACATCTCCACAGGAAAATATATGGCCAAAGGCCAGAAATTCAGGGCTCCCAGCACCCCTAGAACTTGGTTGAAGTATGGGAACACCATAGCAAGACCAGTGGTTGATGCTACAAATGTTGTTCTAAAACATAGCCTCAACATATTAATTTGAAGGGGTGGAAGCAATGGGATTTTGAGGCTGTAAAACTTATTCACAAAGCTGCTGTTTGGGAACTTCCTGGAGAACCAACCTTCCACAAATGCAAACACTGGCTGGCTATATATCTGACAGGTAAACAAAAAATCACAAGGCAAGACTTCCAAGGCCAACACGTATAATAGTTATCCATGAAACTAATCTGATACTATAAGTTTCTGCTGCGTTAACAAGAAAAACAGTTCAAAGGTTTCTTAATAACAATACCTGATATCCTCCCACCAAATGAAGAGCGATGCAAGCATTTGCAAAATCAATGAGCCAGAAGGGTTCATAGAACCCAAAACCTGTAAGCAGATTCCCAGGCGTACTGTTGCCAAAAGCTGCATATCCAAAGCATCCACAACAGAGGTAAAAGAAAGTTGTAACAAATATTGCAATCATCGAGGCTTTCTTCATGATCTTGTTTTCTGGTGGATGCGACTTTAAGGTATCCTTCAGTAACAATATCCTCAATTCAGTTCAGCTCTTAGAATTTGAAATAATTCTCTGTGCCAGCTAACACTCTGTAAAATTTAAGAAAGTTGAAGCCAAACCTGTATCTCAAGTAGAATAAGCGAGTATGGATAGGCAAAAGCAATGTCAGATAGTGCTTCAAAGACCAAAAATAGTTTGTCAGCTGTCTTGGCAGCTGGTACTCCGCTGATACCCCCTTTGATCTTCCCATTTTCTGCCATTTGACAAATTAGAAGTAATTTTCGTTGCATACACGCGAAGATCTATTGACCTTTATATAGGACTTGGTGAGTTAATGGTAAGTTGGTAACCATTATATCTGAAAATCTCGCTTTTCTGACAAAGTAGGATTTAGGAATGATATAATCAACATAAAAATAAATAAATAATTGTCAATTAGGGGACTGGTACCTATAACTGTGGCAAAGCCAAGTCCCAGTCCTATAAAAGAGTAGGTAAAGGACATGATTGCTGCAAGTAATGAGAGCCATGCCATGTTATGAAAATCTGGTATCTGAGACATTACTATCTGTACAGCTCCAAATAGCAGCATATAGAAACTATCCTCATATGTGCACGCAGCTTTGTGCCCTTCTTTGTGATAGCAGTTTGATTTTTGAATAGCTCTGCGTTAATTCAAGTGATAGGATATGAAAATCAGCTTTTAATTTTTTTTGCACAAAGTGTATTTGATATCAAGCGACGGAGCAGCTATCTAATGCATGCCATACATTGGATAGTAGTAATCTCAAGTGATACCTCAGGCTGGTTGCAGTAGTAATAACATACGCAACAGCAGTTCCACACAAGCTTACATATTGTAGCAAACCACACATCCAGGTCTGTGTTCTACCTGAACTATCACTATACCAAATTAGGAATACCAATACCTATGTAAGAAGCATTCTTCCTAACACAGTTCTAAAGTCAAAAGGGTACAGCGTTGAACTACCAAGATTCACGCGAACAGCATTGATGTAAGAGTAGTTTCGAGTCCCGGTAACAGGGTGAGGTGACCTATAGCAATCGGAAAGAAGAAATGCAGAAATGTAGGTGACAATCGCAAAGCAAAGCAAAGAGGCAGGCCCTGCTATCCATCCTAGCTGCGATGTACTCCAAGCTAAGGATAGAACTCCAGATCCAATAACTGCTGTTATAATATGAGCTACAGAACTCCACAGTGTTCCTAAGTTCCCACCGACAACAAATTTAAGTTTGGATTCAAATGAAAAAGAAAAACTCAAAATAATATTCTAACCAGTTCTTGATGGGTGGCCATCATCATCATATCGACCATCTGCTAGCTCATTAGGGTGTTCTACTGCCATGATTCTTGATCAAAGAAGTTTACTTTGCCTTCTGACAGCAACGAGTTAAATGGTATGATTCATATCTATCTATCCCATCCCTATCACTTATTCAAAATTCCCCTGCACTTCTGGCCAACAACTTCGCAATGGCTATAGAGGGATTATTTTCATGCAGACCCCATCACTCTCTCTATGTATATATAGTTGCTCTCTTCCCTTCACCCACTTAAAAGAGTGTCTGAACACTTGAGATAGGATTAATAAGAGAAATCATAATTACTTGAGCTTAATATTACGAATTTTGATATGGCCTAATCCATCCTCCGTCACTTTATCATATCGGTTTGTCCTTACCTCTTTAAAGTGAATATACAGTATCGAGGACAATAAAGGTGGACCTTGTGAATGATGTAAAAAGAAAGAAAAGGAATCTGCTGTCCATTCCATGTTCACGATAGCCCTCATTCGTCCAATAACACGGAAACATCGAAAAAAGTCGGTTGTACCTGTTCCATCACAAACACGACCTTCAATCTGTAGTAACTTGGGTTCATTCTTTTTCGCTAAATCTTACATTGGATAATTACGAGGGCATGTAAGAGTTTATAATAATGTGTAAATCTTACTTGATTATGTTTTTTTTGTCTAATATATCTATCAGATGTCCAATCTTACTTTAAGAGGAGGTATATCAAAAATTTCACATCAGACAATTATGAGAGCGTTCAAAAGTTTATAATAGTGTGCAAACCTCTCCCTTTTAAGCTAAATTTTGAGAATAAGTTAGGCACTTTCTAACACTCTTACTTTCAGTAAATTCCCCGTGATAATGTGACCAAGATTCTCCCATTTTCACTCAAAAGTTAGATGCTAATAACTTTATAAGCATGCAGTTTGGACGGACAAATGGTTCCAATCGCTCTGGCCCTGGAAATTCATGGTGAACATACCAAAAGTTAATAGCTTTCTCTTGCATATTGGCACGTCCATATCCATAAGCTTCTTTAAGTTATCACAAGAAGGGCAGGTCGATACATTGTCGACGACTTAATTTTGTTTCTAGTTCCTTTTTCTTTTTGGGCGAGGCATCGACCTTTCACCAGAAGACGTAGATATGGTTGCACTAGCAGTTCCATTAACGAATCATTATCGTCCCGGCTTTTGAGCCTGATATCACCATCCCCTTCAATGGTCCTTGAGATCACGCCAATCAAACCCAGTAAGATGTTCCTATCCTGTAAGCCCTTTACTTTTACAAGTTTGTGTCTCATCTTTTTTTCTTTCCATGGCTATTGGCTGGGCTAGAAATATTCTCGCGTGCTTCTACTTCACTGGAAATATGAAGCTACGGTGGTTTACTAATCAAACTGAAGATTTACCTTCCAACCACCATGCTATTGTTCTAAGCAAAATTAACTACGCGTAACAATTCCAAAGAACAACAACAACAACACACAGAATAATATCTCTCTATCGAGATATTGTCGGTTGAAAGAGAGGGAGAAACAAGCTAAGTTAGCTGCTGAAGAAAAAGGAGATGAAGACGAAACTTTGTTCCCTACTTGCTTTATTGCTTTGCAAAAGAATGTGCACAGGTGGTCTGGTTCGTAGTTACTGACTTTAGTAATCATGTGACTGGAAATGGAAACCTCTTAAATTAGCTAATGACTCAGAAGCTACCCGGGTAGTTTTGGGTGGTGGAAGCATTTCATCTATGACAAGGAAACGGCACAGTCAAGTGGTCCGAGCGCCATACAGATTACAATTTGCAAAGTTTGATGTTGATATGTTAGTACTGAGAGTGATGAATCAAAAGAAAAGTTATGGCTAGATTGCAATGGCTAAGGCTAAGAATATTTGTAGGCCAAAATTGTAATTTAACTTGCTGCTCATAGTAGACCCCACCAATAAATAAAAAATAATAACTTATTTTAAAAAATCAGTTGATAGGATTGATGCAACATAATGCGGCCTACACATAAATTGGAGCTTTTAAAATATAAAAAGAAATTTATGTCGATAATAATATACCATTCGTTTAATCCAATTTTACGAATATTGTACCAAATTTAATATCTAATTAGGTTATAATATAATATTACATCGATACTAATTAATATTGGGTATTGTTTCTAATAATTTTTTAAATTTATAAAACAATTCTTAAATTTTTTTAAAAATTACAAAATAGTTTATTGTCATATTGTACAATTGTACTGTATATTTTTAATCTTATATCCAAAAATTATAATAATAAATAATAATTTTAATTTTAATTTAATAATTATTAATAAATATAATTAAATTTAAAACATATTTTTAAAATATATAAATCTCTAATAAATTTTGTTTTAATAATTTAAATTTTATAAAATAAATATTAGTTTATAAATAATAATTTCTGAATGATTTATTTTTAAAAATAAAATATTTTTAAATAAAAATAATTTTTATTTTTTATTTAATTTATAATTATTATTAGTAATAAAAATATTTATTATTATTTTAAAAACAAAATTTTAAAATTCACAATAATTATAAAAATTGAAGTAAATAAAATAACTAATTAAAAAAACTTTAAAAGGGGAGAGGGGGGAAGACAGAGAGATAAAAATTTTAAAAATTTTGCAACTATTTTTTAAAATTTTCGGTACCAACTAGTACCGATCAGTATTATCCGAAACGGGCCAATACCGATCGGTGTTAGAACTTGGTATGATCGACCCTTTATTTCGTACCAATTTTGGTTCAGTATAGTATGTACCAACTAGTACCGACCGATACCAATCAATACCGATCAATATTAAAACTTAGTATGATCGACCCTTTATTTCGTACTAATTTTAGTTCAGTATAGTACGTACTAGTCAGTACCGATACGAATCGATATTCATATAACTGGTTTAATCCCATTAAAATTTTCATCTATTTTGAATGAATTTAAACATTCTAAAATATTAATGTTAAACCAGTCTTAGAGAGTTAAATTACACCTTTTGTCATTTTCCCACTCAAACTAACCTTTACGATCAAAGTTGTTTTCAAGGCCAACTTGGATGACAATTGGTTTGAGACGCTGTAGATATGGGCATTTGAATATTAGGAGGTTAGAGCAATTAGTAATACAACAATTGGTGGATGACATGCCCATGATTGAACAAAAAGACATACACAATAAGTGAGGATTGCTTATGGGAAGGTAACATCGAAGAAACATTTCCAAAAGACAAAGCTAGAAGGGCTTTAATTCCTGTTGGATTGGATTGATACGCGCCGACATTTGCAGCTCGATGCTTATCTTATCATCTCAATGATAACATCAACAACAACATTATTAAGCAAGTTGAAGATGATTCATTAGAGGTAATTTAGGAGCGTACAGACTTGTCAGAAGGAAAATAATTGTTGGATTGAAATAAATTTGGAAAATCAAGTAAAACTAAATGACTCAATTCAAAAAAAATCAGGCAACATTGGTTTCTTGAGACTATATGCAACATCAAAGCATTAAGTTCAATGAAAGTTTTAAATATGCAACTTAATTTATTATGCCAAAAGTATATTTTGAACCTTAAAATTTATAGTAAAAATACAACTTAATCTTTAATGCAAAACATATCTTAAATAGATGAAAATTTTAACATAGTTAACTCTTATGTCATGTCAAATGTCACATTAATTTTTACATAACATTATTTATATATTTTAAAATAAAAAGTAGACTCCATTACATAATTAGTTTTTTTAAATCAATCTGAAAGTGGATTTCACTATAACATAGTCGGATCAATTTATATATATATAGTTTACTATGAGCTCCACTTGTCATGTAAAGTAGAACTTACCTTTATAGATTTCTAAAAATAGGACTCACCTAGTAGGCCAACTTTTTGGAAAAATAAAAAATAATATTATGTCTGTATTGATGTGACATTTAATTAATAGAGAATTAATTTTATTAAATTTTTATCCATATAAAGTTTATTTTGAACGTTTTAAATATGTTAGAATTCAATTTTAATGCTTCAAAATGTTAAGAGTTTTGTATTCTATTATTATAAACGTTAAGAATTCACATGTAATTTTAGCCTAATTTAATACTATTTGTCTTTTTTGGTTATTATTGCACAATATAAAGGGCTATCCGTTGGTTTGTTATAGCATCATCTTGCTTCAATAATTTTTTATATTATCAAGTACATGTGTAATAGACACAACGATATGAAATTGTAGGCTTGGAGAAAAAGGTGTACCGTTTAAAAGAAGGAACATATGTTATCAAGTCTATGTCTAATAAACACAAAGATATGAAATTGTAAGCTTGGTGAAAAACGTGTATCGTCTAAAAGTACTTTATAGACTAACAAAAGTTCCATAGATTTTTTGCCACTCATAACTTTTACAAAAAGTCATAGTGAATCCACGCTTTATGTTAGGACCAAAAGGAACATATGGGATAATGATTTTATGTTCATATGATAATGATCTCATTTATATAATAGTACTTCTTTAAGTGAATTTGTGATGACTGATTTAGTATTAATGATCTTGTAAGGTCTAAACCCTCAAATCCTAATCCTACAAACTTGCCATTGGGTACAAATTTAAAGTTTAAGCTTGATGACAATAAGGAAAATACTGATGCAAATCTTACAAAAGTTTACATACATTAAGTTTGTTGTCAAAGGTTTATGCAAAATCTTTATCAAATTTCAATTTAGAATTATAAAATGCAGCGACGGATCCAGGATTGTAGTCTTGAAGGGGCAAGGGCAAAATTTTTTAGTCTTGGGAGAAAGGACAAAATTTTTTAGTCTTGGAGAAGGGGGGCTGGGTTTTAGTTAACAAAGCATTCCTAACAAATTTTTTTGTCTTGGGGGGGCTATAGCCCCTACTAGCCCCCCTGGATCCGTCGCTGATAAAATGCATCTTTTGTTATTTTAAATGAACAAGTTCTTATAGCTCCCATTGAAGATAAAAAGAACACTATTTGATCAAGTGAGTTCTTAACACATCATCATCATCGTCACATTCAATTTGAAATCTCTCAATAACACATGATTTTGGTAATAACAAAACATATTGCTTACTCTTAATAAATTTACTTTTGTTAATATTGATAGCTTTATTATAATGAACTAAAGCAATATATGAACAATCAAATTCAATGGAAGGACTAAGTGAATACAGGAGCTAATTGAATTAATTAAGCAATCAAAAGATGAATATAATCAAAGTGGAACATACATGCAATTCAAGAGAGATTAAACGCCAATTTAAGTCAAGAAGACAAGAACAAAAAATGAATAGAGTCCTTCATATGTTAGCCTAAGAGTTTCTATAGGTTAGATGCACAAAGTATCAAAAAGTTATAAAATAGGTGATTTGTGGTCGGCTAGACCATCAATTAGATGATGGGCTAACCAATAGTTGGTGGGTGGATTATGTGTGGCTAGCTGATGCCTTTGTCAAATGTGCTTGTACTTGTCAAAGGTAGACTAGTTGATCTTTCTTATAAACTAGTTGCTATAATGATTAATATAAGATACTAAGATATATTTAAGTGATAGTTTAATTACATATCATATCTATGTAAGCATGACATCTCATGCCATGCTTAATATAAGATACTAAGATATATTCAAGTGACTAAGATACCAACAGGGATAAAAAAAAAAGTTTAGTAAGGATTCCTCTTCACTTATAGTAAAGAAGATGAATAAGGGTTCCACTTCACCTTAAGAAAGGAAGTTGTTCATCCTTACAAATTATTACCTTCACCTATTAAAGAAGAAAATGGTGAATTTTCTTAAGGAATTTATGTTGGTCAAAAGTTATTTTATCAAATCATTGTAAATTAGTTTTGTCTCTCTTTAATTATTATTGTGATTGCTTTGTAATTTTCATATATGAAATTGCTATAATCATTCATTAAAACAAGTAATTCATTTATTAATTTTCAAATAGGTCAAAAGCTCTATCTTGTATGTCATACAGGACCAACAAAAACAAATGAGTATGTTTTCGTATTGGGTTAGGAGGTCATATGATGGAGTTCAAAAAGCCAGCCGTCCATTGCCTTATGATTCTAAGAAGTTGAATATATCACTAACAAACACCACAATTTGGTCAAGGAGAATTTTGAGTGATATGAAGTGACTTGAAGAGCAATCTACAATCTTCTACTGTGAGAATTAATCTAAATTACCACAATCAAAATCTCAGTTCTGATTTATTCAAAAGATGATTTTCTTATTTTAAAAGTGTGTCCAGGATTATTCTTTATGGATGTTGATGAAGCTGAGTTTGTAGGAATGTTAGAAAAAGTGGATAAAGAAATGTTGCACCTTATGCTGTTGGCGGCCGTGATGGTATACGCAATTCCACACCCGTACAAGCTCTCCTGTGCGAAGACTCCACACAATACTTGGTGTCTTTCTCCTGCTCATCAAGTTTATTTCAAACATCACTGATTATTTCTGATCCCAATAAAATATGAATATATACACATAGGCAAATTAGGCATTTATGGTATGAGGTTGGACTCGCATACCCAAATACAATTTTACAGCATCCGTCAAACTGCGGACTCTGCCAGGACCATTCTCAGGATCTGGGTATCTGTACAAGTCACAGAGTAGGGAAGTAGAAACAATGGTAATAGCTGCAAAGACTATCATTGCCAGAGGACCATAAACCCAACCAAGCTGGGCCACACTCCATGCAAGTGACAATACACCTGCCCCTATCACTCCTGCTATTATATGACATACTGCAGTCCAGAGTGTACCTGCAATGAAATAACTGGCTTTTATTAAAATCTCTGATAATCAAAAGCACCACTTGAGTGTGAACGTTGCAGTATAGTGGTGAGAATTTTCTTCAGACCCACAACTGAATGCGATGTGAAATCTGCATCACTTCACCACTAACTTCATTAAACAGTCTCACGTCAATTTAACAAAGACCTGCAACCACTAATTATTCAACCGGAATAATACCCCATGATCCGTATGAAATTCTAGGAGTCGGAAACAGAGATTACCTGTTCTTTTCAGAGGCTTGGCCGACTCATCTAACAATGAAGAAATGCTTCCAAGTAGTGGAGATTCTTCTCTTACACCACCCATATGTTTTCTGTATGTTTTCAGAACTACCAAATTACACCAACTAATAAAAGTAGTTAGGGAATTGCACGTGATGGCTTTTTCCTTTGATTTTGTTAGGTATGGAAGCCTGAAATCATCACGTGACCAGAAGAACTGATATGTCTAATCTTCTACTGTTATTGGTTTGTTGCTTTTGTAGTCCCACCATTATAGGATTATACAAATGTAAACGTTTGCTGAAGTAATCGACGGCGATTTATTGTCAAAGGCTCGAGGCCGGCTTCTTCTGTCATTTTTCTCTCTCTAAGCCCTCGTAATTGCCGTGCTGTCCCTCTTAATAGGGTTCTTTCATTAAATTTTTGGAAATAAAAGAAGCATGTTAGGAAAATTCGTACAGAAACCTATTAACTGAGTTTGATTTTTTTAAAAAAGAATTAAAATGGATTAAAAAGAATAAGAGTTTAGTAAATCTATGATCTATTATCTTACTAACATGATATCAAAATACAAACCAAACGACATTGTAGACTACAGAAACGTAACCGTGTAATATATACCTTTTAGCTTTAGTTTGGATCGAAAGAAAGCAAGAGAAAAGAAAGGAAGAGAATTGAACTTCTTTTAGTTTCCACCATTTGGATAAAAATAAGTAAAGGGAAAGTGAGAGAATAAAGAAGAAACTGAAGGAAGTTTGGGCCAAATATATTTTTCCTGTAAGAAAGGAGGAGAAATCTAAGATAAGAGAACCCAATATATGTAAATTACCATAGTATTCTTATCTGTGTATGCTAAAGTTTTATAATCAAGAGCATAAAAGTCTCAAAAAATTATTTTGTCCAATATAAGTTTCAATTCCCTCCTTTAATAAATTAGGGAAACAAACAGAGGAAAGAAAGTCATATTTCTCTTCCATCCTTTTCTCCTCTTTTTCCCTCAATATTTCCTTTCCTTTCTCTTGTGCAAATAAGGATCCAAACAAAAGCTTAATGTATTATCGGAGATTCCAGAATGGGTTAAGTAAAAGGCCCTCTTTTCAATGTTTCACCAAAAGCTTCGTAATTAGGGCTCCAATGTCTCTGTCGTCAGCGTCTCCAGGTTGCCATGGAGGTAAGATCTTTCTGGTTTGATTCTCGTAACGTTTTCTTTTCTTTATGTCTTCACTCACTTTCCCTTAGGAAACACGAACAGTCTTCCTGTATGTTTGTGCTCCGACTATTATCTCTCTTCTCCTGACTGCAAATCTTTAGCACCCGCGAAGGATTTGACATAACCCTTTCATAGAGGAGGGCTTCGTAAGGTAAGAACTCTACTTTAGACTCCTTCAGAATTGTTGTGCGTGTTATAACTGACTAGATTAGGTTATGAAAATATTGCTCTACATACTGGTTATTCTTGGATTCTCGTTAGAGTCTCTAAGAAATAGCTAGTCTCACGTTGCATTTCTTCTCTAACTTGTTTATGATAAGTTGTTCTCTAATACTATTATTGATGATTTTCATGAGGGCAAGTATGCCTCTTGCCCTTTTAGCAAATCTTCTATTATTCCTCTCCCGTCAGATTTCCTAAATTCAAATTGTAAAGGCTACCATGTAAACATCCTTGTCGTGTTTGAGTGCATGGTTCCGTAATATCTCTTGGATAATGTCATTCAAATTGTTGTGATGGCTATTGAGTGCACATAGAGATGTAATTTGTCTCCATACTCTATTAGAAAACTCACAACTGAAAAATAGATGGTCCCTATTCTTATCATCTAGATTGCAAAGGATACATATTTTAGAGGAAGGGAGGAATTTTAGTCTAGACATAGTGCTTAGTCTATCCTTCATGTCTAACCAACTCAAGAAGCTGACATTTGGCTTGGTAGTATTTTTGCATATCAACTTACCCCATCCTACCGTAGGTATTGTCTTATACTTCAGTTGTTTTGTATGCCGATTTGTTATGTCCCTTACAACTAGCCCTTTCCAAAAGTATGTATCCTCTCCTTCATTGTATCGATACTATGGTATCGATAGAGCTCTAAGCTCCTCATAGGAAAGAGCCCAGTTACTATTAGCAATTAACTATTGGTCTTTAACTTTTTTTGAAAATCTATCTAGAGTATCCCTAGCGATCAAATGGTGAATTAGAGCTCCCTGACCTATCCAATTGTCATACTATAAGGAAATTCTATCCCTTGCCCCTATTCTGCAAGTAATCTGATGTTGTTCATCCACCAGTCTAAGAATTTGGTTAAAGAACCATGAAAAATTGTCTTTAGTCCTGATTGCCCATAGGATAATGTTTTGTTTGTCCATGAATCCAATTTCCTTTGTATACTTTCAATAAGGGGTAGACATTCTCTAAATTTGAGTTTTCTCGAAGAGATAGGGATATCCAAATAAGTGACAAGAGGCTCTTGATTACCCATTCCAATGATAAGAGAAATATCATCAGCTAGGTGTGCAGCACTCTTTGATAAGATGAAGAAACTTTTTTGAAAATTGATGCTCAATCCCGACATCTCCATAAAGGTTTGTAAGGTATTCATTAGTACCGTAATTGAGGGGATATCAACCTTACTAAAAAGAATTAGGTCATCTACAAAACATAAATTGGTTAGTGAAAGCAACTTATACTTATTATGAAACTTGAATTCTGGAATCGTGGAGATCTTATATTTCAACATGAGGGTAAGAGACTCCATGTAGATTAGAAATAGGTCGGGAAAAGATGATCCCCTTGCCTAAGTCCCCTTTTGCCTTCAAACAACTCAGCGAGACTTCTATTGATCATGATCCTAAAAAAAACCATTGAAATACACTCTTTTATCCGATTGATAAAAATCTAAGGGAAACCGATAACTTCCATAATCTGCAGTAAAAAACCCCAACTAACACTGTCAAATGCCTTCTGGAGATCAACTTTTAATGTACAATTATGGTGGGATTTTCTTCTTGTGAACGCTTTCAGAAGTTCCTGCAAAATTAGGATATTGTCCCCAATATTTCGCTTGCTTAAGAATACTCCTTGGTTTTTACTGATGATTTAGTGTAGCATAGATTTCAGTTATTGGTCAGTATCTTAGTGATAATCTTGTTGCTAAAGTTAGTATATGAGATAGGCCTAAAATCACTTCATGTAGTAGTGTTATGAGTTTTTGGAATCAAGCACAAGGAAGTCTTGTTGATCTATTTGAGAATTACTCATTTTTTGAAAAATTCATGCCCTACTTCTTTCATAATATTCCCCCCTTATATTCGAAATTTTTTGATAGAAGAGTCCATCTAGTCCATCTAGTCCAGAAGCCTTCAAGCCATTCATTTTAAAAACTACTACTTCTGTCTCTTAATCTATGACCTGCCTTGTTAAGAGATCCCCCTTGATCTTCAAGAATTTGGGTTCCAAAAGCATTAAGTAACATGTCAGTTTCCTCATAAAAAAACCAGGAAGGTTGATACAATTCCTCCTTTACAGACTTATTTTAGGAAACCACGTGGGCCTTCAGTCAGTGATACACGTGGGTCCTTCTCTAGTGCTGCTGTATTTCAAATAGATTCTAATTCAGTTCCTTATCCAGTTGAAAAGATGGTTGTTGAAATGAGGCACGGTTATCCTTGGACACAACTTTTACCAAGTCCAACACACGTCTCCATTCTTTGACCCAGTCCAAAGCACGTCTCCAAGATCATGTTTATGTTTCCTATTTTATTTGCTTAATTGTAGTTTTGTTTAGGTCGAGTATAACCGTTCCCATTGGTTGTGATTATAAATGCACCGTGGGGCTTAGCTTTGGGTATTCGGAATTTAACATTATTATTTGCTTATTGGGAGGTTTGTCCACTCCACACGGACTGAATTGTTAATGAAATAGTGTCGAGATTATTGCATTATTTCACTTAGTAAACTCGCTTTATCTTTATTTGTTCTTTTCATCTCAGTCTGATTTTCAAACAATTGCGTGTGTGAATGACTTTCCAAGCTGCAATGAACGACTTGTTTAGACCATATCTCCGCAAGTTCATTTTGGTGTTTTTCGACGACATTCTCATTTTCAGCCCAAGTACATAGCAACACATTAATCATCTTCGCATTGCCTTCCAATTGCTCTCCACTCATTCATTTTTTGCAAATTCAAAGAAATGCTTATTTGGACAGACACAGATTGGGTTCTTGGGACATGTGATATCTCCAGAGGGTGTCGCAGTGGACCCAGACAAAATTTCAGCAGTTTTAGAATGGCCAATTCCCCAAAATGTGAAAGAACTTAGAGGATTTTTGGGGCTCACAGGTTACTACAGGAGATTTGTTCAAGGTTATGGTATTCTTGCTCGCCCTCTGACTGAGTTGACGAAGAAAGATAGTTTTCGGTGGTCCTCTACTGCTGAAGCAACTTTCAAACGCATAAAAACAGCTCTAACTACAGTTCCTGTCTTACGTTTACCCAACTTCACGTGGCCTTTCACAGTTGAATGTGATGCATCGTCAGCAGGCATTGGGGCCATCCTTTTACAACAAGATCATCCAGTAGCATATTTCAGTAAGGGACTCTCTTTTTCTAACAGACTTAAATCTACATATGACAGGGAATTGTTAGCATTGGTGCTTCTTTTACAAAAGTGGAGACATTATTTATGGGGACGTCATTTTTACGTCAAGACAGACCACTCTAGCTTGAAGTTCCTCCTAGATCAACGAATCACTACAAATGAACAACAACGGCTCTTAATGAAGCTCCTACCTTTCAATTTCACAATTTTGTACAAAGCAGGCAATGAAAACAAAGGGGCAGATGCACTTTCACGTCGACCACAACATGCTGAATTTTTAGCTTTGATAATCCCAGTTCATATGGATTTCAATGATTTACCAAGAGCTTTACAAGCTGACGTTTACACCAACAATATAATGAAGCAGATCCGTGAGGCACCAACATCTCAGTCTAATTTTCAGTCTGATAGACGTTTACACCTCTATCATAAAAATCGGTTAGTAATTCCCCACTTACCTGATCTGAAACGCAAAATCCTAATGGAGTCCCATGACACACCTACCGGGGGCCATGGGAGCTACTTAAAAACATTGAAACGGGTGACTGCTAATTTTTTATGGCCACATCTAAAGCAAGATGTCAAGATTTTTGTTCAGAATTGTTTAACATGCCAACGGAACAAGTATCAGACTTTGGCTCCAGCGGGTTTGTTACAACCCTTACCATTGCCTGACCAAATTTGGGAGGACATTTCACTTGATTTTATTGTTGGACTCCCTGTCTCAGCAGGTTTTGACACAGTCCTGGTGGTAGTGGACAGATTAAGCAAATATGCACACTTCCTGGCTTTGTCCCACCCTTTTACTGCCAAGATCGTAGCAGCTTTGTTTTGCAAGGAAATAGTTCATCCGCATAGGATACCTAGATCCATTCTTTCTGATCGTGATGTCATTTTCTTAAGTGCTTTTTGGTAGGAGCTCTTTCGTCTCAATCGCACTACGCTTCGTATGGGAACAACTTACCACCCACAGTCTGACGGCCAAACTGAGGTGGTTAACAGATGCCTTGAGACGTATTTACGTTGTTTCATTCACGAACAACCCAAATCATGGTCCAAATTTTTAGCTTGGGCAGAGTATTCATACAACACAAGCTTCCACTCGTCAACTAACTTGACACCCTTCCAGGTTGTATATGGTAGAGAACCTCCTCCTTTACACCCTTTTGTTCCTGGCGAGACTAGAATTGCGGAATTGGAGGTACAGTTGCGTTTTCGTGATGATATGCTACAAGTCTTGCGGTCCAACCTTTTGAGAGCTCAATCCCGAATGAAAAGCCAAGCATACTCCAAACGACGGGACTTGACATTCGAGGTAGGTGATTCAGTATTTCTGCGGTTGCAATCTTACAAACAAAAATCGTTGGCTAAACGTATCTATCACAAACTTTCACCACGCTACTTTGGCCCTTATACCATTATCCGCAAAGTGGGACCAGTTGCTTATGAACTATGACTTCCTCCCTCATCTAAAGTCCACCCCATCTTTCATGTATCCCTCCTTCGACCAGCAAAGGGATTCTCCATTGACACAACACCTCCACCTTTACCGATGAACTCTGACTGGAAATGGTTGTTGAACCTGAAAACATTTTGGGTCATTGTTGTTTACAAGTTTCAGGTGTTCCTACACTGAAATTATTGGTAAAATGGCTTCAACGTCCCATAAAGAAGGCTAGTTGGGAAGAATATGACCTCCTTGCTACTCAGTTTCCTCATTTTCACCTTGAGGACAAAGCGAATTTTCAGAGGGGAGTGCACTGATACAATTCCTCCTTTACAGACTTATTTTAGGAAACCACGTGGGCCTTCAGTCACTGATACATGTGGGTCCTTTTCTGGTGCTGTTGTATTTCAAATAGATTCTAATTCAGTTCCTTATCCAGTTGAAAAGATGGCTATTGAAATGAGGCGTGGTTCTCATCCTTGGATGCAGCTTTTACCAAGTCCAACGCACGTCTCCACTCTTTGACCCAGTCCAAAGCATGTCTCCAATATCATGTTTATGTTTCCTAGATCATGTTTATGTTTTCTATTTTATTTGCTTAATTGTAGTTTTGTTTAGGTCGAGTATAACCGTTCCCATTGGTTGTGATTATAAATGCACCG
>JANZLX010000005.1:19852818-19864333 GCA_025531955.1 Erythroxylum orinocense
TTACTACCCATATCCAAATC
This sequence comes from Erythroxylum orinocense, assembly GCA_025531955.1. Taxonomy (NCBI): domain Eukaryota; kingdom Viridiplantae; phylum Streptophyta; class Magnoliopsida; order Malpighiales; family Erythroxylaceae; genus Erythroxylum; species Erythroxylum orinocense. Next base: position 19,852,839 of record JANZLX010000005.1, read on the forward strand.
CATTGGATCGGGTAGTGCGGATATGGATCGGGTTGAAAACCCACTGCCATCCCTATTAATACCAGATATCGTTTGGGTCAAAATTTTAAATTTATAAAATTGTCCTTAATTTTTAAAAAATTGTAAATAATCTTATAATATTGTACTGTATAATTTAAACCAGTTTTGTCTCTAAATATTATAATAATAAAAATTTAAAATAACAATAACTTATTAATATTATTTTAACATATTTTACATATAAATAATAATCTCAATTAATATAGAAAAGATTATTTTAACATCATAGAAATATAAAATTATTTAAAATATTACAATTTTATCGTATAATAAGTAATAATTATATCAAAATATTAAATAAAAAGAATAATTATTATCAATAATAAAATATATTTTTAATCTTAATATGTAATTTGCAATAATAAAAAATATATATTATCTTAATATGCATATTTTATTAATAATAAAATATTTTTATATTTATATTAACAATTTTAAAATAAATAAAAAATTTGGGGTCTTTTAATTTTCATTTTAAGATATTTTTAATTATTCTTTGTAGAAAAATATAACTATTAATCTTTTATATGAATCTAAATATTATATTATTAATAATAAAAAAGATAAGAGAGAGTAAGAGATTGAGCGAAAAAAATAAAGAAAAGAAGAAGGTAGCACAGTTGAGTTCAGATTTTCTGTCCAATATTATGATATTTTATTGTATCCAATAAATTTCAACCGTTTATTTATGTAGGTCTCGCATGAGATCCGCATAAGACCCACGTAAGACCCGCAAAATAAATGGGTGAGATTTTATGAAACAGAATAAGACAAGAGTAAAACTGGACAGAAGATCTGGTCTCAGAACAGTCGAGGTGAGAGTAGTTTTTAAAAAGTTTTTATTTTTTGTAGAAATGTCCTTAGTTTTTTTTTTAAAAAAAATTTCGATACTAAACAGAACAGACTGATATTTGGGTAGAGGTGATTTGAATTTCTTTTGGCATATAGGAAAAGAAAATTTCCTACACTAAGAAAGGACGTTACCCATAGTTTAGTTTCTTTTATGAAGTAATCACGGATGAGACATCGTGCTTATCTTTAACTTGGAATCGCTTATAATATAAAAATATATAATTTCCTCAAATAAATCTTTATTATTATAAGAAGCTTTTTTATTATTCATAATAATCCATTGGCGACAAAATTAGAGTGGATAATCTTTCGGATGTCCCACAACCCAAACAACACTCCAATCTACTTTCTTTGAAATCGCAGTACTGTACGTTCTTCCCAAGTCAAACCAAACTACTCATAATGAAAGATAAGGGATGTTTCGGTTTTGGTTGGGGATATTAACGCCATGCCTACAAATATTCATATTTTACAGCCGTTCGATTAGATCAAAACACATATGTCGTCGTCTTCGTCGTCAGCTGCTTTCTCGTTGATCTGCATCCTCCACTCCCTCGTCGCCATAACCAGCGGCGCTTTGATGATGTTCAACGTCAACGGAATCTACACCTTGACGCACGGCCCGCACGTGGCAGCCAAACTCATGGGGTCCACACCCCACGACCAGTTGCTCATCCGGACCTCGGATTCGTTCTCAGGGTTGCTTCTATTACTCATCGGCTTCTTACTGTTGATGGTGGCGTTCGTTAAGGATCTGGACTTCAAATCCTTCTTCGCCAAAGGCTGTACGGTGCTGCACGTGTTCGTGGCTCTATGGAGAGTTTACTTTGAGAGGAGAGTTGAAGTGCTGGCTTGGGATTGGCTCAGGCAGACTGTTGGCGACATCTTATTGGCACTCTCCTGGGTTTTCTTTCTTGTATATTCTTGGAGGGAGAAGTACGATTAGTTTGTTTTCTGTCTTTTTCACTCTTCATCTATCTATCCTTTAAAGTTCTTCTGAATGCAAAAGTATCCACGAATCTGTAGGGATGAGTTTGGCCAATCAGTGTATGAATGAATTTGGGTTGAGACGCGGAACATGTTATGGATTACATTTCATATTTAATGTAAAAATTATATTTTCCTATTTTAATATATTTTTAATTTTTCACAAATTAGTTTTTAAAAAGTTTTTTTTAGTAAGGAAAAGAGATTATAAAAATTTTATAACATTACGATCCATATCCATTGTTATAATTTCTTAGACATGGTTTTACTATAGTTTTTTATTGGTAGATAAAGTGGGCGAAGCTTCAAAAAAAGTCTCAAACTAATGAACATAAGTAACACCAATAACATCATGAAACAGCCACGAGTTTACCGCATCTGGTGGGCTAGCTAAGAGATGAAAATTCGGACTAAAGTCACAAGCATGATGGGATAAAGCATCGGTGACGAAATTTCTCTCCCGATGTATATGTGTAACCGAAATCCTCTAGAAAGACTCCATTCGCTTGCGTATTTGGGAAATCAAAGCAGCAACTAAAGCATTAACCTCATACTCTCTATTAATCATGTTAACGGCTAACAAATTATCACATTCAACTTGAATATGCCTCAAATTTAAACTTGCAGCATATTTAAGGCCATGGAGGACAAACCACACTTCCGCATTCAAAATCGAACATCGACCAATGTTAACCACAAAGCTGCCTACCTAATTACCATGGCTGTCGCGCACGACCCCTCTGCCATACGCTGCCATGCCATCAGCCGCTAGCGAGGCGTCAGTATTCAGCTTGAAAACTCCTACCGACGGTGTCGACCAATGCACTAACCGCTCTTCTCGTCTTGTCCCTGGTAGCCCTTGCCCGACATGCATAATAGCTGCAATTTGCACTGCCTGTTGTGTGCCAACGCAACAAACAGCTTCAACAGTGAAGGCTACTGGCTGTGAATCATCCCCCAAGACAATCCTGTTTCGACGCTTCCAAAGTAGCCAAATAACAACCCCAAACACCACACTCCAACTCAGATCAGTTTGAAAGCATTGCATGTCGGCAATGTTGCGAAATAACCATGCATCCAAGCTCAAATTCGAGTGAAAAAACCATGCTCTTTGCTCATAAATCAACAGCCTATTCCATACATCTCTAACAAATCGACAATCGCGAAGTATATGCATAGTATGCTTAATGGATTCAAAGCATACCTCACAAGTGTTCGATGTAGACAAATACCTCTGGCACCTTTCGGCATTTGTTAGCACCCCATTGCTTAAACATAACCACATGAACACTTTAATTCGTTGTGGCCCAACCTACTTCCATATCCGATGTCAAGGAGCTCTCGACACAACTTTGCTTTGTCCACATAAGCTCAAATAGACAGTCTTCAAAGTAAAACAACCCGAGGATGAGGGGCACCAAAAAGGTCGATCATTATCCATGCTTTCATCAGGCGGAAAAATAACAGCAATGAGCTGGATGACATTGGACGAGTGGAGGTATGCAAAGGCCTGCCAGTCCCACTCCCCTGAGGCAGTCACAAAAGAGGCTACCGCACGAAATCTCATCGAATCCGGAACTTGCAATACCACTAGTTCAATTAACGGCAAATCGAGTCTCGGCACCCATCTATGTTCCCAAAAGCGCACATGCTTTCCATTCTCAACAATCTACGCCACGTTAGTCATCATGTCATCCCAATTCTTGCACACAAGGCGCCATAAGGGTGAGCTTGAGTTAGGTTGAATCAGATTCAAACCAGCCTCACTATCGAACTTATACTTGCTGGCCAATACCCGAACCCAAAGGCTGTTAGGTTTCGTGAATAATTCCCAGCAAACCTTCATGCCAAAAGCATTATTAACAAAGTGCAAGTCCCAAAATCCTAATCCCCATCGACTTTTGGTTTCAAAATATTCGACCAAGCAACAAGACTCATCTTTTGGCTCTCCGCGCTACTATTCCAAACCCCTAATAGCTTTCTCCATATCTCGACAAGAGCCAATCGAAATATTAGTCATTTGCATAGCATATAGTGGCATCACGCTTAGTATGGACTGCCCAAGCGTAATTCTCCCCCCAAGTGAGAGAATCGATGCATTCCAATTCATAATTTTCAACTTCATTCGATCAAGTATAGACTTATAGGTGTGTTTCGTGACTCGCGAGTGCGTGATTGGCACACCTAAATATTTCCCTACATCAGAAACTTCACGGAAACCCAACATCGTAGTAAGATGCCAACACAATCTGTTAGGAACATTTTTGGAGAAGAAAATCGAGGCCTTTGCTTGACTAACTCTCTACCCTGAGCTCTCGCAGAAATGTGCCATAACCTCCTTCATAACCGCAACTTGATTTATGTCAGCCCTTCCAAATAATAATAAATCATCAGTTAATTTTTATTCTACACTAACTTGGAAATGTTTTTAGGCATCTAAACCCCCATTCAAAGAACCCAATCTCTAACAGTAGCAATCTTAAATATCACTTAGTTAGCATATAAAGATTAAAACTAGAACTAAATAGAACTCTAAAATTTAACTTATGGTGAAATAAGTTAAAACGTAGTGCTAATATTGTAAGCATATCATATCCTATAAAAACATTACAATGGAAGCCTCCTAAAATTAATAAAAATAAAACATTAAAATAACTAAAGTGTTTGGGTTAATTACACTATATCCCCTGTAGTTTGGACCTTTTTTACTTTAATTTTTTATTTTTAAATTTATCATTTACCCTTATACATTTTTGGTATCACATGTAACTATTGACATTATTCTCCATTAGAAAACCTAACGAAAACTGACAAAATGACAATATCTAAGTTGTTTAGCTAATATATGGTGCAACACCTACCTTGGTGATTCTATATAACACATGACATCATGTGATATTACAAAAACGCATGGTATCATGTGGAAATATTTGTTATGTTATGCATATACACGATGTTGTATAATGATGATGCCTATAATAGCTCTCGTTTTCCATTCTCCTTTTAATGGCTTTGTGAAAACTCCTCTTAGATTTGTGAGATCATCTAGTTGTGGAGGAGTTAGCCCAACATTGATAATTGGAACATTCAAGGTTCAGTAAATAAACATTAATGCTCCCTATATTCACTTAAACTAAGGCTTCAATTTAGGGATCTTTGTGTCACTTTAAAGATACTTTATATTGGATTTTTTTAAATTTTAATTGTTGCTCCCTTCTTACTTCTTAGCTAATAAATTCTTCTTCTTTTACTAAAATCCCTTTATTTTCATTATCTTGATTGAAAATCAAACGATTTTTTGTTAGTTGAATTTGACTTTTTATGTAATGATTATTCTAAATTGTAGATTAGAGTGAGCTATATATGTTTTAACATTTCTCTCCTATTTATTTAGTAGCATTTCATTGCAAAAATTATTTAATATAACAGATCATTAATCTTCTTATTAAGTTTAAGGGAAACATTACATGAACCTACAAATGTACTCTTTTTTTTGATATTAAATGTGGACATATGTAAATGGGTCTATTTCTTTATATATAGGACACCTACTCACGTAATAAATTATCATAAGAAAACAATTGTTATAGAAGGATAATTTGGGATTTGCATTTATATATTAATACGATTGATTGCTTAAACTATTATATCAAATTGATGTTCTTTTTCACAATTTTCCTAATTTAGAGGACTACAAATTGGCTATATTATATCTTCATATATCTAATTCTGTTAAAACACTTTCTTGGATTAATAGTAGTAAAAAAAAACTAAGCTTAGAGTAACTTTCATGGACACATCAAAAAAGGAATTCTCAAATAATCTTATTTATGAGCCAGAGGAAGCAAAATTATATGTTGATAGATACATCTTTGACTATAATTATACACCCATATTTAATATAATTTGTTTAATATTTTATAGTTTTTTTGTATTTTTGGTACTTAAACCATCTTTAAATGATTCATGTGAGATTTATGCATAAATTCCCATATTTGCCCATACCTTAACATCTTAACATTGATCATTAAGACAATCAAATTATTTCACCCACCTTAGTATTAAAATAGTCAATCTCTCCACCTTTATATTTGACATTTTTTATCAACCTAAAAACAACTATCATAAAGACACTGAAACTTATTTCTAGGTCAAAAGTAGCAACTATACTTCAACCAATACCTACATCAACTTTTTAACAAAATTTATTAAAAGTCAATTCAGGTCAAACATTTAAATTTCGAAAAAAAAGAATTAGATGGATGTAATAGTTATGTTTCACTTTAATGTGTAAAGTACAAACAATTCAAATTGAATGAAAACCAAATTTATCGTAAGGTTTGACATATGAAAGTTATAAAATGCCAAAGATGATGCTACCTAAGAGGTTATATTCATTAGAACTATCAAAATCCCAATAATAGTTAAAAAAAGACATTACTACTGAGTTTAAAAAAGACATTACTACTGAGTTTAGGTATTGGTGAATAATTTAGATGTCAAGTAAAACTAAAAAATAGAAAAATATTTGAAATTTGACTCCTCACTAAGTAAACCAATAGTGATACTCAAGAAAAAATAGAATCATCTTGGACATAATATATCGTAATAAATAACTTTTCTATAAATAAATAGAATCACAAGAATAAGAAGAATGAGAAACTCCTATATAAATTTCCATAATCCGATGTCTATGGAAATAGAAAATGAATGATCTGAACTAAATCTCAACAAATCTTTTCTCCTTTTTAGACAAGGAATCCAAACATATTTTTCCTAATGTTAGTGAAGACAAAGACATTGTTAGACATTCTCACACACATATATAAACCGACATTCTACATATTTAAAAGAACTACAAATTCTAGAATCTTTTATTGTTGCACTAATACCTAAAAATGTTACAAAAGGTTTAAAAAACAAAATAAAAGAAATAAAACTCGAATTAAGAAAATAACGCACATAATAGATCCTTTAATGCTACTTCCAAATAAGCAATTACACTTTCTTCCTCACAATCTGTAAAAGCTAAGCTAAGCTAAGCTAAAACAAATATGGAAGACATATAATTGGGTTCTAGCTAATTAATCAATCAATTAATGTATAACCAAAAGCTCTTTAAAGTAACCAGAAGTCACATTTTGTAAGCATATTCATCTATTACCTTCAAAGTCAAATAACAAAGGATGGATAGATGATTAGGTAAGTGATATTTATACATGCAGATAATCTTTGTCCGCTAAGTAACGTATCACTTTTTTAGCCATTTCAAACGGGGAAGCATAGTCTCCTACTTTGCATTTAGTACAATTTATAAGAGCAATAGATGAAAAGACTGACAACAACTTGTTGAAATCTTAAATTCAAAGAACTCAAAAGTTGAAACGTTAAATAGTTATAATGATAACAACATAACTACATTTGATTGTCATTAAAAGTTAAGTAGATTCACTCAAGAATATTCCATACATAATCCTTTTTGTTTTAATTTTGAAGATCAATTGTAGTACGTTAAAACCTTAACACCCCAATGGATAAAAATCCCTAAAGCCCTAAGAAACCAATAAATCGAAAACTTAACTTTCGCAAATGACTAAAAAGGTTGGGTAAACTCCTCCACAACTAGATGATCTTCCAAATCTTAGAGGATTTTTCATAAAGCCATCAAAAGATGAAGGGAAGAACAGGAATGATTAACCTAAACTCTTTCCTTGTACTTATAAACTAAATGACCTTCGTATATGGTTGATATTATAATAATGAGAGATGATGCATAACTAAAGAGTGCAAGTCAATTAAATGAAAACGAAGCTATAACATCACCTAAAGATTCTAGTGATAAGGGTATTGATTGTATTATATAGAAAGGCTTGCTTCCTTTTTTATGTAGGTGAAATTTCAAAGATGAATCCTTTTGAAGTGAAGGGGAATAATGCAAGCATAACTAGCCATAATAGATGGTCTATTATAAGTGGGTTTAATTCAATTACATGAGTTAGAGTTAGAAAAAGTTCAAAGGTGAAACACTCATCTTTTGTTGAACATAGGCTCACACATAGTGTGTCCCAATTCATGCCTTCCTAAATTTAGGAGTTAAAGTTCCAATGTATAAAACAACATCTAACATGGTCATGTCCAATACTATGTCCAATTTCACAAAGTTATAGAAAAATATATGATTTCAGGTACGAATGTGTCTCAGACCATGTCTAACTTTGCAAAGTTACAAAGAGATCTACGATTTTAGACATAAGCATGCCCCAAATTATGCATACTAATGTTACAAATTTTGCAAATAATATAATCCATCCCATGATTGTGCTTACTCAAAACTCTAGTCTTTCTTATTTAGTATTTAAGGCATTTTTTCTAGTTGAAGACAACTTTAAGATATTTTTTATTGTGAGTTATTATTGTTTGTCTTCCTTGTTCTTCATTGAAATTCAAACTTATTTAATATTTTTTTCTTTGTATCATTTAAATCCTTAATAAAGTGAATTCTTAATTCTTTATAATCACTATGACAATTCTTTTATACATTTGTTTTTAACTTTTTTGGAGTTTGATTCAAACTTGTTTGTGGGCTCTTTGGAGTATATTTTCAAGTGGGTTTAAATCAATAGAGTTATAGTTCCTGTATCACTTTTGTATGCATCTCCAAACTACAACCATTTAATCAAGAACTTTCTGATGCTTACTTAACATATTACAATATGTTTAAAAAATTAGATTTAAATCTCCTAACAATGTGGTAGGATTAAATAATATTATGAATATGTTCATTGGATGATATCATGACAAGACTAGATTGTTGGTATACCAATTATGTCTATCAAGAATATGATCAAGAGATATTGGCAATGTAGTTTATATAAGTTTAGAGGGGTCAAATATTTATGCTTTAAGTTTAGCAAAAATAATCCAACATAATAATAGTGTTATGATTATAATGGCTTAATTTTTTATACATTATGTAGGGTTTATATATATATATATATATATATATATTTTATTGTCTCGTAGGTGATTAAATCAAAAATATTTTGATAAATTTGTTACTCGTCCCTTTATCTTCTAAATGGAAAATATCATTAATTGGATAACTATAAAGAAGTTTGCACTATATCTTGCTTTTATCCTTTAAATTTAATCACCTACGATATATATATATATATATATGTTATATGTGTGTGTGTGTCTTTTAGGTTTGATTTTAACTTAAAAGGGCAAAAAGTGAAGAAGTTAAAAAAAAAATTATAATAGGCACTGAACCTAAAAGCAAAATATGTGTTTGTCTTTCATGTAGGTCTTAGTAGCTGAGATATAATAATAAACTAGCACTAGACGTGAAGTATAACTGACACCAAACTCATCTTTATTTTACATAGAGAAACAATATAAAACTGGCAATGATTATGAAGTGTGTTAGGCGTTAGTTACATAATAATCAATGAAGAGCAAAAAAGGTAGAACAAGACTAGTGCTAGTCTTGGATCTGCCAAAAGGCACCAATTCTTATAGATAAAATATGTGATTACAAGATTCTCCAAGTTTAAGTCATCTAGAGTTTTATTTTTTGTAATCCTAAATATATGTACTTATATTAAAATTAATCTAAGGGACTTCTAAGAGACCTTTATTAGACTTAGATTATTGTTAGACTTCTTGTAGGTTTATATAGCAACCTTAGCCTACTTAAGGATAGACAATTTAGACTTTTGGAGAGATTTTCTCTTAAACTTCTATTAGTTTTTGATAGTTTTTATTTTTATTTTTGCATCAAAGAGAAAGAATTACATCAAGGATTAAAGAAGCAAGTGACAACTTCTCTCAACTTTTTTATTTTACTCTTTTATTCTAAAATGGAATTTATTTTTTTAATATTTCGTTTTGATTATGTTTAGTAGCTAAAAATCTTCGTTATGTAAGAATTCTTTTAATTATTTATATATGATTTGATTTTTCACTGAATTTATTATGTTTAATCTTAATTATTAGATTTGTTATTAGCCATTATAGATTCAATTATAAGGATTGTACGAAGGATTGACATGTAAAGTACGATCTGTGCACTATGAGATAAAACACTTTAGCACTAGAGAAAAAATATATATTAGACTTTAGTGATAACAATATAGATTAACTATGCACCATAAGTTCGATTAGGTTAAACTGGCTATTAATGGTTGGTAGTTGCCTAATAGGATATACCTATATGGCTCAACAGAGGGCATATATACATCAAGTTAATTGTTATTTCAGACTAAATAAAATGATATATAAGTGAATTTTGAATCTCTAGTGATTGGTTACTTCTTGTGTTTTAATTAGTTTATTGGTTAAATTATCTTTAATATACTCTGTTTATTAGTTAAATTATCTTTAATATACTCTTTTTTACAGTTTGTTAACTAAAATTAATAGATTTAGTACTAGTTCATTGTGGGATTGATACTCTAGAATATTCCTAGTTTCATTTAGCTATCTATGATTTACTTAGTGCAATTGCAAATACATGCAAGGCACCCAGAAAGTTATATGTGTTTTGATTTATTTTATACAATTTTATGAATAGTATATAAATCATTTCCCTTATTTCATCAAAACAACTAGTTTTCAACCACCTAATGACTGACAACCATTAAAAACCAATAGTAAGGCAAAAACGTTAATGGTTTAACCAATATATAAATTGAACCCTAATATTTTGATAACAAATGAACTCTAACATTTAAAAAATGTTAAAAATCAACCATTGGCGGATGGAAATAAGTCTCCATTCATTATATATCATATTAAGACAAATGTGGTACAAATTATATTTTTTTAATTTGACACATAAGGTCTAATATGCCATATAGATGCTACGTGACACATAAATCCCACGTGTTAGATTATAGTTAAAATTTTAAATTTTAAATTAAAATAATCTAACTAGTTTACAATTAACTATAATTAAATTAATTACAATTTGATTAAATAAAATTTCTAAATTCCCAAACATTCTAAAAAATATTAAGTCCCAATAAAACCTTACTCCTAATTTCTCCCAACCTTCAAGCATTAACACTTGTTTATTGCTGCTTGTTCATTGCTGAATTGATTATTACTAGTTCTTTTTAAACAAGATCATAAGCCAAGAGTCCAGATTATCAGTTGTTATTTTGTCATTTGCCAGCCTTTCATCTACTAATATTGTATTTATGTGTTCATCTTTAGCTTGTTTACTTGAATGAACAAGTCCCAATTGAAACATTGGTTGCGTATTATTTTGATAAGGTAATGAAATACTTATGGTGGCTCTCTAACTTAAACTAAAACCCAACTTGATTTTTCGAAACTAGATGAAAACATCATAGTGAGCACATAATCAAAAATTGGAAATCACCAACCACTACAAGAAAATTTGGTTTCAGCAACCAAATTCTCAGCAACTATAGTAAAATGGTTGCTAATTATATACATTTTACAACCAAAAATTATTTGGTTGCAATATATAAGTCACGTATATTTTTTACTGACCAATCAATACTTGGTTGCTATAGATGGTCACTAAAACTTACAATTCATGGATAATAATATAACGACCAAACTTA
>JANZLX010000005.1:19864433-19877879 GCA_025531955.1 Erythroxylum orinocense
CATGGTTTTATTATCCTTATACCATATCATGTATAGATTGGCATGATGATTTGGATATGTTGCTTCTGCTGCAAAATAATTTCTTAAAAGTTTTGAAATCTACCGTTTTTCCAAATAATGCATGCTTTCCATTTCCGATCCAACAGAAACCTCATGGTATGCTGATATAGTAAATTATGTTGTGAGCGGTATCATCCTTTTTGACTTGTCTTTTCATCAACGGAAGAAATTCTTTGCAGAAATTAAGCATTACCATTAGGAAGAACCATATTAATTTTGAATATGTGCTGACGGATTAATTGAGAGATGTGTTCCGAAAAGTGAGATGCTTTTTATGCTAACTCATTGTCATGATTCGCTTTATACAGGGAATTATGAGGCCAACAGAACTTCAAGTAGAATCTTAGAATGCGGATTTTATTAGCCAACTTTGAACCAAGATGTGAGGGAGTTTGTACGAAGATGTGATAGATGTCAGCAAACGGACAACATTTTAAAAAGAGACGAGATGCCACAATCAAGTTTATTAGAGGTTGAGATATTCGATGTATAAGGCATCGATTTCATGGGATCATTTCCTGCATCTTATGGAAACAAATATATATTAGTGGGAGTAGACTATATCTCCAACTGGACGGAAGCCAGTGCTAGCTCAAGTAATGATGGAAGGGTGGTAATAAAGTTCTTGAAAGGGTTGTTCATGCGATTTGGAGTTCCACATGTTTTAATCAGTGATGGTGGTTCTCATTTCCATAACTCAAGGCTTGAACTTCTATTACTTAAACGATATGGTGTACAACATAGGGCGGTAACACCCTATCATCTGCAAATAAGTGGGCAAGTGGAAGTTGTCAATAGGGAGCTCAAAAGGATTTTGGAGAAAACGGTGAACAAAGCAAGGAAAGATTAGGCTATGAAGCTTGACGATGCCTTGTAGGCATATCGGACAACTTTGAAGACATCTATTGGAATAACTCCATCCAAACTTATTTATGGTAAGGCATGTCATTTGCTTGTAGAACTTAAACACAAAGCGTACTGGGCTATGAAAACTCTTAATATGGATAGCAAAGTGGTGGGGACTAAGAGATTGTTGTAGTTGCAAGAGTTGGAGGAGTTATGTTTCACAACTTATGAGAATGCCAAGTTATTCAAAGAGTTAACCAAGAGATGGCACGACAAGCACATTAAAGATAAGCACTTCAAGGAAGATGATTTTGTCTTGTTATATAACTATCGATTAAGGTTATTTCTAGCTAAGCTACGTTCAAGATGGAGTGGGCCTTTTAAAGTCACCGCTGTTTATAGGAATGGAGTTTTGGAACTTGACAATGCACGTGGTGAGAAGTTCAAGGTGAACGGGCAAAGATGTAAGCTTTATCTTGGAGGTCTTATCCACAGACCTAAGAAGGTAATGACTTTTCAATTTAGGCTTTGAAAGAAAGGTTTCGATCATGCTAAAAGACCTTAAAATTAGCATGTGTGTGTGTAGGTTTAAATAAAAATGTTTGTTTGTTTGTTTGTTGAAGAAGTTTTTTATAGGAAATAAAAATGGTGCGATTTACAGGTGAAGTCACTAGTTTGATCGCGAGTCAGTAAGGTGCGATCGCAATCATGGAACTATTTTGCAAATGCAGCCTCGAGTGCGATCATGAGCTGTTGGTATGATTGCACCATATTAGGTAATGTTCAAAATTCAAATTTTTCTCGGTTTCCTAAAGAAATTTATGAATCTGTACTTCCTTTTCCGTTTCCTTTGGCTATTTAAACATCATTTTGGGAGTTTTCTTGTGATATTCATATCTCAAAAGCCTAGCTTCCAAATTTTCTTACTTGAGAATCAAGAAGAAAAGAGAGAATCACCACTTCAAAGTATCCTTCAAACAAGTCATCTATTGAAGAGAATGTCAAAGAGGAAGATGGTAGCAACCAAGTCTAAAGGGAAGGATAAAGCCGTTCGAAAATTAATGCCGAATCTTTTGGCATAATATTCTGCCCTTTCCCAATCTTCTCGTATGAGGAAAGAAAGAAGTACCTAAAGGTGAAAGTGAAAAGAATCATTGTACCAAGGTACTTTGATTGGGAGATGGCGACATAGTTAAATCTAAAGCATATTCTTTTAGCTTTGGCTGAGCGATTGGGATGGCAGCGTTTAATTATGGGAGAATAGGAGATCTATGAGGAGCTAGTACAAAAATGTTACACCATATTGGTGATGGAAGGGGATAAATTTACAAAACTGAGGTTTAGGCTATGTAGACAAGAGTAGGAGATGGATTCCTCGATGTTAGAACATTTTCTTAGATTACCACAATGGGGTTCGATTAAACCAGCTGGCAAATTTTGCTCTAGGGATTTTTGGTGAACAATTACGCAGGATTCTTTGACCTATTCTGTTCATAACACCGTAAATTATCTCATTCGGGATGCTTCGTTGATTCTTCTACACAAATTCATGGCGGTTTCAGTTTTCACCAAGGTGGAGAGTAATAAGGTCTCAAGCTAAGAGTTATATGGTGTGCTTCTATTAACATACCCTATGTTACCTCCTTTTACTTGTTGAATGGGTTTGCACAGACGGCACGACCATCAAGCACTAAATTGGGATTCGGGTATATATTGACCACATTAGCTCAATCAGTGGGCCTTCACCTCACAACGCTAAAATGCATTCCGACAGAAGTTTTCAACCAAAGATACTTGCATATCTGTGGCTTGATGAGCTTCATGGGATACAGTTTACAACCTTATCATCAGAGAGCAGTTGTTAAACATAGAGAAGCAAAGGAGTCAATCTCTAGAAAAGAAGAAGGAGAAAGCAGCGACCCACAACAAGAAAAAGCATAATCGACAGTTCTTATTGCTGATGCTGCTATAGTTTTGGAGGCATGTAAAGCTAGGATGATGCTATCGCAACAAATAGCAACAGGTTAACATCAATTGAAACAACAATAGTGGATATTCAAAGGCAGCAGGGGTACCAAGCAAAGAAATTAAAGAAATTCTTCGTTGCATCTAATGTGGAGGTACCATCACCTACACCTTCACCACTAGGTTCTCCTATTCCCTAAAAGCCCTACTTAATTTTTCTTTTATGTACTTGAACATTGGTTGTTTGCGATGTTTTTCATTTTATTATTCTTTGTTGTGTTATGTGTTTATGACTCAGGTAGTAACACACTAAGATTCTTTAACTTAGCTTGATAGATTTTTAACATCCTACATGCCCTTTTAGTTATTAAAAATGGATGAACGCAACTAATGATCCTTTAAGGATAGTGTGCATACTAGAACAACTTTGGTACTTTTATTAGAATTATTTGTATTAAGTTCTTTGCTTAATAATTATAACTATTGTTATTTACTTGAAATTTTAACTAGAGGATAAGAAAATTTGTATGAATGATAAGGAGGAATTTTAAAAGAAAATCCTCCAAGTTTTTGCTCTGCTGTGTTGAGGGTACCCAAAATGGCCTTGTACAAATGAGTAGTGCTAGTAGCCACTTAATGATAAAATTGAAGTAGGTTTTGTGTATTTGAGCATGCTCCTTATTTGCATTTATTTGAAAAACTTTTCATCTCAAGCAAGGTTCTTAAGTTGTGTTGGAAATAAGGTTTCTTCATCCTCATTGCACAGTTTTAACAAGAAGTTGTTATCAATACACATGCTTAAAAGAGAATTTATTTTAATAATGAAGTTACTAGTGTTAATTATTACTCTTGCATGCGATCTATTCGCAAGTTGATTTACAGAAGCTTTATCTACGTTTTTAATAATTCAGGGGTTGGTAGGATGTTAACAATCATGTCAAGTTGGGTAAAGATTCTTTGGTTTCAATTTATTTAGGTCATTGCTTTTGTTTTATTTTATTTTGTCGCATTGTTTGCTTGGGTACAAGCAGAAGTATAGTGGTGAGTATTGATGTGAGTTTATTTACTTGTTAAGTGTTAATGTTTTTATATATGTTTTTGTTACTTTTAGTTCTTAGTTTAGTAGTTTAGTTTAGTTTTTGGGAAACTTTGATGTTTTATTAAGTGTGAAGGGAAAAGGGAGCAAGATGAGAAAAGTTGGTGAAAGAAACAAGGAAAGAGGTATTTGGTGCGATTGCAAGAGTGTCTGGTGCGATCGCACTTGGGATTTTTGACTAAGAGCTAGGCTATTTGCACACTGGTGCGATCGCGAGGGTTGTGGTGCGATCGTACTTCGTAACTTCAAAGGTACTTCCATCATTTTATCAAATTTTTAAATGAATAGTGAACGATTAGAAGAATTCTACAACGTGCAAGAATGTGGGGAGGAGCTGTTACAATCCATTCGAGGTAGAGAGTTATGAGGAAATTAATGAATCCCTTTCCCAAGGAGGAGAAGTATAAAAAGAGGAAGAAAGGCATGAAGAGAAAGGGGGAAGAAGAATGAAGAATGAGGAAGAGGGAATAAAAGCTCTGTAAAGCTTATAATCCAGGGCATAAGAACATTTGTTTTCATCTTTTCAATTTATTTTCAGTTTGCTTATGATGTGTGTTCTCTGGTTTCCTTATTTCAAAGGTTGTTTCACCCTCTAGGGTGAATCTTGTTATCTAAACTTCTGCTATGTATGGTTTGTTGTTCTTATGAATAGTTTTTATTTGACCTTAAAGAGAGTTAAGTTCTTCTTTAAAATCATACAAATAGAACTTGCATGCTAAGAGATTAATGTCTAAGTTTTATTCCTCAAGGGTTATGCAGTTCATCTCTGTTTTAATTATATCTAATTTGAGAAATTTGCGTTATGATAAAACAGAGTAGGTTATTCAAACTTGAGATAGAAGAATTACTACTAAAGAAACTTGGGGTAACAGAATAATAAAATTCAGATTTACTTTAGCAGGAGTTGGTAACAATTTTTGGAACTTTAATCTCGTGAATTTGTGAAAGCCATCCGTCTTCTTAAAGATTTAGTTTTGTCCTGAAAGTTTAAACATAATTGATTTATTTTATCCCTTTTAATTTCTAAATCTTCTTATTATTAATTTAAACAATCTAGAAAGAATTTATTGTTGCTTAGTATAAATCCTTGTGGGAACGATAACCGTACTACTATAACTCATATGCTTGCGGTCAGGGTCCGAGTGCGTTTTATTTTATAACTCATCATTACTTGTCATTTTATCTTCTAAATGGAAAATATCATCAATTGGATAACTATAAAGAAGGTTGCACTATATCTTGCTTTTATCCTTCAAATTTAATCACCTACGAGACTAGTGCTAGTCTTTGATCTACCAAAAGGCACCAATTCTCATAGATAAAATATGTGATTACAAGATTCTCCAAATTTAAGTCATCTAGAACTTTATTTTTTGTAATCCTAACTATATGCACTTGTATTAAAATTAATCTAAGGGACTTCTAGGAGACCTTTATTAGACTTAGATTATTGTTAGACTTCTTGTAGATTTATATAGCAACCTTAGCCTACTTAAGGATAGACAGTTTAGACTTTTGGAGAGATTTTCGCTTAAACTTCTATTAGTTTTTGATAGTTTTTATTTTTATTTTTGCATCAAAGAGGAAGACTTACATCAAGGATTAAAGAAGCGAGTGACAACTTCTCACAACTTTTTTATTTTACTCTTTGATTCTACGATGGAATTTATTTTTTATTGTTTCATTTTTATTATGTTTAGTAGCTAAAAATCTTAGTTATCTAAGAATTCTTTTAATTATTTATACATGATTTGATTTTTCATTGAATTTATTCTGTTTAATCTTAATTATTAGATTTGTCATTAGCCATTATAGATTCAATTATAAGGATTGTACGAAGGATTGACATGTAAAGTACGATATGTTCACTAGAAGATAAAACACTTTAGCACTAGTGAAAAATTATATATTATACTTTAGTGATAATAATATAGATTAACTATGCACCATAAGTTCGATTAGGTTAAACTGGCTATTAACGGTTGGTAGTTGCCTGTTAGGATATACCTATATGGCTCAACATAGGGCATAGATACATCAAGTTAATTGTTATTTCAGACTAAATAAAATGATAATTGTATATCTATATAAGTGAATTTTGAATATTTAGTGATTGGTTACTTCTTGTGTTTTAGTTAGTTTATTAGTTAAATTATCTTTAATATTCTCTTTTTTACAGTTTATTAACTAAGATTAATAGATTTTGTACTAGTTCATTGTGGGATTGATATTCTAGAATATTCCTAGTTTCATTTAGCTATCTATGGTTGACTTAGTGCAATTGCAAATACATAGTAGATATTAGATTGCCTATCAAGACCCCCAGAAAGATATGCGTTTTGATTTATTTTATACAATTTTATGAATCGTCTATAAATCATTTCCCTTATTTCATCAAAATAACTAGTTTTCAATGACCGTGATCTTGGTTCTTTTATATAACTTTCTTAGTCCTTCCATCACCTAATGACTAACAACCATTAAAAACCAATAGTAAGGCAAAAACCTTAGTGCTTTAACCAATATATAAATTGAACCCTAATATTTTGATAACAAATGAACTCTAACATTTAAAAAATGTTAAGGGAATAAGTCTCCATTCATTATATGTGGTACAAATTTTATATTTTTAATCTGACACATAAGGTCTACTGTGCCATATAGATGCTATGTGACACATAAATCCCACGTGTTAGATTATAGTTAAAATTAAGTTAAATATTTAAATTTTAAATTAAAATAATTTAACTAATTTACAATTAACTATAATTAAATTAATTACAATTTGATTAAATAAAAAATCTAAATTCCCAAACATTCTAAAAAATATTAAGTCCCAATAAAACCTTATTCCTAATTTCCCCCAACCTCCAAGCATTAACACTTGTTTATTGCTGTTTGTTCATTGCTGAATTGATTTTTACTAGTTCTTTCTAAACAAGATCATAAGCCAATAGTCTAGATTACTCAGTCTTTACTTTGTCATTTGCTAGCCTTTCATCTACTAATATTGTATTATGTGTTCAACTTTAGCTTGTTTGCTTGAATGAACAAGTCCTAATTGAGACATTGGATGTGTATTATTTTGATATGGTAATGAAATACTTATGATGGCTCTTTAATTTAAACTAAAACCCAACTTGATTTTTCGAAACTAGATGAAAACATCATAGTGAGCACATGACCAAAAAATAGAAATCACCAACATTTTTTAGAAGCAAATATTATAATGGATAGGTGTTTGTTTTATGTGTTGTGGTGAGTTGGTGAATCTTCTTTAAAAGAGAAAATGGTGGAAAGTAAGTTTTTGCATTCTTAACAATTCAAGCAAAAGGTGGAGACATCCATAAAAGTAGAGTCGTCTCCTTTTCTAGTCTTGTTCCCTCTCTTTTGTTCCTCTATTCTCTTTTATGTTTTTGTTTATGCTAGCCAACTTCTTCATAACTTCTCTGTCTCTCTCAATGCTCTCTTCTTTTTAGTTTTGTTCTCTCTGTGATTGTCCCATCTATTTGTTCTCCCACTAAAGAGCCAAATACCCATTCTTTCTTTTATTTATTCTCTAGGTTGTTGTTTGAAGGTTAGTGGAAATTATAAATTAAGTTTTAATGGAAACTAGGGTTCTTCAAGTTATTTGGGAATTTTATTTACTCATATTGTAATTAAGTTAGTTAATTAAGGTTCATTGTAATTAAATCAGTTTAAAATTTAACTGTAATTTTGATACATGGGATCCATTATGCCACATGACACAATGGACCCCTTATGATATATTAAAAATATAAAATTGTGTAATGCTAATGCAGATGTAACACATAACAAATGGAGACTTAACTCTATCCAATTTTTTGCACTCACAATTTATTTTGAGTGTTTTGTAGACGTTAGAGTTCATTTTAAGCGTTTCAATTACAATGGATCTGTTTCATGATTTTAGAAATAAGACAAGCATTTCATATGCAAATTTGGACAATTCCTATTAAATGACTGGCAATTTGATGTTTTTCTTGAACTTGAATTTCATTTTACTTATATTTTTGTTATTTATTTATTTATTTTAATTTCAATTTTAATAAAATAATCATTTATTTAATTTTTAATATTAATAATAATGTTTATTTACTAATAATTAAATATTAAATAAATTTATCTATATGGTCTTGTCATGAAAGGTTTTCGTCCAATTGCATGACGATAAAAAAATTATGAGTTGTGCAATATTTGTAAATAATCATATAGATTAAGTAAATGAACATTTTGCAGTTACTCCTAGTTTCATAACTATTTTGCTTATCTTATTTTAGCAAAGGTATGAATTACCTCCCAATGTTTCATAAAAAGCTAGGATAGTTCATATCTTATCTATAGTATCACATTGTGCCTTAGCTTTTTTAAAATGATACTAATAGCATCCTAAATCCTAACAAACTTAAATTTTTGGTTGTTTTTAGTATATGGGTCATCAATTGAACCTATGTGATGTCATAGCTATATAATGTGAACCAACCACACGTTGAAGTAAACTTAAAAATGGTTCTCTTGCAGGACTTTAAAGTTGATTTTCTCGTTTCTACTACATTCAAGTCCATTATGAGGATGAGGGAGAGAATGAGACATCATTTTATTCATCTAACTGAAAATGGGAAGAACAACTTCTTTTAGTTTGATAATTAGTTATCTATTGGGCCTTTGATTAAGCTACAAGTAGTAGAACCTCTTAAATCCTTTTCGGACTTACAAGTTTCAGTAGCTCAATCTCTCACTGAGAGGAATTTTTTCATAATTGCTAGTATGCCTGTAGAATTAAAGAAAGAAATTATTAAGACTTTTCTTACTTTAGATAAGGATTGATCATCATCATCCTCGGGCTTCTACAACTATATGGGTGGCTATACTGAATAAGCTATCAACTCTTGATAGAATCGCGAAATTCACACAACTTGCTAATTGGTGCATTCTTTGTAAGAGTGACGAACAAAGGTATGATCATTTATTGGGGAGTATAAATTTAATTTCAAATCATAATGTTATTTAAGTTTGTAGCATGTGGCTAGTTTCTTTTCTGGTAATCTCCTAGTTCTCATGTATTAGTACTCTCATTTTGAGTGCATTTTGTGGTTTAATTTAATTATTCATACCTTTCTAAAAGAATTTTCTTAAAATTATGATTTTCATTTTAACATTATCATAAAAGGTTTGTATAAGTTTTTACTATATCTTTGCTATTACTTTTGCTCCTTATTTACGATACAAGTATTATTTTAGTAATGTAGGGTATAAAATGATATAAGAGATAATAGTGAGAGCTTACTTAGACCTTTTGTGAAATGTTGAGGTGCAAATCACGTCTTTAACATTTCTTATTTCATGTAATTATAAAATCATGACAAAGAAGAGTGAAGATAGAGACACAAAGATGCAGTAAAATTAAGAATTTTGAAACTTAGTACTTAAGTCCTTAAATTTCTAGATTTAAATTTTAGCGAGTATTGTGCTAAACTATCAATATGATGTGTGAATCTCCAAACTTAAAAACATATCATATTATTTCATTTCACTCTAAGTTAATGAAATTTTAATTAAAATTTGAAAATTTGTGAGTATAAAATTTAAATAATGTTATTTAACAAAGTTTTATCTTACACATTGTCAAAATTTTCTTAATATAAAATTTAATAATTAAATCATTTTGCTCAAGGAAAATTTTTTTATGGTCTAAATCGATGAGAGTTACTAAATTGGTCTAATTATGACTTGAGTCAAGGAATAAAAAGCTAAGGGCGGCGTTTGTTTCCATTTTTATTTTTGGTTTTCTATTTTTGTTTTCAAATTTAGTTAAAAAAATATGTTTGTTTAGCTTTTTATTCCTTGACTCAAGTCATAGTTAGACCCATTTAATAACTCTGTTAGACCACAAAAAAATTTTCCTTTAGCAAAATGATTTAATTATTAAATTTTGTATTAATAATTAATTTAAATTCTAAAATTTGACAATGTGTAAAATAAAACTTTGTTAAATAATATTATTTAAATTTTATACTCACAAAATTTCAAATTTTAATTAAAATTTCATTAACTTACAGTGAAATGAAATAATATGATATGTTTTTAAGTTTGGAGATTCACACATCATATTGATAGTTTAGCACAATACTCACTAAAAATTAAATCTAGAAATTTATGGACTCAAGTACTATGTTTTAAAATTCTTAATTTTACTACATCTTTGTGTCTCTATCTTCACTCTTCTTTGTTATGATTTTATAATTACATGAAATAAGAAATGTTAAAGACGTGATTTGAATCTCAACATTTCATAAAAAGTCTAAGTAAGCTCCCACTATAATCTCTTGTATCATTTTGTACCCTAACATTACTAAAATAATACTTGTGCCATAAATAAGCAGCAAAAGTAGTAGCAAAGATTATAGTAAAAACTTATACAGACCTTTTGTGATAATGCTAAGATGAAAAAACATAATTTTAACAAAAACTTTTTAGAAAGGTATGAATAATTAAATTAAACCACGAAATGCACTCAAAATGAGCGTACTAGTACATGATAACTAGGAGATTACCCAAAAAAAAACTAACCATATGCTACAAACTTAAATAACACGATGATTTGAAATTAAATTTATACTCCCCAATAAATGATCATACCTTTCTTTGTCACTCGTACAAAGAATGCACCAATTAGCAAGTTATGTGAATGTCATAATTCTATCAAAAGTTGGTAGCTTATTCAACATAGCCACCCATACGGTTATATAAGTCCAAAAAGGATTCAAGAGGTTCTGCTACTTGTAGCTTAATCAAAGGCCCAATAGATAACTAATTATCAAACCAAAAGAAGGTGTTCTTCCCATTTCCAGTTAGATGAATAAAGATGTCTCATTCTCTCCCTCATCCTCATAATGGACTTGAATGTAGTAGAAACAAGAGAATCAACTTTGAAGTCCCATAAGAGAATCATTTTTAAGTTTACATCAACGTGTGGTTGGTTCACATTATTTAGCTATGACATCACATAAGTTAAATTGATGGCCTATATACTAAAAACTACCAAAACTTTAAGTTTGTTAGGATTTAGGATGCTATTAGTATCATTTTAAAAATGCTAAGGTACAATTTGGTACTATAGATAAGATATGAACTAACCTAGCTTTTTATGAAATGTTAGGGGGTAATTCATACCTTTGCTAAAATAAGATAAGCAAAATAGTTATGAAACTAGGAGTAACTGCAAAATGTTCATTTACTTAATCTATATGATTATTTACAAATATTGCACAACTCATAATTTTTTTATCGTCATGCAATTGGACGAAAACCTTTCATGACAAGACCATATAGATAAATTTATTTAATATTTAACTATTAGTAAATAAACATTATTATTAATATTAAAAATTAAATAAATGATTATTTTATTAAAATTGAAATAAAAATAAATAAACAAAAAAATACAAGTGAAATGAAATTCAAGTTCAAGAAAAGCATCAAATAACCAGTCATGTAATAGGAATTGTCCAAATTTGCATATGAAATGCTTGTCTTATTTCTAAACTCATGAAACAGATCCAGGCATAGGTGAGGATAGGCTAAAATTCATTTTGCAAGGAATAATATTGTTTTTTATTACTATTAGGGCAAAAAGTATAAATTAGATCCTAACATTTTTACCAAAATACAAATTGAACTATGACATTTCGAAGCGTTTAAATGAACTCTAACGTCCACAAAATGCTCAAAATAAATTGTGAGTGCATAAAACATTGGATAGAGTTAAGTCTCCATTTATTATGTGTCACATCGGCATTAGCATGACACAATTTTATATTTTTAATATGGCATAAGGGGTCCACTGTGTCATATGGCATAGTGGATCCCACGTATCAAAATTAAAGTTAAATTTTAAATTGATTTAATTACAATGAACCTTAATTAACTAACTTAATTACAATCTGATTAAATAAAATTCCCAAATAACTTGAAGAACCCTAATTTCCATTAAAACTTAATTTATAATTTCCCCTAACCTTCAAACAACAACCTAGAAAATAAATAAGAGAAAGAATGGGTATTTGGCTCTTTAGTGAGAAAACAAATAGATGGGACAATCACAGAGAGAATAAAACTAAAAAGAAGAGAGCATATGAGAGAGACAAAGAAGTTATGAAGAAGGTGGCTAGTAGAAAAAAAAAGAGAATAGAGGAACAAAAGAGCGGGAATAACACTAGAAAAGGAGGCGACTCTACTTTTATGGATGTCTCTACCTTTTACTTGAATTGTTAAGAATGCCAATACTTACTTCCTACTATTTTCTCTTTTAAAGAAGATTCACCAACTCACCATAACACATAAAACAAGCATCTATCCATTGTAATTTTTGCTTCTAAAAAATGTTGGTGATTTCCGTTTTTTGGTCATGGGCTCACTATGATGTTTTCAATTACTTTCAAAAAATCAAGTTGGGTTTTAGTTTAAATTAGAGAGCCATCATAAGTATTTCATTACCTTATCAGAATAATACACAACCAAGGTCTCAATTGGGATTTGTTCATTCAAGTAAACAAGCTAAAGATGAACACATAAATACAATATTAGTAGATGAAAGGCTAGAAAATGACAAACTAATGACTGAGTAATCTTGACTCTTGGCTTATGATCTTGTTTAAAAAGAACTACTAAAAATCAATTTAGCAATGAACAAGCAACAATGAACAAGAGTTAATGCTTGGAGGTTGGGAGAAATTAAGAATAAGGTTTTATTAGGACTTAATATTTTTTAGAATGTTTGGGAATTTAGAAAATTTATTTAATCAAATTGTAATTAATTTAATTATAGTTAATTGTAAATTAGTTAAAATATTTTAATTTAAAATTTAAAATTTAAACTATAATATAACACGTGGGATTTATAGGTCACATAGCATCTATATGGCATACTAAACCTTATGTGTCAAATTTAAAATATAAAATTTGTACCACATCGTCTTAATGTGATATATAATGAATGGAGACTTATTTCCATCCGCTAATGGTTGATTTTTAACATTTTTTAAATGTTAGAGTTCATTTGTTATCAAAATATTAGGGTTCATGTAACATCCCACCCTCAATTGGAAGGGTAGAATAGTATATTAGCATAGGATGTGCTAGATTGGGATTTCATAGGACTGCTCATGCATAATAGAATTGCTACATAGTCATAATTATGCACATGAACTTACTGTACATGCATACATGACATTCTCGGTTTTCGTGCCGAATACAATTTTATTGGGATTAACATAGTTATTGGGTTTGAAAAATTATTCCGAGTGCGCCATAAATTTTTTTCTATTTTAAGAGATTTTTAGGAATTTTTCTGAATTTTTCCGAAGAAAATTCCCGGACCGGAAAAATCGCCAATTGGCGAACCGGTTGAATTTCTACTGTTATTTTGGTCTATTCTATTCCTTATTTTGGTGGGACCC
>JANZLX010000005.1:19877979-19889265 GCA_025531955.1 Erythroxylum orinocense
CCTAATCTACTATCGTAAACTAGCAATCAAGCATAACCTATTAAGTTCTTTGCTAACCTGGTTTTCTCTCATAAATTTAGTTTATTTCTAAATCTGAAATTTATAAGTTCTTTGTTTGGAGTTTCGTTATCAATTTTCGCCTATCAGTTCTTCAATTAACAACTAACGTGAAGTAATGGTTGGCCAAACACAATGCTAAAAAAATTAATTTCAAATCAGAGAAATCAAAACCAAAAATTCATACTTATAAATCAACCAAGATTTAATCCATAAAAATTAGCTAAAAGCTTCAGCCCAACCTTGAAGCTTTGAGGAAGCTACTCAATCATAATGGGATGAATACCACAGAAATTATGCTCAGCAAATAACATTAGGAGAAATTAAATAATAGAACAAAAATTGAATGAGTTTCGGGTCTCCCTCTAATGTTGTGTCACTGAGTGGTCTTCTCAAACTGCGCCTGCGTTGTTTTGATCTCCCTTGGATGTCCCCCTGTAGCGTGATTTTTTTTGGTGGAGCTTCCTTACAGCCTGGTGGGTCTCGTCTTGGTGGTCTCTTAGTGGTTTAAGGTTATTCCCGTAAAAGCACAGCAGCAATATTGAAGAGTATTTTTAATTGTGGTGTGTAACGTGAATGCTCCTCTCCAGCTGCTAACGTCTACGTGGGTCTCCTTCACTGCCTACGTTGGAGAGTAATTTTTTTTTTTTTTTGGTGTAACGTGAATACTCCTCCTTTTTGCTGTAACGTTGGTGGAGCCTCTATCTTGCTGGAGTTTTTTGCGTGGGTCAGCTAGGTGGAGCCTCCTCTGTGCTACATGCGTAGTGTGTGTTTTCTACTTTGGCGTCTTGGACGTTTTTGAACTCCTCCTCATGTTGTCGTCTAATGCTCCTATGCTTCCTCTGCGACAACGTTTTGGACAACCCTTAATGCTGCATTTTTTCTTTGTTTTGCCTTGGTCTATTGTGGTTCTTTACAACTAAAATCAAGTACATTTCTTACAAATTAAACATGAACAATTATAAATGCAAATTTAGGTGAACTAAGCAATTTAGCAAGTAAAATATAGGTAGAACCTATTGACTGTATGCAAAAATTAAGGAAAAATGCCACTCATTTCAATAAGAAAATGCCTTCAACACTAAGACAACTTAACATATTAGAAACCTCATCGGAAATATTGAACAATAGTAGATTCTACCCATTTTTTAAGGTGATTTTCTTTCTTAACTTAGTATCATTATATTAAACACACATAATATTTGAGAATAATATACTTCAATGTCAAGATAGTGTTGGTGCAATTGATTGTACACATATCCGTGCGAAAGTACTTGCTCGAGATGCTCCTAGATTTTGTGGGAGAGAGGATTATCCAACACAAAATGTGTTGTGTGCTTGTTCTTTTGATATGAAGTTCACATATGTATTGGTTAGGTGGGAAGGAACAGCATCCGATTCACAGATTATGAAAAGTGCACTAACTAGGCAGTTCTCACTTAAAATTCCCTAAGGTAAAAATATGGCTCAAACTTTATTAACTAATAAATGTCATAAATTACATTTGACATAGTTTTATTCATGAGAGGAAAAATACTATCTTGTTAATGCTGGATTCATGTTGAGAAGTGGACTTATTACACCGTATAGAGGGAAACGATATCACTGGAAAGAATATTCATGGAATCTTCCACTAAATGCTTGTGAATTATTCAATCATCGACATTCATCACTGCGTAATGTTATCAAAATGACATTTGGTGTGTTGAAAAATGGTTCCCAACAGCATCCACCATAGAACCATCATACGACATTCAAACTAAAAAAATGGCTTGTATCATTCTGCACAATTTCTTGATTGGTGCAGATCCAGATGATCCATTTATTAATTAAGATTACGGTGGAGGGGAAAATGATAACCAAGATGGGTAGGAAATGACGACGAAGATGATGCACACAGTGGAGAAATTATAAGAGATATCATGGCTACTCATATGTGGGCTGATTATACTTTAGGATAGATATTGTCGCATTGCAATTAATTTATGTTTTCCATGATTTTATATTGCTTTAAAAATATGTATCGGCTACTTGTATCTAAATATGACGTTATTTATTAGTGTTGTTAATGTTTTCACATCCAATCATGTCTTTGTAATGCTTATTCATTATTCTGGCCTTTTATATTATTTGGAAATTTTTAAAGCTTCAATATTGTGTATGCTTTTGATATAAATTTCAGATTTTGTAGTTAAATTTATAATATATAAAATGCCACACTAAAGAGAGTCATGCTTTTGGAATCAAGCTATGGATGATGCTTTGGTTGATGCATACTTGTACCAGCATCGACAAGGCAATTGTGTTGGTGGGACTTTCACTACGCTTGCACTTGATACAATTGAAGTTGAACTAAAGGAAAAATTTTCAGATAAAGGAATCGATAAGGAAAAAATAAAAAATCAAAACAAGATTATTAAAAACAAGAGGAGTAAGTGTTTTGATTTATTTTCAAATTGAGGTAGTGGATTTGCATGGAGTCTGTTAACAAATATGTGGATTGCTGAGCCAGAAGTGTGGGAGGCCTTGATCCAGGCGAACTTGTTTATTATTTTGTTGGAAGAAAATATGATATATGTTGTGATTTGGTTGATTCATTAATAAGTTTTCTGGTAATAGGTTAAACCAGAAGCTGCTGAGTGGAGACAGAAGCCTTTTCATAACTATAAGAAGATGGTAGAAATTTATGGACATGATAGAGCAACTGGCAAGCATGCTGAAATAACACATAAGATAAGAAGGCACACCATTTCTGTCAATAGTGGGTT
The DNA here is from genome assembly GCA_025531955.1 of Erythroxylum orinocense. Classification (NCBI taxonomy): domain Eukaryota; kingdom Viridiplantae; phylum Streptophyta; class Magnoliopsida; order Malpighiales; family Erythroxylaceae; genus Erythroxylum; species Erythroxylum orinocense. Next base: position 19,880,805 of record JANZLX010000005.1, read on the forward strand.
TTCCAACACCATGGATAAAAATGATGATATTTGGACTCACAGTGACTTAAGTTTTGAAGACAATGTAACGATAGATGGTGATCGCACTTAATCTCTAATGGGAATGCCAGCTCATTCACAAAATGCAAACCCAAGAACAACAAGGAAAAGGAAAAACAGGGCAGAAGATGGTGAAGATGTAATCAAAGATGGCCTTCAGGCAGTTGCAAAAGCTATTATAAAATCTACTTCACTATTAGTTAAACGATTTCCTATTTCAGAAGAAAAACTTTATAATCATTTGGTAGAGTTGGGACTAGAAGGATCAAAATTGTATGAAAGTTATCTTTTCCTTGTTCGTAGGCCTAATGAAGTTAGGGCATTACTTGGTGCACCAATAAATATTCAAAAGAACATATTGGATTTTATGATGTCTTCTTAATTGAAGACAGGTGTAGTATGTGTTGATGACTTGGTATCAGGTCCTTTTCCGTCTGCTCAACGTGTACATTCTGTCATATATTTTTGTATATTTTGTGGAAGAATTTATGACGAAGCCATGTAATTAAGGGAACTATGAGAAATTTAATGAAAGGTGTTTATGGTTATTTTGCCTCTCTTTTACAACAATCTAGCAATTGTATTTCCTTGGGAAATTTACTTACAACAATCGAATGTTTTATTTCTGTCACAAGTTTGGAGATGAGAAGATTGTTTAAAATGAAAGTTAAGAAGAAAAATAGAGAATGTACAGAAAAGTTGAAATGCAGAAAAATGATATAGAAGAAATACAGAAGATGATGATATGCGAGAACGAGGTTCTATTTTGAAATACAGAGAACAAATTCAATTCATTGAAATAACCAATTCCTACTCCTCTTTCAGCTCAACAATAACCAACAAACCAAAATCCAAAATTCAAACATAATCATTTAACCACTGTATATCATTATTCACGCAAATTCCATTTTACTACGCTTTCTTTCTATCTTTCGTTCAATACAATCACTTCATTTAACTCATCTCAATATTAGAACCTCACCAAATTCATTTTCCTTATCTTCACACTCATTACAAATCACCTCAAAACCATACATGCATGTGTATATTTACACCGTAAAAACATAAACAACAAACGTTTACTTAATTCAGCAATTAGTGTAACACCCCATGTTAGGGGTTAGAATATTGAAGAATTTCATAGCACTATATTTCATGAATGATTTTTGATGATGTGATAATGTTTTGCGTGCTGGAAATAAACACATGCATGAGTTATATAAGTTGAGTAGTTTCGGTGTAAGTGGTGTCTTCATGAAACACAGTGAAAATATGCTATGTTTCTCACTAGATATGCATGGGTATTTAAGTGTCCATAGAAATTAATCAAATGAGTTTGATGATGTTGAATGATTGAAAATGAAATTTGTGCATGAGGTGTGTAAGATGGGTAGCTTCGGTGGTGTTCAGAATAGGTTAAAATGAGAAGAAAAGTATCAGATGAAAGATAGAAATTTACAATTGAGAGAGAAATTTGAAAATGATTTCACGTGCATGCACGGGTTTCTTTTAGTGTCGGATTATAAACTTGATTTTAAATTGTGTTTTGAATGAATTGAGATGATATGAGAGCGAAATAAAGTTGCGATGAGGGATTAGGAAAGAGAGGAAGAAGATGCAATATGTAGTTGAGTTTTTGGAAAAGAAATGGGTTGTTGAAGAACACGATAGTGGCTTTCCTAAAAAAAATTTGGTAGTTCACCCTCGTGCTTAAGCACGACGGTGACTTTGCTAGTTATTCTAGGAGTTCACCCTCGTGCTTAAGCACGACGGTGCATCCAAAGGGTTGACTCATCCTAAACAACCTTGATTCTTTTGGGTATAACTTTGCCATTCGACCTCCAAATGATTTAATTCTTGAACTAATGGACTCATAAGACATTGATCTTCATCTCCACCAAAAATTAGGACTTTCTGAAGTAGATTGTTTGATGACTTTAAGATGGAAATGTGACTGTGTTGAAGTATGATAAATGGAATATTTTACAAAACATATTTCGGTAATTGGACTATATCTTGATCTGTGGACCTCAGAATGAGATGGTTATTAATTATGATTAAACTAGAGACATAAGACTATAAATTGCTTGAAGAGATTATAATTCTACCTCTAAGAATTTCAGAATTTGATTGGAAGTTGAGATAAGAATTCTGCTGAAGCTAAAGAATATTCTAAAATCTTTTGAGTATAACTTTCAGTATACTAAACCAAATTAGATGAACTTGGTATCATTGGAAACCTAAGACAAAAACGGAAAAATTTATAGAAGGAAGTGTTACCTAATTACCTCACCTTTCTGATGAGAATAATTGAGCAAAGTGGACCCGAAAGTTAATTGTGAAATAAATCTAGATTGAGGAATTGAGTATGGTTTCACATAATTGATAATGTGATAAGACTAAGGATAAGAAACCTAGATTTTATCATGAACATGCATCATACATATTCAGTATACATGAATGTGCATAAATCATTTCATAATCATGCACAATAGTGATATATGTTTGTATTCAATGTTTTAGAGGAACCCTTAGAGCGACCAATTCCAGATATTGTCGGAACTTCGAGGCAATAAGCAATAAGGGAGCAATTGTAAGTAATTTAGATGGCAATTTTTGTAAGTAATCTAGTAAGAAATTTTGTAAGTAATCCTTCAGTAATTGTAAGTAATTTAGATGGTCAATTTTGTTAGTAATTCAATAAGCAATTTTTGATCGATTTGCTTTGACTGTTTTGTTTGCTCCTGACTTTGATCCATTAAATGATTTGCAAAGCTGTAAGAATTACATGAGACTTGAACCATTGGATTCGTAACACAATTACATCTCCGCCAAAAATGTTATCGATATGAAATTATTTGAGAAAGATTGAGTGATAATATTGAGATGGAAATGATGAAGAAAAAGTTGAGAAAAAGGGGTTAAAATGTAGTCTGAAACTTTTATGATTAAACTGTATTGATCTAGGAAGATTTTGACAAAATTGTCTTCATGAAATTGTAGCTCTTTCTTTTACCTTTTTAATGATATAAGTTTGAAAATTTTGGATTTATATATTGAAAGTTATGGGGGTTCAAAGTGAGGGCGAGCAACTGGGAAAGTCGCAATTGTGCAAAACTTCTTCCTTCTTCTGATACTGTTGTTTTCTCTTCTTCTTCCTCTTTTTTTCTTAATTCTTCTATTTCTAACTTATTTCAACCTCCATTTTTGACTTCATTCAACTCAACACAATCACAACCAATTCTAAAAATCCAAATTAAAACACAAACATTAAAATAGAAAAATTCACGCATGTTCTTCACGTTTCTTGCACTTTTCTTCATTTTTCTACTGCATTTTTATTTTCTGCCCATCCTCCAATTTCTTCTCTAAATCTATCTTTCTCATATCCAAACATCATCTAACATTTTTTCCTTAACTCTAAACTTGTTTTTGTTCATTTCTAAAAATATCCAAAAATTCATGTAGAAACCATAAAAACAAAGTATACAAATATCAACTTTTCATAATTTTCTACACTCTCCCTATACACGCTTTCAATGATTTTTCTAACTCAAATATTATTTCAACAACATCTTATAATATATTGATCATCAAATATGTGGAACATTACATATGGCAGATCCAAAAATCCATACTCACGTTTCAGCAAAATACTCATCCTCATTGTATAAACACTTACTATTAACTAACATGATGCATGTTTTATTTCTTCTCCTTCCATCTATTTTGCATCTCTATATCCAATACAATCTCTAAACAAATTAGATTCAAATTTATAAAATATAATAATAATAATAATAATAATAATAATAATAATAATAATAATAATAATAATAATAATAATAATAATAATAATAATAAGAAGAAGAAGAAGAAGAAGAAGAAAATTTAATGATAATAATAACTTCAGAGAGTTGGTGGTTCTCCATGCGTGGAGGAGCACCAACTCCATGGACGGTACGTGCATGACTACTATGGGTGGCTAGTCACCCCGTGACTATCAATACTTTAAAGCAACATAAATATAGCAAAGAGTAGTGAACAAGTAAAGGGTAGAATATTAATCGTCAAACAACCATTTTAATCTAAGGGGTATAATAGTTATTTATTATACATTTCATTCCATTCCATCCATCTTTCAAATAACATTTCACTACATTACATTATGAACCGTTCCATCCCTTCCAAATAAATTTTCACTGTATTACATTCCATTCCATTATAGATTGCTCCCTTCCATTCCATTCCATTCCGTTCTATTTCATTAATTAACATCCAACCAAATAGGACCTAAGGGGGTGTTTGTTTCTATTCTTATTTTTAGTTTTCTGTTTTTGTTTTCAAATTTAGTAAAAAAAAATATGTTTGTTTGAGGGTCATTTGGTTCCACTTTTGTTTTTCTGTTATTGTTTTTGGTTTTTGTTTCCTATTTTTGGATTATGTTTTTTTTCCTTAAAGAAACAAAAACCTATTTGGTTAAGATTTGTAATATAAAAACTGAAAACAAAAACTTGTTTGGTTGAACTTTGTAATAAAAAATAAAAACAAAAACATGTTTAGTTTTGTCATCCTGTTTCTATTTTTTGTAATTATACTCTTAGGTGTAATAATTATAATATAATACATTATATTTTTAAATTAATTAATTATCATTATAGCTAAAATTAAAATATGTGCAAATAAAATATTATAAAAAAATTACACATTAATTGTATATAATAAAATATCATAAATTAGAAATTATATTAAGTTATTCTAATAAATAAGATATGTCCATCATATTATAATTCTTAAAAACGTAATAGTACTATCATTTACAAAAAGAAACATAAATCAATTAGAAATAATATAATCACTTTACATTTGTCTAGCAATTCTATTTTACTTCCAAATTGTATCTTGAAGTTATGCTGGAGTGATATTATACTCCACTTGAGAACTTACATCTTTATTTTCATTTTCCCTATTTTGTTCTTCTTTTTTAGCATAACTTGTAAATAATTCATCGCTTAGTCCATACAGTCTAATATAGTTGTGTATAACACAACAAGCAAAAACGATGTATTTTTGTTTCTTCATATCTAACTCGACATGTTTTTAAGTATAGGAAATCTTGTTTTTAGAACATCAAAACATCTTTCAATAACATTTCTTAATGAATAATGCATTTATTTAAACAATTCCTATAAACCTTGAGGTCTTCCTCTGCCTCTATAATCTTGAAAATGATATCTTTCACCCCGACATGGTGAAAGAAATCCAGGCATATTAGTGTAACCTGAATCAATCAAATAATACTTGCCTAATATATAAAGAACATAATATTAACAAAAATATTAAAAATGAATCATAATTACTATGTTTATTTAAAATAATATATTACCTTGTGGAGGCATAAGAAATTGATTGGCTAGATTTGTCACTTTTTCTAAAAGAACTTAAGAGTCATTTGCAGTACCTTCCCATCCAGTCATTACATATGTAAAACACATGTCAAATAAGCAACAATACATAATATTTTGAGTTGGATTAATTCTTTTGCCCCTCTATGACACTTGTTCATTGGTTGGAACATGTGCATCAATATGTATAATATCTATTACTCCTACTAAATCCAAAAAATTAAAACAATTATTAATCAAAAGAACATAATTAAAATAGTAATTAAATATATGGATGTACATGAAAATATGGAAAGAATTTTGAATTATGTTGAATCTCAAGAGGCGTATTACTAAAAGATGGTGGAGTAGTGAATCTTTTTGCAAGACGGTTAACTGTATATAAGACTTTACGAAAGTACTTCGAAATTGTCCAGGTCGAATGTTGAACGCGTTTTGAATTGACTCTAGTTGTTTCACTATACCCTATAGTCATCAAGAAAATTACTACTTGTTTCTCCACAGTCAAATGACTTGTTACTTTTAAGCCTCCTAAACTCTTCAACTCATCATAAAAGCTCAAGAAGATTATCTTTCTCATTTTTAAGTTTTCATAAATTCTTGTAGGATTCTCATTTAAAAGTTCCATTATCCAATCATGACCTGGTAGAGCAGAAGTTCTACATGGTTGCTTTTGTAAATGAAAATATTTGTTATCTCCCTCAGTTAGAGAAATAATGATTACCTTCTTACATTTATCATCATAATCGAATTCGAAATCTGATGTAAACAAAATATTCATACATTAAGTCAAATATTCATACAAATCACAAACTTAAAATGTTCAAACTATGGAATAATGTTTAAAATAAAAGTGTCAAATTAATAAGAATTTGATATGCAATAACATGAAAATATAACTAAAGCGACATAATCCAATACAACGTCCTTGTATCTGTCATCTTTATAAAAATATCCCTATAAAGTGGAGAATCATTAAAAACCTTTATAGCTTTTCCATATTACACATCGTCAGCACCCAATTGATCTAAGGACTTCATACATTCCAACATTATGTTATACTCTTGAGATCTACTCTCTGCGGTGGATGATGTTTCACTCAATTTTTTTGTAAGTAAATCATTTTTCCTTTTTGATTGTTCACCAAGTACAACCAAAACCTCTTTTACAATGTTAGTATATGTCTTTTTTGCCTTCTTATTCTTAGGAGATTTCTTTCTCTTAGATATAGAACTTATATCTTGATCTTCTTTTTCATTATACAAGTAATCTTCATCAACATAATTTTCATGTTCCTCTTATGTACTATTCGATGGAGATTTAGTTGATGGATGTACATGCACACCCCAAAAATATGACACAAGTCTGAAAATTCCTTACATCTTTTTTTCTTGAATCTGTGAGTCATTTTATGTACCTATAATGATGAAAAATGAATATGAGAATAAATATTATATAATATGATATATTAATAAAAAAGACATATTTTACCTTAAATAAATTTTCCCAACATTCATTTGTAGCATTAACTTCACCAGTAAGGGAGTTGTAGCCGATTCCTGTTTCTTTCAATAAGTTCTTGAAATTCTTCAATCTAGCCCTTAATCCATTATACTTATTCTTCAATTGAATATTAGTATACTCCTTATTGAATTTTGTTTGAAGCCCTGCCTTAATATTCTTCCAACCAGATTTGGAAAAGGCAATAGTCTTTCGATTTCCTTTCTTCACTTCATTAACCATAAAGGAGATTAAATACATCTCTATAGTATCATTTTATACCCCATCTTTTCATTTATTTCCACACAATCATTAGAATCGTTCATATTGTTCAAACCTTTCATTACTAAATGTAACCACATATAAGTGACATGAATCATAACAATTTCTATAAAGTATTAAAAAACCTGGCTCAAAATAAACATAAGACAACCATATTAAATGATAAATTGCATAAAGTGCATGGAAATAATTGAACAAAAATAAAGGTTTTTGATTCTATTGCGTAAAAATAAAAATGTAAATTTAAACAAATTCATAATATATGCATGATGGTCAAGCCAACAACCTCACTTCGGTTCTCTTCACTGTCGCAGGCTTCTCTCTGTCGTCACTCTTTGTTCTCCCCTCACTATCCACTGATTTGACAAATTAATATGTTGGACCACCCTACTATTTACTCTTCTTTCCTCTCCGTAAGCTCTCTTCTTTTCCTCTTTTCCACAACTCTTTATTCTCCCATCACTATTCACTGATTTGACAAATTAATATGTTGGACCACCCAACTATTCACTCCTCTTTCCTCTCCATAAGCTTTCTTCTTTTCCTCTTTCATACAATCTTCTTATATCAAAAACTACTTCTCTTTATGTCAATATATTAAACGACTTCAAGGAAATCCTCCAAAGCTTTCGCCATTTAATCAACAATTCAAAACTATAGCTTCAAGAATTACTATTCTATTCTAAATAGTGGTGATCTTAAATGAAACGAGCATTTTATTACAGAAATAGAGCCTTTAAGAAGTACCTTAACCAATTAGAAACATGAATAATGATACCTTTAGCGGATTCGGGCGTTCCTTTGGTTAATGGTGAAATAAAAGCTTCTAACCAATCACCAAAAAATGGTCAGACATCTCACTTTAGACAGCGGATGCTATTTCTGTGGGTTAGAAGAGTCCACTGTGCATGCTCTTCGGGACTGTCAACAAGTGAAACCTTTTAGGCGCAACTTTTGCTTCGCAGTGATTGACACGAAGTTTTTTTATCAAGATATGGAGCAGTGGGTAACATCTAATCTTGCGAACCTCTCCCATCTGAGGTTGATTCCTTATAATGTTATCTTTGGTGTTGCATGTTGGTTTTTGTGGAGATGGCGTAACAAAAGTGCAACATCCCACCCCCTACTGGAAGGGTAAAATAGTAAATTTGGCATAGAATGAGATGGATTGGAATGACTTAGGACTGTTCATGCATAATAGGATTGGTACACAGTATCATTTGTGCACATGAAAT
>JANZLX010000005.1:19966858-19978284 GCA_025531955.1 Erythroxylum orinocense
AGTTTTAATTTTAATAAAAGACTACTGTTGATTTTTCTATTTAAAGGGAGAGCTTTATGAAAGCTAGCACTTTCTGTTTTTTTACTCCAAAAGAGTTTTGGAAATTGCTCTGTAGATATCATCAGAGGCTGGACACGTGAACAGTTAGTGATTGATCACTCAGAGAAAAATAGTCGAAGTTTTTCTCCGAAAAGCGAACAAGATAGAATTTCTAAATCTTTTTTTGTTTTATTTCAAGTTTAATCAATTATTGGGATCCGCTCGAAATCTGTAAAAATTTTAATTTCCTTTGCGCCCGTGATTCGATCACGGTTGGATTCCAACGCATGTACCCATTAAGTGCATTTCCTCCTATCAGACCTTGTTGGTTATGTTGGTTTAAATGTCAACGCTTTTTACCTGTATCTCAGAAAAATCAGTAATTTACTTGGTTCCTCGGTATAACATACGCTTATGGTTCTAAAGGAAACAATTTGAGTTCACCTCTTGAACTTAGATGGGATGTTGTTTTGAGTTTTCATGTGTATTTCTGTAGCATCGCATGTGATCAAGGTTAGGATGTAGGACATAAGTTTGCTACTTATAACCAAAGGTATGATGGTCCTGCAAGTGCATGCGGTTCTGAATGTCTTCTAAACCAAGGTTAGCATGTCTTCTGAGGAGCTCTTTTGGTTAGTGGCTGGAAATTAAAGTCTCTCTTAGACAGCACATGAACATGTTGTGAACGTGGGACCATGTGAGCAACTGCTGGAAAGACTTTTTGTACTGTTTCTGTAAAAGATGGATACAAACAGAAAGAGACAGAGCACCTTTTCCTAACATTAAATTCGATTATATAGAACCGAACCAAGCAATTGGTCCAGCTTCTACATACTCAGCCCTCGTTCTTTTTGCATCAGGTAACAACTGAAATTATTCAACATGTCTATACTACTGAAATTATTCACCAAAACTCAATTCTTTCGAAAACCTTAACTTCCCTAATTTTTCTTGTTAATATTATTATACAATAACTGTGTTGACTCCATTCTGTAAGAGGAATTACAGCTTGAGAGAAGTAGAAGATGAGAAGGGGTAAAGTTACACTAAACTAGACTTCCCATTTTGATTGGCCTGTGTGAAGTGGAATTTTTGTATGAAAAATGCTGAAAACAAGTTGGATAAGCCCCTTTTCAAGCTCCTCACTTGATCTAATATGAGATGGAATCATCGGAGAATGCAAATGAGCAGTTAGAAGAGCCTTCTGAAACTAGAATCCTAGGATGAGGAGTGCAATGAACTGTTGTTAAATCGCTCTTTGAAACGTCAGATTCCTTTTTTAAGGCATCAAGGTGTCGAATCTCCTTAAGCATTGCTACAACATCCTTCATGGTCGGACGCTCATCCGCTCTTGTGCTAATGCACAGATATGAAACAGCTAATGTTTGTATCATTTCATGCATGGTAGGGTCAGCTCTTCCTATGAGCTTTGGATCAAGAATGTGAGCAGGGTCTTTCTTACTAGTTAGGTGGTCCCTAACCCACTGAACCAAGTGTGCACCACCAGCCAATGTTGGATCTAAGGGATGCCTTCCCGTTATGATCTCTAAAAGCATAACTCCAAAACTGTACACGTCGCTTTTCTCGGTGATACGTTGCATGGACGCATGCTCTTCACAAAATCGAAAAAGAAAGGATAAGAACCCAAGAAAAATGAAGCAAAAATTACTTTTGAGATCTTTTTGGAGTAAACTGAAACTCGCTGAATGTAGACTTAAAAGTACCTGGAGCCATGTATCCATAAGAACCAGCAAGATTTGGTCTCTGGTATGGTTTGGATAAGTCATCATCAGTTGTATAGCTATTCACAACTTTTGCTAATCCAAAGTCAGCTAGGTAAGGTTCATAGCCTGCTCCTAACAGAACATTCATGGCTTTAACATCACCGTGAAGAATTGCTGGCGTACAATCGTGGTGCAAGTATGCTAATGCATTAGCCACTCCTAATACAATATCATATCTGGCTTCCCATTCAGCTCCTCCTTTACCAGCACCATGAAGAAGCGAGCTCAAGCTTCCATTGGGAAGATAGTCATAGAAGAGCAGCCTCAGATTCCTGTTATAACCCCAGCCCAAAAGACGAACAATGTTTCGGTGTCTGATGGAACCTAGTGTTCGGATTTCAGAATTGAATGCCCCGTACTCTTCTGATGACCACATCTTCTTAACAGCTAGAGTGTCACCATTTGAAATAATTACCCTGTACACCACTCCAGAGCTGCCTGTGCCTATTACATTTGATGATGTTAGGTTCCTAACAATTTCACCAATGGAGAACTCAAGCTTTTGGTACAGAATTATCTCCCAATTGTCATCCTCCATCTTCCTACCGCTGGCAATACGGGTTTGGACTAGCAAGTAGATTGCTAGTGCTACTAAGAAAGCACTGGCACTAAGGAGAATGGACATAACAATCTTCGTCGCTGATCTAGCACGGGCTGTTTTTCCCGTTCTATCGGCTGGTGTTCCTACAGCTCCGTCAATGTAGAGACGTTGGTTTGAAGCAAGGTCACTGAGAGGAAGCTTACGAAAAAATGGGGTGTTGGGCAATTCACCAGAGAAATCATTGAAAGAGACGTTAAGAGAAACAAGGTTTTGGAGGGTTACTAGAACATCTAGCTTGCCCTCAAACTTGTTGTGTGAAAGGTCAAGTACTCCAAGCTTGTTGAGTCCGGACAATTCGGAGGGAATCCCACCAGAGAATTGGTTCCAGCTAAGATTGAGAGCGATCTCCAGAGCAGGAATTTGACCAAGTTCCTTTGGAATTGCCCCAGAGAAACCATTATCACCAAGGTTTAGCAGTTGCAGCTTACTGCATGATGATATCTCTGCTGGGATACCACCTGAGAGTCGATTCTTTGCGAAATTGAGCTTTTTCAGTTCTGTGAGTGAAGCAATGCTAGGAGCCAATGGACCTGTAAGCCTATTATCTGAAACATCCAGAAATTGTAGGCTTTCGGGCAGAGTAGCAGGTATAGAACCAGAGATTCGATTTGAATGAAGATCAAGAAATTCGAGGTTGTGGCATCCAGATACAGACTGGGGAATCCCACCAACAAGATGATTGACACTTAAGTCAATGAAGTTTAGAATCTTCAAGTTTCCAATTTCCGAAGGAATGGTACCGGCCAGTCTATTTCTGTTCAACCTTAATCTGTACAAGTTGGTACAGTTTCCTATATCAGGTGGTATAAAGCCCGTCAACTCATTTGAAAGTAGTAGTAGTTTGGTGAGATTTTGCAGTCCGAAAATCTGCTTCGGTATCACACCAAAGAGATTGTTATAAGATAAATCAAGAGCTTCAAGGTTCTGGCACTCCGAGAGAGACTCCGGCACATTGCCTGTTAGATTGTTTTGCCAAGCAAAGAAAAGGGTCAAGTTTTTAAGGTTTCCGACACATGCAGGAATCTCACCCGTTAAGTCGTTGTTGTCTGCTTCAAGATGAGTAAGAGCTGTACAGTTTGAGATTTCAACGGGTATGGTGCCTGATAACTGGTTAACACTTATCTGAAGCTCCTGAAGCTTCAGAAGGTTTCCAAAACTTCTTGGTATGCTCCCTGTCAGAAGATTTTCAGACAAATCAACAACTTTCAATTCAGAGCATCTTCCAAGCTCGTCAGGGATTGTACCTACTAAACTGTTCTGCCACAAGAGCAAACTCTCAAGCTTTCTGAGTTCTCCAATTCGCTTTGGGATTGGACCAGACAAGGTATTCTGATACAAGTAGAGGTTCTGCAACTCCTCGCAGTTTGCGATCTCTTCTGGGATAGGACCGGTTAAAAATGCCGTATAAATGGCTATGGTTTGAATTCTTTTCAGCATTCCAATAGATGAAGGGAGATTCCCCGAAATGCTGGTTTCCGCGAGGCCTAACAAAACCAAGTTGGTGCAGTTTCCAATCTCCTGAGGAAGCTCACCTTTAAGATTTTTGTTCCCACCCGCTCGGAAAATTTGCAGCCTGTTTAAAGCTCCAAGACTCTTCGGAATTTCACCAGTTAGTTGATTGTCAAAGAGTGTCAAATACTCTAAATTTGAAAGGTTTCCAATATTATTTGGAATCCGACCACCAAGGAAGTTTGTATTGAGAGACAAGGTTTGCAATTTGCTTAACCTGCAAATTTCTTCAGGTATTTCGCCTGAGAGAGAATTGTCACTGAGATCTATGAAACTAAGCTCAAGGTAATTTCCAAACTTCCTGGGCATTCTGGCTGTGAGGTTGGTCGATGAGAGGGTAAGCTTTTGCAATGCCTTGAGAGACTGAAAGTTTGAAGGTAATGGACCTTGCAAGTCAACTGCTTTCAAGCTTATCTCTATAACGTTGCCATCTGAGTTGCAGCTGACCCCAAACCATTTGCATGGACTTGGGTCTGAAGGATTCCATGAGTACAATACACCAGTGGAGCTGCTTAAACTGTTCTTCCATGTCAAAAGAGCTTGTCCTTGTTCATCTATGGATTGACAGGAATGAAAGAGAAGAGAATTTATTGATAGAAGCAAGGTAAATGAGAAGATATTGGAAGAAGGTAAGATATTCCTTGTAGTTTCAGGCATTGATGAGAGTTGAGAAGAGCTGATCTGTTTTGGGATTGTTGAGGGAGGAACCCCATGTTTTGTATATAGAAGAAAAGCAGAAGATCCGGATCCACGACCACCTTCAATTTTTTACCTTTTCTTAATATATTATTAATGGCATTGGTCAGAGAAGTTGATGCAGATAGATATTTGGTTAAAGTTATGTACGTGGATCTATTTGTGATGCACTTTATGGATGTTGCTGTCAAAACTTAAACAAGAGGAGATTTTTGAGTTCCCTTCAAAATCTCCTCTGTTTCTTAGATTTGGTGCCAAGTGCAAAACTCGATTTGTTTTACTGTGAGGAGTTGCCAGAAAATAAAATTTTTGTTAGTGGCTGCTAATCCAAGTTACCCCTTTTTTTTAATTCACTCTTATCTTGTCTTGTTCCCTCTTTTCTAGTCATGGAGAAGTATCCTGTTTCCTCTTTTGCGGTCAAGTCATAGTTATCTCTTAAGATGATTGACAGACCTGGTTATGGTTGGATTAAATCAAGGATTAGTATTTCCCAAGCTTGCTGCTGAATGAAATTGATAAATATGGATATGAGACAGTGATGCTTGGCCTCAAGATCCACAGTTACCGCTGAATGTTTTCACCCTGTATCTTCTCTCTAATAATTCAAGTCTGAAGGTGGTCCATCAATTTATGTGGTCACAGTTTGCTGCACCAGCTCATGTTTTCTCCACTTAGCTTTCCAATGGGCTCAAAAACCTCAATATACAAACTAAGCAGGACATAAAAAGAGAAACTCGACGGGATTTTTCTTGCAAACGTTAGTTTAAAAGCAGGGAGATTCCATCATTTACAGAGAATTTACGCGTATTCTAGGCCTAGGGCTATTCCCTTGGTATGCCAATCCTGGTTTAGCAGTGAAGTGCACAAGCGATGAGGAATATGTAAAAAAAAATTAAGGTACTTTTTTTATGTATCTGCAGACCTGGTAATCCTATCGGGTGGTCTCGGCTACGAAGAATTGAAGACCTTGAGGGGAAGGAAGAACCATCGCACCAATTTACTAAGAAGTTATTTTATATGTTTGATATTATTAAAAAAAATGGTTAGTATGAGGATATATTTCTTTGGAAGACAAAGTGTGACCAAGTACACGTTAGAATCTCCGACCCTATTTAGAGATAAAAGTGAGTTTCCTATGATCTTTGATATTGTCACACATTGTTAGAATAATGAACTAGTGAACTCAATACAAATAACTATTGATTTGAAGTTATTTCTGGGAGACATGATCATGTAGAGTACAACATGCTTGTATCTTTGACTTACATGACCGTGTGTGATTGATATTGTGAACTTGTACAAGATTGATGATGACCTACATAGTTGTGTAAGATCAAACATGTTCGTGTCCCTATCATACACAGTAGTGTGTAAAAACTGTGTAGGTAACTGCAAACGTATACAGAGTGATGGCAAGAGTCGAACACATACATGACCATGTGGAAACACATACGCCTATGTCTCAAGTGTACACAACTATGTAAGTCAATCGTGTGACTCACTATGATCACGTATATCTACGATGTCTTGAAATCTAATTGGGACACAGTCACCTACACGATCATGTAAGTGATCGTGTTCAATTATGAAACCCTACTTTTTAGTATAAAAGGAGCAATGATGGGATTCATCGATATGAGTAAAAAGAACACTGAAAAAGGGAAAGAAAATGAGTTAGAGTGAGCTGAGAAGTTTTCTCATTCTATAATCAACAAGTTATCTTTACAGTGTTAGTGTTTGTTTCATTGTTAAACTAAGAACTTTTTTTTTTATGTAAAGTAAATGAATTGGATTAATGAAAAGAATTTTCACGTATAAATCACGTGATGAATAACAAGAAACAGAAAAATACATGAAACGACAACGTATAAGTAAACATATTTGTGCATCTAAAGACCCATAAGTAAACGGTGTGTATAACAAAAGGGGTTAATATAACCCATCTCATTTTTCCCTTCTTTGGAACCACCCAAATTAGGGATTGGTTCTAGTGATGTTTGATAGTTGTGCACTAGTGTCTGTTTTTCTAAGTATTTAGCATGTGTTTCTTGCATAATAGATTATTATTATGGTGTTTTAAGACTTATTTGGTGTGTTTTTGTTTACTTTGTTTTTCATGATTGTTCTTTTATGTTTAATGTTGGTTTAGGGTAAGAATTGATTATTTTAGTGTACGAATGGACAGTGGCCATCTTTATGATTGAGCTAGGAACCAAGGGAGGAGAAGAGAAGTGGAGGAGCTGTAGAACAAGAACCCATGATTGTGGGAATGGGCCTATTCCCCACGACCGTGGGAAATCTCTTCAAAATGTTTCTGGCACATTAACCCACAATCGTGGGAAGCACAAGGATAATTCTCACGATCGTGAGATGCTTAGATAGAAGAAACACACATGTTTCACTTATTTTTTTTAAGGTTTTATGACTTGTTTTGTGATATATAAAGGCACAAATCCCTAGGGCTAGAAGGGTGTCGTGGAAACTTGCCTCTTTGAGCTAAAAGACAGATTGAGAGCCTAAAGAGAGGTAGAGAATCAAGACTCCCATTCCAAATTGGGCATAGAGCAGTCATCCAAATTTTCCAGATTTGGGCAAAGAAAAGGAAAAGCTTACTTCATCTAGTTCTTATTTTGTTTTTCCTTTTCTAGCATCTTTATTATGGATTGTTTGGTTGTTAGGGATGTTAATGACATTATAAGTGGCTAAAACATTTTTTAGGGTTTATTGTTTGAACTATTTATGAACCTTCAGTTGTCGATTTAATAATATAAATGTTTGTGTTATTTATTAAGCTTAAACCTTGCAACAAATCGAGAGAGTAAGCTTGGTAATCTGCATTAAATGTACAACGAGAGTTAACGTTTAATAGACCTATAGATAACAAGTTATTGATTTATTAAGAAGAGATTTCAATAGATTGATATACTACCTATAAGATAGCTTCATATCTAGTTGAATGTTTAGGAAAGGCTTTACATATCGAGAGATCCCAAAGTTAATCCTAATTTAATTAACTAGTGACATTTAGTTGCACCTTGAGAAAGGGTTGTTAAAATTTTAGGAAATCTTGGGCCAAGCATAAATTAAATCAATTAACCAGAGGGGAGCAAATAGGGATAATAACAAGTCTTGATTTTTAACCTTGATTTTCTCCAAGTTTTAGTTTACAATTTTGGCTTTGGTTACATTGTTTCCTTTTATCCTTAGTTTGTCTTTATTTTAATTATCTATTTAAATTTGTTTGAATCGGTTTCTTAAACAAAGAGCAACCTGAATTAAGTGGTGCCTAAGCACAATCCTTATAAAATCCATATCTGTTTTTTACTACAATTTATGACCTATATACTTGTAGTTTTGAGCATAAAACTAATAGTTTGTTTTGCATTCAACAATGTTTCTAGAACAGGGAGACTCTAGAACAATGAGTTTGTGGATGAGATATGTTAATCTCTTATGTGGAATGTTCACGCTCGTGCTTAGTGCTTCCAGGTAAAGGAATGGGGGAGAGTTTCAGGATCAATCTTCGCATCTTGCATAGACCATCGCCTTAACTCCAATAAGCACTTTCTTGTATAAATAGTTTGTTGCTCTGCCTTGCTATGAGATTGTGTAACAGTTGTATATGTTATGAGATTTGCCATGAAGATGCTAAGTTAGGACAACCTCTTTCGAACTTTAGAGTACATATGAGTTTCTCTCTAATTCTACATATTAAAGAGGATAAAACCTCATTTCTAAAGGGTGCAATATTTTGAAAATGCCTAATATTTCTCTCGCCAAATCTCTTTGATTGAGGAGGTGAAAATTGGTAAGAGTACTTATAGTTGTTTTTTGTTATAGTTTCAAGCAAGAGCCAAATAGTTGGGAATCATTGAACTCTTGTAAGTTCTTATTTGAATTAGTGGATTTGCTTATCGGTCTGGCCCATAATCTTTCCCTCTATATTGAAGGATTTTCCAGGATATATGGTGTTTGATTTATTTTTTTGTATATATATATATATATATATAGTTTGTTGTTAGGTTTTTGCAATTGAGTCTCTTGAGACTAGTTGTTTGTTTTTTATTGCCGTTGTAGGAGTTGTGATTTGAACCCAACAAAGTGACATTGGAGCCATTAGTCATAGAGGGTGGAAGTAGATCTATGGTCAAATTAACATATGCAAAATATTTTATCTGGAGATCTATGATGTGGGATCTTTTTTATTGTAAGGATCTTTTTGATCCTATCGATGTGGACAGAAATGAAAAATGATTTTCCATCTAAACTGAAAAAATAACTAATGGGGAATGGGAAAAGATGAAGCAAAAAAATCTAAGCACTATCCGATAATGGATTAACATCAATATATTCAACCATATGTCGTAAGAAACTAATCCATTAAAGTTGTGGAAGAAGTTAGAAGGTCTTTACGAAAGGATGACTGCGTATAACAAAGCCTCTTTAATTAAGAGGCTTATGAATTTGAAACTAAATTCTAGAAAATCTATGTCAAAGCACCTTATTGATTTCTAGGACATTATCAACAAGGTTACTACCATAAAGATCATTCTTGATAATAAGCTTGAAGCTTTATTCTTGTCGAGTTTGTTACCAGATATTTAGGAGATATTAGTGGTTACCATCATTTCTCAATCGATATAGAGCTACACCAAAGATCTTCGTTGAGCCCCTTCCTGTTTGCAGTAATAATGGATAAGCTCATCAAGAATATCCAAAGGGATGTTGCTTAATGTATGTTATTTACTGATGACATTGTTTTAGTGGATGAAACAAAAGAGGGTGTCAATTTCAAGTTAAAATTTTAGGGGATGGGAGAATACGTTAGAATCGAAAAGCTTTAAATTAATCAAGACTAAGACTGAGTATTTAGAGTGTAACTTCTCAGTCCAGAGGGTGGCATCCGATGTGAAGATAATGATTAATTCAGAAGCTATATCATAGAAAGATTTTTTTCAAGTACCTTGAATCCATCATCCAAAGCAATGGCAAGATAGATGAAAACATAGTTCACGGTATCAAATTAGGGTGGCTTAAATTGAAGAGTGTATTACGAGTTTTATATGACAAGAAGATACCTCTCAAGCTAAAAGATAAGTTCTACCATTTAACAATTAGTTTGTTTATGCTTTATGGGATGAAGTATTAGCCCATCAAATGGGTACATAGCATAAGTTGTGGTAACGTTGAGAATACTCCGTTAAATGTGTAACCTTACAATAAGATAAAAGGTCAGGAATATAGTGGTATTGATGATAAATTAAAAGAGACAAGACTTAGGTAGTTTGTAAATGTTAAGAGTAGACATCCTAACACTCTAGTGAGAAGAAGCGAGAAGATTATTCTTAAGGAGTGTGAGAGAAAAAGAGGAAGACCTAAGAAGAACATGGGGAGATGCTAATGAAGGATATGATTCTACTAAAGCTTACTGAAAACTTGACCCTCAATAGGAAACTTTGACGAACTAGGATACGAGTAAAAAGATCCTACATAAAAAGTTCCTTCTCTTTATTCATAGATCTTTTGAAATTTTTCTTCATTTTTTTATGTCTTGTATTTAACGTAAACACCTTTATCTATAATACCTCCCTCTTAGTATTTTATATAGTATTTTAATTTTTTTCATCTTTATTTTATTGTTTAATTATTTAAAATTTATTAGTCTTTGTATTATTATTTGTATTATCATTTATATTATTTATGTTATTATTCATATTATTTGTATTTATTTGTATTTTATTTGTATCTTTTTATTTTTATTTTATTTTGATTTTCTTTATTCTTATTTTATTATATCAATTCTCTTTTAGTATAATTATTTGTTTATATTTTTGGCTTTTTTCCTTCAAACAATTCTCAAAACCTTTTTTTTAGTTATGTAGATCTATCAAAAATAACATTTTTACTCGTTAAGGATAAGGTTATATGCTACTGTACCATTTCAAACCATGTATCTCAGTGGTATTTATACTAAGATGTTATTATTGTTATTGTTGTTATCATTATTCAATGGATATTCAAATTATTAAAGCTGTCGAAAACGTTTTAGAATGAAGTAGTTAAAATGATTGTTTACTTAATTAACTGAACACCATTAGTTCCTTTGGGACTCAACATTTTGGAGAGAATGTGGATATGGAAAGACCCCTCATATTTACATCTGAGGGTATTTAGATGCAAGGTGTTTAAACATATACCTAAAGAGCAGATATTGAAACTCAACTCAAAGATGGGCCATTGCATATTATTCGAGTATGGTAATGAACATTTAGGCTTTAGATTCTACGACCTCGAAAAGTAGAAAGTTGTCAGAAGAAGAGACTTTGTATTTCACGAGTACGAGATAGGTGTAAACCTTATTAAAAGAGATAAAAACTACTCTCAGTAGTGCATCCTGCAGTTGAAGTGAATCACACGTTACTACAGTAAACAATAATGATATATAAACGCACAAGAAAGGGGGGGTTGAAAAGTGTTAAACTTTTCGTTAATCCCTTTTTTCAATTATCAAAAACTAGTTTGTTTTTCAGAACTGATGTTAACACGTTTGTAATTGATTTTCTAACACTTGTATATAGAAGTAATATTGAAAACCACAATGTAAAGAGTAAGAGAGAGTTGAGACAATTTTGACGCAGTAGTTTTTATACTTGTTCACCCCAAACCGTGGGCTACGTCCAGTCCTCAAATGCCTATCTGAGATTTCACTATCTCTCAAAGCTTTTACAAGTATTCTTTACTCCGAGCCTCTTCAGGTCTCTATACAATGAGTATTCTTTTACTCTTAGCCTCTTCAG
>JANZLX010000005.1:19978384-20009070 GCA_025531955.1 Erythroxylum orinocense
TAATCTTCGACTTTGATCTCTTATTTATAGTCTCCGTCTTCAACTGCTTCTTGATAACTGCTTCTTGATTCTTTAAAAAAACGGTTATTCAGTTGAGTCTTATAACTAACTCAGACTTTCGCTTTCGTCTGCTTTTGCTTCCGTCTGCCTTCGCTTTCGTCTGCTTTTTGTCTAAGCTATTGTCTTCTTTTTATTTCAGCTATCATTTGGTTTTTATTTCGGCTATCGTCTGCTTTTTATTTCAGCTATCGTCTGCTTTTTATCTCAGCTATCGTCTACTTTTCATTCGTTTGCTTTTTGTTTGTCATCAAAATTTATTAATCGTAAAATCATTTTGACTTAACAGCAGTGTCATTGATGTTTCCCCTATTTCGACTTTTATTAATCAACCCATAGGTGAAAGAGTCAAAGAATATGAGTAGGCACACAATTTTAGTGATCAAGTACAACTTGATAATGATGAGCTACAAAAGCCATATTTGAACGATGGTGTAGATGAAGTTGATGAGAATAATAAGCAGTGAGAACAACTTGGTTCATTGATAGAGGATATTTTATAAGGTATCCAGGTAAAAATACATTCTAATTACTATTAAGGGGGATTCTGAAAATGTGCAAGATTTGGAGTCACATAAAGATAAAGATCTTTAGTTCGCAACTATGCAGGAGGAAATGAATTCCCTAAAGAAAAATGAAACATATAAGCTAATGGAATTTCCAAAGGGAAAGAAGGCATTGAAGAATTAATGGGTATTCAAGATAAAGAAGGATGGTGACAAGCTGGTGAAATATAAGGCAAGAATAATTATAAAGGAATTCAGCAAAAAAAAAGGCATTAACTTTTATGAAATTTTCTCACTAGTGGTCAAGATTACTTCAATAAGAATCGTGTTGGGTCTAAGTACTAGTTTAGATCTTAAACCTAAACAGGTGGATGTGAGAACCACCTTCTTACTTGAATATTTAAAAAGAAGATATATATATAAAGTAACCAGAAGGATTTAAGGTTCAGGACAGGAGAATCTGGTTTGCAAGTTGAAAAAGAACTTGTATGCTTTGAAACAAGTACCAAGACAGTGATATTGAAAGTTTGATCCATTTATGAGAGGAAATAGTTATAAGCGAACTTTTGTCGATCCTTATATGTATTTCAAGAAGTTTATTGATGGAAACTTCATTATTCTTCTTTTGTATGTTGATGATACACTGATTATGGGACAAGATGTTAGGATAATCTATAAGCAAAAGGAGAACTTGTCCAAATCTATTAACATGAAATATTTAGGCCTTGCAAAATAAATTATGGGTGTGGAAATATCCCGATATGGAAAAAATAGGAAATCTTTGTTGTCATAGGATAGATATATTGAACAGGTGCTAGAAAGGTTCAATATAAAGTGTGTTAAGCCAATTAGCACATCACTAGCACCTCACCTTAAGTTGAGTAAGCAAGTGTGCCCTTCAACTGAAAAGGAGAAAAATGGTATGTCTTATATTCCATCCTCATCTATTGTTGGTTCCTTGATGTATGCAATATGGTATCTATAAGCCCGGATATAGCACAAGTTGTTGGATTGATATTTATCCAATCTAGGGAAAGTTTACTAAGAAGCATTGAAATGGATCTTAATATATTTACAAGACACTTCCAAATAAAGCTTATGTTTCAACGGTTGGGAGCTAATTATCAAGAATTATATAGATGCAAATATGGCTAAAG
Source organism: Erythroxylum orinocense (assembly GCA_025531955.1). Lineage (NCBI taxonomy): Eukaryota > Viridiplantae > Streptophyta > Magnoliopsida > Malpighiales > Erythroxylaceae > Erythroxylum > Erythroxylum orinocense. The sequence goes on from JANZLX010000005.1 coordinate 19,980,105, forward strand.
ATTTGAAAAACAGAAAATCCACTTCAGGGTACTTGTTCAAATTTGCAATGGAAGCTATTTTTTGTCAATTCAAGCTACAAAAGTGTGTATCTTTATCCACAATTGAAGCGGAGTATATAGCTACTATGGAAGCAGGTAATCAAATGCTCTTGTTAAAACAGTTTCTTCATGAATTAGATATTAAGTAAGATGATTATGTAGTCTTTTGTGACAACCAAAGCGCTATGGATTTGAGAAAGAATACTATATATCATTCCACACCAAACACATCAATGTCAGGTATCATTGCTTGAGATCTATAATTGAGGAACAATGATTATAGTTGAAGAAGATTCTCACAAATTAACGGTGATGATAATTAGAAAAAATGGTTTTATGGAGCAAACATGAGCTTTATATTAAGCTCGTCAGGATGACTCTCAAATAATCATTGAGGTGGTTCGCCTCTCCTCCAGAATGAGCTAGAGGGGGAGATTGTTGAGTGTCCAGCCTTATTTAGAAACAAGTGAGTTTTGTTGATCTTAGATATTCTTACGAATTGTTAGAATAATGAAGGAGTGAAATCAAGATGGATAACAGTTGATTTAATGCTATCCCTGAGAGATATGAACGTGTAGAGTACAATAAGCCTGTATCCCTAACTTACATGGACATGTTTGAAGGTCGTATAAGAGACTGTGAACATATACAAGATAAATGATAACCTACACGGTTGTGTAAAATTAGACATGCTTGTGTCCTTTTAATACATAATCTTGTAAGGAGAACGTGTAGGCAACTGCAAACGTGTACAGGTGAATGGTAAGAGTCAAAGATATACACGACCGTTTTGAAACATTCACGCCTATGTCCCAAGTATAAACAATCGTATAAGTGGATTGTTGATATCCAGGATTCCTTGAAATCTAATTAGGACACAATCACCCACATAACTATGTAAATAACGTGTTTAGTTATGAAATCCTTTTTTTAGTAAAAAAGGAGAAATAATAGAGTTCGTTGATATGAGTAGAAAGTGTTAGACATTTTTGTCCTTAGGGGCAATTTTTTCAATGTCTCATAAAGTTGAACTAACATTAATTGCAATTTTGGTTTTGAAATAAATTACCGGTTAAGTTACACCATTTGATCCAGATAAAGATAATTAAGTGGCCCAATAAATGATCTGGATTAATGTGTCAAAGTTAGGGTGAAAAATGAGTCCCGATTAGTGTAGACTGGGTCCATATCGGCCTTGTGATGGGGAAGCCTGATGTGGAAGCTATATTAGATAAGGTCTCCTGCAGTTACTCAAAAAAAAGAACGTTCTCGAGCATAAGGTTTCTGATCTGTTAAGGAAGCTCAGGATTTGAGGAAACTATAGAAAGGCCTTGCCCGTGAGTCGGTGAACACTTTTCGCTAAAGGACCCGGGAGATTCGAAGACATTTGGGGCTCGAAATCGACATCGGAATCAGAGATGGAATCGAAATCCAGGTATTCCACATTATCTTCGTTTCTGATCCTTTAACGTAGATCTGGGGCACGTAATAAGGTTTCCTCTATGTACTAACATGTGGCATCTGAGCGGTTACATGATCAGATTGTCGGAAATGGAGGTTTTTCAGTTTTTCATCTCATTTGATTTTTCGTTGATTTTGATTCTTTTTTCAGTTTTTTTGCATATATAATTGCATAAAAGTTCTGTACATAAGGTTAGCTACGAAAAAAGGGTCAAAAACGGGCCGAACGGAGCAAAAAATGAAGTCTCGGGATGTCAAAAATCACCTCCGGCGTCGGAAAGAAGGAAGAAACATGGGCCCGACGACGCAACAGTGGCTCGGAGGAGCTGCGTACATCAAGCGCATGTAGCGCACGTGCCAATCGCGCGATGACACGCTGCTCTAGCAGGTGGAGGAGGTGCACGTGCAGCTCACGCCCCCGCGGACGACTCGCGTGGAACGACGGGCGGGTGCGCAGGTTGTCCACACGCAGACATTTTCGGAGAATGTCTTCAGCACTTGTGTGTGACAATGAGATTGTGCATTCAGATTTTTGCATTTCTTGAGGTTACATTGTCACATACGATATGCCCATAAAGGATGTGAGGATGACATAAAGATGTATCCCTTGTGCTTGCGGACTTTTTGGATGCTGATAAGAATGTATTCACCAAAGTGGCCTTTCAAGTCAGTATTTGAATTGTTTTACTTGCATGTTGGGGATGTCTCTGATTTTATGTCTGGTTATTCTGCCTAAAGGTGTTGGCCTTACATAAAAGTTTGAGATGTGCATAAAGGCATTAGATGGAGGATAGTTGTTGCTCAAGTGCTCTATTCACCCAAAGGTAGTAGTGTCATGAGAGTTAATGGTTTGAGATCCAATCGCTTTTATGTGTGGAAGTCTAATTGCATATATTATGTATTCAGCTTAAAGGTGTTTCATAATATGTGTGATCGAATTTTCAGGAAAGATACTATTAATGGCTTAGTATCGTTGTTGTCCTATATTAGTGCTAAATTAAAGATTATGATCTAGAAGTCACTTTTCGAATCAACCAAATCAGTATCACTATTGAAACCTTTGTTGTTTCAATATAAAGAATTAGACGGAGAGTTGGACAAAGGATGTTTTAAAGGTTATGGAGATAGGGTTGAAATGGCCATATGGACGATTAAGCCATCTCCAATTACATTTATGAGCTTGACAGCTCATAAAGCGGCCTATTAAGCTTAGGATTGATCTAACAGATTACATCTGACGACCATTAAGAAACCGATACCTAACCATCTGCAAAGTGGACTTCTGAACATAGATATAGCGAAGGAGTTTCTTAATAAAGTCTCCCAGAGGTACGCTGTCTCATTCGGTGTCGAGACAAGTGCCTTATTGAAAGTATTGTTCTCCATAAAGTATAAAAAGGAAAAGGAGAGCAATGGAGAGCTTATCAAGAATAGTTTATTTTCACAGTAGGTGAAGATATTGAGACTTCAACACTTTGATATCCCATTGGGTTACTGAGGTGGAGAAACTCAAGTTGTTACTCCTACAGTCCTCGAAGCAACTTAAGGGAAGACAAAGATGAAGCCCATAAAGTTCAAAGATAGAAAGTTCAAATCTTCTCCACATGCTGATGCTGGTCAAATCAGTTTTGGTAAAGGTTTTTAGGAATTAAAGAAAACAGAAATATGAGGTTTAAAGGGAAGACTGAGACCATCAGGTTATTCTTTGGTTTATCAATTATGAATTTAATTTGTGATAATCGCATTAAGTATAGGTGACTATTTAGTGGAACATCTGATCAAGGTGGTTCCACAATGCAGTAGTTCATATCCAGGATAAAGCCAAATAAGGGGAGCAAGGAACTGATGGTTCACAGCAATAAAGAGATGGAAGTAATACCTATAAGGGGTGTATGTATTGAACTTTACAGTAAGGTTTATAAGGTTTACACAACACATTTTATATGTGATCTTTTGATCAATTAAGGACACTGAAGGTTAACGTTTTGCATTTAATACTTCTGTCGTACAGTTGCTGTTTAATGTAAAATATAAAGGCGCAACTTTCTTGCCATATGGTTTGTATAGAATGTGTCTTACCCCGAATTAGATATATACTTCTTCGTATCATGCTAAACAAGGTATGAAGGACCTGATAAATGAGAAGTCATATATGGTGTGACATAAAAGTTTAAGCCACATTTCCAGAGCTAGGATTAAGAGATTGATCAAGGAAACCATTTCTCAATTCTAGATTAAGAAGATCTGGAACATGTACTCACGATCACAGGGTAAGTTGACTAATAAAGACAATGGTCAACTCATACTTCTAACTTGTTGAGTCTGATACATAAAGATTTCGGTAGACCTCATATAATTGCATTGTGCAATTCTGGAAGAATTCTGACATTTATTGGTGATTATTCCTATCAAGTCATGCGTTCTTACTTAAAGTCTAAAGGTTGAGAACCACCTGGAACAATTTATCAAGATAGTTAGATTTGACCATGGAGGAGAATATCATGGCAAACATAATATTTTAGGACTTTAAAAGGTTCGTTTGCCAGATATATGAAATCAGTTGGAATGGTGACTTAGTTCACTATGCCGAGTAGTTCTGAGCAAAATGATGTGTTGCCAAAAGACAAAATGCACCCTAAAGGACTTAAAGAAGTCGATGCAGAACAGCACTAATCTACCTATCTAGAAATTGAAGAAATCAGCCTTGCGCACAATCGTGTAAAAGGCTGCCCTACCTCAGTAGGACATTCTGTAGGATAATCCTTATAAAGAAATATTGCATACTCGTTTTCTTTATTGCTATTTAGGAAAAGATCTCATCCACTTTACGTCTACAGATTTTACTGTAGATAAGGAGGGACCAGAATATTACGGAATCACAAACAACCAAGTTTCTGGAATACTATGTCTATGACGATGGTGGGTCTTTTAATCTTTCGGATGATAGCAGGATGGATACTAAAGTTATCTCATATTCACTACTCATACAGTTAGATCTGGAGGATCTAGATTTTTGTACCGTACCTGTACAGGAACAGGAACCCATAACTGTATACAAAGAGATTCCTGGGGGTACAATATCTAATAAGGTTAAGTAAATCCACTAGAGTGAGACGACCTGCTATCCTATCTGACAACATAGTCTGTCAGGTGTATTGGGCTATGTTATTAGACACATTATGAATCCAGTTACTTTTACAGAAGTTGTTTTTGGACCCAATGCGGATGTGTGATGGGATGCGATGAATGAAGAAATGCAAGCCATGAAGCATAGTAAGGTCAAGGGAGCTAGTTGGTTTGCATCAGGAACTGCAAACTTGTCAGTTATAAAGTTGAGACCTAAAAGATTTCAGGATAAAGGTTAGTGGTTTATGGATTCGCTCAATTGCCTAAGGGTTTGCTCAGGGAAAAAGGCTTACTTTGTGTTACCTTTTCTCTCGTATCCTCGTAGGATACATTTTTTAGTGATAAAGCAATTATAGCTTATGATGATACAGAATTACATTAGAAGGTTGTCATAACCATCTTCCTAAGTAAAAACCTTTATGAAGTGGTCTATATGGTACAATCTGTAGGGTCCCAGGATCCAGATAGTACTGATATGGTTGTAAGTTATGCAAATCAACATATGGGTTACAATAAACGTCCTAAAGGTGATACCTTACTTTTGATGAGGTTATGGCCTCTTTCGACTTCTTGGAAAATAAAATTACAGGATGCCTGTGCTATGAAGTTGAGGGGAGTTAAGGGGAGCAAGTTATCTTCCTATTACCGCATAAGGATGGTAAATTGCTCACATCAAGTCACTTGATCATGTTGTATGAGGATAAGCAACTTTTGGTAAAGAACCTTGACTTAAGGACCTTAGTATAGCATCTTCTGTCCTAGGTATTCGGATTTACTAGGACATATCTCAACACTCGTCAGATCTCTCAAAGAATGCATACATGGAGTATGTGTTACAAAGGTTTAATATAGTTAATAATAAACTTGTCGTAACACCTGTCTCTCACAGTGAGAGATAATCTTTGATACAGAACCCAAAGAATAAAGTGAAGAGAGAGATTATGAGGAATGTTTCGTATTCTAGTATGACAGATAGCCTGATGTATGTTAGGTTATGTACTAGATGGGACATTGCATTTACTGTTTGACTGTTTGGTCAATATCTGGTTAATCCAGTTATAGACTTTTGGAATACAGTCTAGTGAATATTGAGATACTTGAAGGAATCAAGGATTATATGTTGACATATAGTAAAGTAAACAGACTGAACCTCGTAGGGAATTCAGGTTTAAAGTAGGCTATGTGTTCGGATGATCGAAAGTTCACTTAAGGTTACAGTTCAAATTTTCATATGGTATATAGCTGTAGAAGTGTGTCAAAGAGACACGTGTAACTTCCTCAACTAGGCATGCAAAGTGCATACTGAGGGGCTACTTCGCAGACAGTGTAACTCAGAAATTTGTGTCTGTAGTCCATTCAGAGGCTAGACCCATTTGGTTTTACTGTGGTATTCTTCTTACAGTGTTGCTTTATGACAATAAAGAATATCACAGGGTCATAGCAGTTAAAGATCAATTAGTTGGTCATAAGGATGTTGACACGAAAAAATGACATAAAGGGGAGCATTTAAAGAATTGAGGAATTATGAGTCGATCCTTTAACTAAAGGGCTTCACCCACTTGTGTTTGTAACACAAGTATACAGTATGAGTGTTTTGATGTCGTTAAACACTGCCAGTTAGGGGATCGTTATGTTTGCTCCATGTACATTTGTACATTTTCAAGTATTATGATGGTTACTGATAAAGATGATCATCATTTAGCCTCAGTATTAAGTGTCATCATACATTGTCATCGTATGTATGAAAGTCTTAAGATTCGTGTCAATCTTAAGCATTTGAAGGTCACTGGGCATATATACAGATTGACCTTGCGCCTATGTTATTTAGACGCATACAGTTTAATACAGATATTTATAAAGTTTGACATGACATAGGGGGATATAAGATTTTAATCCCATAAGGGTTCTCTAATGCAGTTTCACATTCAGTTGGAGAACATGAAGGTTTTCTTTAATGTTGTTTAGCATTTAGTAAGAGAAAACAAGATTTCTCTAATGCAGCTTAGCATATGCGGTTTAGCATAAAGCTGGAGAAATCGAGAGACCTACAAACGAAGATGATACAATTTAGGTCATAAAGGTATCATCGTAGTTTGCCGCACTCCATTTTTCCGTTCATGTTAGTGAGGTATTAGGTATTCGTGATTGTATTGGATCTGTGTTATATAGGACACATGTATTTGATGCTTTTCGGTACCGAAAGCCTTGCGGGATAGAATGATGGACTTTCGTTGTCTTTGGATCAAATGTTTTGTTTTCAAAACTTAGTCGACTATACAGTAGCGTGGCTTAACGGGGTTTTAAAATTTGTTTTTAAACTATAATCTACTGCAGTTAATGATAGTCCAAAGGGAAGATTGTTAGACATTTTTTGTCCCTAAGGACAATTTTGTCAATGTCTCATAAAGTTGGACAATATTAATTGCAAATTTTGTTTTTAAATAAATTATCGGTTAAGCTACGCCATTTGATCCAGATAAAGATAATTAAGTAGCTCAATAAATGATCTAGATTAATGGGTCGAAGTTCGGGTGAAAAATAGGTCCCAATTAGTATGGACCAGGTTTATATTGGCCTTGTGATGGGGAAGCTCGATATGGAAGCTATATAAGGTAAGGTCTCCTACAGTTACTCAAGAAGAAGTGGATTCTTGAGCATAAGGTTCCTGACCCGTTAAGGAAGCTCGGGATTTGAGGAAACTATAGAAAGGCCTTGCCCGTGAGTCGGTGAGCACTTTTCGCTAAAGGACCCGGGAGATTCGGAGTCGTTTGAAGCTTGGAATCGGCATCAGAATCAGAGACGGAACCGAAATACAAGTATTTTGCATTACTTTCGTTTTTTATCCTTTCACGGGACCTTGGGGTACGTAATAAGGTTCCCTCTACGTACTAACAGTTTCTCCAAGTCCAAGGCTAGCATGAGGATGAGTAGAAGATGGATTTTCACATGAGAAGTATAATTTAACTGATCAGCTGATATTAGCATGAGGATATCAAAAAAAATTAAAAATATGGAATAGAATTGCTCTTATACTATATTAAATTCTTTAATACAAGTAAAATATAGAGTCCATTAATAATAATTGAGTCTAGGTTTAACATTGTTAAAATGACTAGAATTACCTATTTGATTAGTTAGCTTTTACTATTTATCATTTTTAATTAATGTAGAATACTCTAATACTTCCTCTCAAGTACAGCTGAGATTAGACATTTAGACGGACAACTGAGAAATTAAGAATCCAGATCAAACTTGATTTGATAAAATATTAGATTTTTTAATATAGGTAAAGTGTAAAACTTATTAATAAGAATTAAGTTTTGGTCCAATCACTGCCAAAATTACTAGAACTAATCATTTAAATAGTTGGCTTTACTATTTATTAACCTTTTAATATTTTCATTTTTAATCAACACGAGATACTCTAACAATATGTAGTGCACCTCTAACATTTAATCAATCAAAAACAAGACAAGAAAGAAGTTTTACTAGAGAAATCGAATAATATTTGGAGTTTTGGCTCTTTCTTGAATTTTTGGCTGAAGCTTTGTTCACGGGACCTAAAGTTGCAGGGTTAAATAATAAAGTGAGAGCACTAAGATTCTCACCCAAATGCCGAGCCGTGTCAGTTAAACAGCACGTCGACGAAGCGGAATGAATGGGAACAAGGCAAGAAGGCCCAAGAACATACAATTATCATGGCCCAGAAAGTTCTTAGATAGCCTGATAAACTGATTTTAGATATAATATTATACTGTGAAACTAAACTTATTTTTTTCCGAATTTTATCTTAACTTAAATGTTTTCAATTTCTCCTTTTTCTTACAACTAAAGCATCATGTGTACATCGAAAATAAGATGAAGTTCATTAAGTTTAACATAAAAAAGTTACAAGTAATTCTCTAGACCAAGATTTTTACTTCCTTTTAAAAAATATATGGCCTGATATTATGAGATTCATATTTTCTATAAGCCTATATTAAACTTGGTTTAGGGTTTTTGTTAATTTAGTAGTATGTTAAATTTTGACCGTTAATTTTATACTTAATGAATGTATAAGATTTAATTTCAACAAAGAAGTGTATATAAATTAGTTTTTTTTTTCCCTAATTAAGTACAGATAAAACAAATACAAAATGTAAATATTTGCGTATTGAGCTATCCATCAAGTTATCGTACAGAAAGAGAGTTAAGAGAGAGAAGCCAGTTTGTGATCATTGAAAGCTTTCTCTCTGTATTATGACGAATTTCACTCAAAGTAAGTGATTTATTCACTTCATCTATGTAGTTATTATTATTATATTCGAGAACACGAATGATTTACGTATGATTTATGTATAATTTATGTGTTGTTAATTGAATAATCAAGAATAGAAAATTTGTATATGGTATTAGAGTCTCAAGTTTTTGAATAAATAATAATCCTTATATTATTGATTTGATGATGATTCAATTACGATGTTTATAAATATTGTGATTTTAGGTTTTTGTATGAAGAATTATTTTTCCTTTAAAAGAATAAAAAAGGTGTTGTTGTCACTTTCCACGCGGTCAAACCCTAGATCCGTCGAGTCCGCCCCTAGTTAACTAAGGGCCCGTTTGGTTGAGCTTTTGTCAGTAGAGCTTTTATCAGTAGAGCTTTTTTCAGTAGAGCTTTTCTGAGAAGAGCTTTTTTTAAAAGCCAGTTGACTGTTTGGCTGTCGATTAAAAAACAACTTTTTAAAAAGAGCTTCATACAATAGACTGTTTGGCAACATAAAAATAAAAAAAAAATTATTAATTTTAACTATATTTTATTTTATAATAAAAAATATTTATGCATATAAATATTATTTAAAATATATTAAAGTTTACATTTACTTCACAAGTGTTTGACAAATTCACTTCCATCTTGTAAGAAATTATTTAAAAAGATGTCTTATTTTCTTTCCCGTGTCTTGAAACCATAGGGCTTGAGTTGATGGTTTGTATGCTTATTGATGATTTAGCTTTTTTCCTGCGCTGTTATGTATCTCTCCCTCCTTTAATTGTTCAGCCATGTTCAGTGGAAATGTTAATATGTTTTGGTAGCGGAAGGATTTTTCCTTCTGAAGTTTAATCAAATTTAATTCTGTCCCTCAAGGGTTGACAAAAGAAACATTTGCATCAATAATGTACCAATGGATCCAATGATTCAATTATACAGTCACCATATGCATGGAATAGATCAGCAGAGGTCATAATTGCAGTTTTGCATACTGCACTTCTTGGATTTTTCAAGGACTTCACAATTAGTGGTATCACATCCCCTCTGTTCATCGCAAAGGACAATAAGGTACACTTTTGCATAAACAGAGCAAACATGGAACATTTAACTTGACTTTCCAGAGTACTTTCAATCAGATCAAAAGTCTAGGAACTTACAGCGCATCCAGCATTACTTCCTTATGAAATATTGACAACCGCCTAAAATTGTTAAGAGATTCACATACAAGGACCCAATCTTTAGAATCTAATCCAGCTAGAAGTGTCTGAAAGATGAAACAAGAAATGAATCCAGAAATAATTTACAGTCAATCCACAAAGCCAGACCTATAGTACCACATACGTCAGTTCATTATGCTAACCTCTACACTGGTATCAACATCTTCTACATCACTCAGGTTCTCAGATTCGGTGTACTCTATTTCTGAATTGCTAGTTTCTCTTCCAGGATTTGCACATTCATGTCCATTAACAGGAGTTGAGACCAATGAAGGAGAGTTTTTTCTGTGTTGCTCTTCAACATTTTCAACAGTATTCCCAGTATAGGGCTTCATAAAGCTCCCCTTACTGGAGCTGTCATTCTCCCTCTCTGATTCGGGTTGCACATTCAGGTCTATCAGAGCACTATCAGACATCACTGTTAGGAATAAAATCTGGAACAAAAACCAAATCTATCAATAAATCATTTCCAAATAGATACAAAAAACAATGAGTTCAATTTGTTCAGAATAGCAGATGGCAAAGATTTTCCGAAACAACTAAACCAACAAAAATAAACCTTGGAAACGCAGAAAAGAAAAGAGAGCAAAACATTTGCATGATTCTTTGCTGAAAGACACAAACAAATATGAGAAAGCAAGCGTTAAAATAATGATGCCTTGACGTATGCAGAAGTGTGAAAATCCCTCTCACTGACATTGACGTTCATATAAACTTAAATGGCAAGAGAAACCCCTAATGCGTCATATTTGAATGCCGGAAAGAAACCAGTAACTTCTCTTCTGCAAACCTAGAATAGTTTGGAGGAACACTCAGCAAGTAACTAAGTCTTGCCCTCCTACAAGCCAGTAAAACAATATACTCTGCATCAACTAGCTTCACTTTCTTTTCATTCATCAGTTACCAATATGTGGTTGGAATGGCAGACATTCGGAGCCCTCTCTCTAAGCAGCAACCTTATTCATTGCAAACTCTTAATTATTAAAAAGAACAAAGTACCCATGCACGGAACAAAACAAACCCAATCTCAACCGCAAGACATAATCGAATTATACAAATCTATAAATACCAACAAGAAGTATTTTTATTACTATTGCTCCGAATAATAATCGAAACTTTTCATTAGAACTCCCAAATATGGACAAACTAAAACGCTTTGATACAACACCAAAAGTCACCAACAAATTACCATCTTTCTTGATTTTCCCAAGTCATAAAAATGTGACAAACTCCGACTCAACTCAATTCATTACTGAGATTAATACATCCAACGAAAACTAAAGTAAGTAAATCACGGCGATAAACTTCAAAAACCTTCTCAAACAAGGTTTTTAGTTGATCAAAACCCACACGAACACATTCAACAGAAAATCAAAACCCGAATCCCAAACCTCAAGATCTCGCCATTCCAGCTCCTCCGAACCACATTGCCTCACTCAAAATCCAGCACTAGAACTCGTCACTCCACAAGCAAACACAAAAAGAAATGCCTTTCGAAGAGAAAAAAGATGAACAAATCATTACCCAAGTGCACAAATGAGCACAAAAGCGATCGATCGTCCAAGCAGTACAGTGTATGTATTCGATGTAGACAGAGAAAGTAACTGGCAAGCAAGACGACTTGAGTAACAGTCAAAACTCACGACACGCCGTTTTATGTAGCCGACCAAGGCCGGCAGCAGCAATAGATCGGAAGGAAAAGAGTTTGTATGGCACGTGATTAACCGCCTTATATGTTCCCCCTTGTTTAATTACGTTATGTTCGTTGGATTTAGTTTTGAATTCACGCTCCATCTGGGTCTGAAAGGGTTGGCTTAGCCTAATCATTTGCTTCTTTCGTAGTAATAATTAAAAGTTTGCTTATAATATAATCTACTTGAAATTTATTAACTAAAAATTAATTATTTAATTTTAATTTATAAAATTTAGTTAATTTATTAAATTAACCCATTAATTAATAACTTTATAAATAACTTATCAATCATTTTTTAGTGAATTGAAGCCTGACCATATTAAATTACTGATAAATATATTTGATAATCAATTGCATTTATGGATTGAACCCGATCTCCTAATTTTAAAAATAATATTATGAGGAGCGTTTTTCTCTAGCGGTTGAAAAATTAAAAGACTAAATCTAAAAATTATTACAAATTACTCACAGAAATAAAGATGAAGATATAAATTCGATTTATTTTATACAAATTTTAAAAAGTTAGTAAATAAATTAAAAATTAAAAATATTTAATATTAAATTAATTTTTTAAAAATAAATACTTTTAAATTTTTTATCTCTAATTATATTATTTTTGTATAAACTCAATATTTAGGTCCCTTTTATATAAATATTTAGTATATAATATTATTATCACTTGTATACTATGTTTAATTTAATTCAATTTAATATAAAATTAATAATTCAAACTTAAATTAATTATTTTTATCAAAGTTTAAATTTTAAGAGATTAATGTAAACATTTTTTAAAATAATTTTATTTTAATTTAATGTATTAAAAATATAATTTTAAATTTTAAATTTTAAAAAATTAAAATTAAAATAACAAAAAATTATATTTCATTAAATTAGAAATTAAATCATTATAAATTTTTAAAAATTAAAATTAAAATAACAAAAAATATTTTTTCTTAAATTAAAAATTAAATCGATATTATTTTTACAAACCAAATTTCATATTAAAGTCATTGGTATTGCATTTGAGGAAAAAACTTACGATGTGATCCTATCAAACTCATTCTCTAACATTTTTTGGTGATATTTTAGTGATTTATTGAGTTCAGTTGGCCCTTGTCAATTTAAAATGATTTCGAGAAGTTGTTAATTAAATTTATTCATTATGAAGAAGTTGTATTAAGGTTCCATGAAAGATATTGAAAAAAATGATAATATTAACTTATTTTGCTCTTGCTAAATTCTTACGAGAATATTTAAAGAAATACTAAGATATAAACAACTAATACTTGTCTCCTTATAAATTTTTATTTTAAGTCATATCCTCATAAGTTATTTTACACATAAATAACTAATACTAAACGATTAATTTTATCAAACCTTATATTGTCCGTTGGTCAAATTAGCTGTAACACCCAAATACCTCCTGGGAGGATACACGGAACAAAACTAAAACATTTCACGAAATACCATGAATACATGCCAAAATATCAAACAGACAGAACATAAATCGGACTAAATTTGCTTAATATGTTAACCCCTAATTTGGGGCGTTACATTAGCCATATTAATTTGTTGTCAGCTAACCACCGGTAGAACAGCTAATAGCTAATGTAATCTGGTGATTGACAAACAAGGTCAATAAACTGATTAATTTTTAATAATAAAAATTATTTAAAAAATTTTAAAATCGGGAAAAAAGTTGTTAGATGCAACTAAATGAATGTGTGTGACAAAACAGAGTAAGATATTTTAAGATCCCCTTCTCTCTCACACATCTTTCTTCTGTAATTATTGGAATGATATCAGTGAGGCTAATTCCATATTTTATTCTATCGGATTGCCAATCTCATTATGGATAGTTGACGCTCACTCGTCATCATTTGCTTTTCTTTCAATACATTCTACCCAAAAACACACATCCCCTTAATTGGGGTAACATTAGTTGTCATTAGTCTATAGACCATACGATCAAATTCATGTTCTTTTTCTTGATGGTTTTTCAACAAATTGCCTCAAGATTAGCCCTTGTGTGTTGCCTCAAGACATAGGACCATACGATCAAAAAAAATTTATTTCATAAGCTTACAGTTCTAAAACATTGATTGCTACATTAAACGGGAAAATAAGGTTTAACATATGCTGAAGAAAATAGGGAAAAAAAAAAGACACAAATAACATTAAATTTACAACTCAACTTTACTTTTATCGTCCGCTCCGGGGAGTGGGCCGCTTCCGTTTCTTTTAACATTACCGACGCGTGGAAGTCACTGTGCTACGTTGGCTCAAGGGAACAAAAGCTTTGTGTTTTGGTTTTTACTTTTTAGTCACCACCGCCCTTTAACTAAAATCCAATAAAGCCCTTTAGTTTTGTCTCTTCGATCTCTCTGTCTTTCGTGGAAACACAAAAGCCTCCTTCTCCGTCTGTTCAAACCGAACCAAGCAAGCAATGCACTTGTTGGGATAATGGAACTCACCGATTCAGCTGAGTTGCCAACAACTCGCTCTCCTCTCGTTATCGATCTCAACGAGATCCCTTCCTCCTCCACCTTCTCTCCCTCCATCACCACTCGCCGCGACCGCGATTTCTCCGACCCCTCCACGGAGACCTCTGTCGGCGAGGACCGCGGGTTAGAGTGCAACGAGTGCGGGAAGTCGGTGGCGGATGGGCGATTGTTGTTGTGCGACGGTTGCGATAAGGGGTTTCACCGAGAGTGCGCCGGAATTGGCCTCGGAACGCCGCCGAGGTTCGAGGAGTGGCTTTGCGGGAAGTGCGTGTGTGGTGATAAGATTGAAAAGTGGCGTCTTGGTGTTCATAGTCGATTGGTTCTTGATATTAACGCCTCGCCGCCTAGCGACATCGATGGAGAGGGTGGCAATGCTGCGAAGGTTCTTGATTTCAGGTATTTCTTTGTGCGAGCAAATATTTGGTTTTGTCGGGGTGTGGAGTGGACTATCTAGTGGCAATGATTTTATTGAGTGTGTTAATTCGTGCTTAGTTGTAGGATTTGCTGTTAGAGTTACATTGTGCTAAATTTCGTGCATAGCTTTCATTCTAGTGTTCAGTGTGGACAATGTGTTCCCACGGCTTTTGCGGTCATTGTTATTAAAACCGATTGATGATGGATTTAGTGACATACATAGGGAGGGCAGTGGTGTCTATTCATAGATTCCATTAGAATTAGAAGGGAAAGAAGAGAAAAGACAATTCTCCTTGGCAGGTGCATTCAATGCATGTTGTTGCTCATTGACACAACCTTAGATAAGTATCAACATGAACTAGATTTGCCTTTTGTATTTACGAACTACATCCTGCGCGATTATGCATCCACAATGTCTTTGAACCTTTGTGTTTGAAGGCTAGATTGGGCTTTAAGAAATGTTCTGGGCTGAGAGTGCACGTTTTGGGAGCAGATTTTGAGGATTTATTTCTGAGGTACAGTTGATAGAAGCGTGCTGAGGCCAGAAGTGGTTTAGTTTTAGGAAGTTTTAGGATTAATCTCAAAGCCCCAGTTGGAGGTTTTCATAGAATTCATGCCTGAAAAGTATGCTGTACTCAGTGAAGCTCGACATGTGGAACTTAAAAATCTTAGGTCTAGTTTTGAATTTTATGTAGTTTATTGTCATCCTGATGACATGGCTTTTGATTCAAAGTCTGAGGTTGTTAGTCATCTTGGGTTGGTACCTAATTGCAGTAAAATGGACACCGACGCTAGCGGTGATGGGTGTCCCTCTTTGCAGGAGAGTTTGCATTTGCCTAAAAAGAGAAAGTCGAAAGGAATTGAGATTGCTAATGTTTACTCTGAAAGTAAAGAAAATTCAGTAAATGGCTATCATGGCGAGCTCTCATTCAGTGATCGAGGTACAGAAACTGTTGCTGCTGAATCTGGTAAAGTTGCAGAAGTTGATGCTGTCGGTGATTTTTCTAATTCTCTCCAGTCTCATGTAAGTATGCTTCGTTTTCATGCTTAACTTAGGCCTCAGGGACTTAGTCACAATTTTCTTTTTGATCTGTTACTATGGTGTCATCTAGATAATTGAAATCATGCTTCTTATATTGTTGGGTGTTATATGATTGATTCTTGTTATGATGCTTTATCTTTCAGGAAGGACTTCCTGTACAGTTTGAAGATTTTTTTGTTCTTTCTTTGGGAAAAATTGATGTCAGACCTGCTTATCATAGTGCTAGCCTAATTTGGCCTATAGGTTATAGTTCCTGTTGGCATGACAAGGTTACTGGTTCTTTTTTCATTTGTAAAGTTTTGGATGGCGGTGATTCTGGACCTCTCTTCAGTATCAGTAGATTTCCATGTTCAGCTTTGCCAGTTCCTGAGGGTTCAACTGTCTTGTATAGGAGGGACATGGACCAGTTTCCATGTCAAAACAACAATAACTGCATGGTTTCATATAATAAGGATTTTGATAATGATGTCAGTGTTGAGGCTATTCTTGCTGATCCTTCTCCACCAACAGAATCTGATATTTTAAACTGCCTTTTGAATAGTTCAAGTGGCATCCATAGTGGTCAGAGATCAGAACGCTTGAGAATTAGTAATATTCATGCAAGACCTGGAAGGCTTCAATCCAACAATTTGAGTTTGGGTGATGAGATTGGTGAGATAACAGTGGAAAACTGTTCATCTACTGCTGCATGGAAAATGGTGTCTGCTAACTTGGTAAGTGCTTACTCTGAACTATGTAATCAGAGAGGTACATTCCAAGTTTCTTGCAAGCATGTTGGTGATGAATGGGGGTCAACTACATGGGATAAGAAGGATGAAAAGAGTATAGCGAAATTTTCTTCACTGGCCAAATTCTGCAGTTCCCTTTGCTTATTTGAAATCCCGTCTGGGGGTGAGATTGAAACTTTAGTTGCTGCCTTGTCAAAATGGCTGGATGAGGATAGATTTGGGTTGGATACAGAGTTTGTGCAGGAAATGATAGAACAACTCCCTGGTGTTGAGTCTTGTTCACAATATCAATTTCTCCTTAACAGAGGTTACTCATTTACTCCATTGACAGTTGGTAGTGGGCAGTTAATGACTAAAAGAAAGAGACATATAGAGTTAGATGAGTCATGTAGAAAGTCCAAAAGCCCCAGGTTGGTTGAAGAACATGAGATGGGTGATCTTGATCCTCCTCCAGGGACGCCATTATGCTCCAGGCTTCCTCCTGTCCTTGTTGGCGACTTCTATCAGGTATGTGAATTGAAATATCCATATTTAAACTAGAACAAAAAGGTATTTTGCACGTTGTGTGATAAAATTGGTTGCTGGAGCTGCAGACCTTAAACTTTTTGGTCTTGTATGCAGGTATGGGAGTTATTGAGGCGCTTCCATCAAACTCTGGGTTTGAAAGAATCTTTCACAATGAAGGAACTTGAGGAAGCAATTAGCAACTCATGCTATGATGTCTCCAATCTTATTAAGAATTCTGAAGGGAAAAGTAATGCAAGTGAAGTCTTAGATTTAAGTAGAGGTGATAAAGGAAGTCAACAAGACTCATCTTCATTTGATGAATTTTGCATGGCATGTAATGGAGATAATTTACATGCCTTGGTACCTGTTGATTTAAGGAAGACAAAGGAGTCAACTCAAAATAGCTATTACTCTAGTACAGCTCTAACTAAGGTTCATAGCTCACTGCTAGGTGTGGTAATAAGTGAGCTTCAATGGAAGGTTGCTGCGCTGGTGGATCCAAATTTTGATTCTGGAGAATGGAAAGCAAGAAGGGGGAGAAGGAAAGATTCAGATAGTTCAATCCCTATTAGAAGTAAACTGAATATGCTCCCCATTAACGATTTGACTTGGCAAGAGTTAGCACGGAGATACATGTTGGCTGTATTATCCATGGATTGTAACACTGACTCTAGTGAGATTACAGCTCGAGAAAGTGGTAAAGTGTTTCGCTGCTTACAAGGTGATGGAGGGGTTCTTTGTGGAGCACTTACTGGAGTTGCTGGGATGGAAGCAGATGCACTTGTAAGATTAGCTTTTGTTCCTTCTATAGTGAAATTCAAGATAAATCTTGGACAAAATTGTCAAATGAAGCAATCTTTGAATCTTATATTCATGTGACTTATCTTTTTATAATGCTCTGCTTCCCTTTGTCAACTTGCTGGGTTCCCATCTATGTTTTCTCTTAAGATTTAGATTTTTTCCAGTATGCCTGTGATGTAAGTTGCTTCAACTGCATATTTGTATTCCACTAAATATTTACTTTTTTTTTTCTAGTTGTAAAAGAAAAAGCTGGAGTGTCATAATTTCAACTAACATATGAAAGTTGATGTTCAGTTGCTTGCAGACGCAAAGAAGAAGAATTTTGGTTGTTTAACCAGAGAAAAAGATGTTATCACCATAGAAGAAGAAGTGAATGATGCAAATGCTGCTTCTGAAACGACTGATGGGGATGATGGTGGCATCCCAGAGTGGGCGAAGGTTCTGCAACCTGTTAAGAAGCTTCCTACTAATGTGGGCACCAGAATTAGAAGGTGTGTATATGAGGCTCTGGAGAAATCTCCACCAGAATGGGCAAAGAAAAGACTAGAGCATTCAATAAGTAAGGAGGTCTACAAAGGCAATGCGTCAGGACCTACAAAGGTGCAGCTTTTTTATTCTTATTCTTAGGAAACCACATTATGGATGCTTATTTGTTTTCACTTTATATGACTAATGATGTTGTTAATTGTGCTTTTGAACTTTACTTTCATGTTACTTTTTGGAAATTCTGTTGTTGGACTCTGATTCTTTCCACAAAATTATAATGGTATTGTTAGAAGTGGTTTTTGACATTAATGGCCCCTGCTAAATTGCTTCAATACTATATTAAAGTAGAGATAAAGAGGAGAGGAGAAAAGACCATACACATTGATTTAACATGTTGACTATAAATATGTCCAGAGATACGAAGGCTATTGAAGGTCTTGAGATATATATATTATTTATTCCCATCTATTTAGAATAGTTGGATAGTAATACAATATTTCTGAATAATATTTAAACAATTCTTTGACAGGATACATAAAAATTCACTATTGGATACATAATATTCTTATACTAAATTCAAATTTCTATAATCTTCAATAGCCCCTAATGGCAATTAGGGAATTTTTGTCAAAAGGACCAAAGACAATGTGCATAATGGGGAACCTTGAAACGCTTAAGTGAACTATCTTTTGTTACTGACATTATTCTTTCTGGTGTAACGGTGTTTGAGACGATATCTTCTCTTGGAAACATTTTCAATAAATTTGAAGTGTCCAATATGCCTTTTTGAACTTGATTTATGATCATCTTTGTTGAACTTTCTTTGAATTTCACCATTACAATAAGTTATATGTGCTCTTGATTCTGAATTGAGTACTAATTGTTGATTGAAAACAGAAAGCTGTTCTTTCAGTTCTAGCAGATTTACCGAAGGAAGCATTGGCAGAGAAGTCAGCTAGGAAAATCAAAAGGAAGATTGTTATACCTGTATCTGACATTGTAATGAAGAAATGTCGTATTGTCCTACGTCGTGCTGCCGCTGCTGATGATACCAAAGTTTTCTGCACATTGTTGGGAGGAAATCTACTTAATTCTGGTGACAATGATGATGAGGGACTTCTTGGTTCTCCAGCCGTGGTTTCTCGTCCTTTGGATTTTAGAACTATTGATTTGAGATTAGAGGTTGGAGCTTATGGTGGCTCTTATGAATCTTTTCTGGAGGATGTTCGAGAGGTTTGTGCCTAAGCAAATTCTAATTCATGTCGAACAAATACAGTTTTCAATCCCCACCTTCAGAATTTCGACTTTGGTTCTTTTTTAAATTTGGCTTTATTGATTGATAGTTTGGATGAGTATTGATAAGTTAGGATTTGTAGCAGCTTTCATGCTGGTTCAGCAAAACCTTTCTTTTTTGTTTGGCATTTGTAGAACATCTGTTAGCTCAGCCTCCTGGAGGAACTAATTTTTGCAAGAAATTGCGCAAAATTCACCTCATGATTGGATGATTGCCAGCTTCATGATTTACATATTAATCTGGACAAGTTATGTTAACCTTCAAATAATGACTCTTAAATGCTTTTTAATTTCTTTCTACTGTACTATTGGATCCTTTCACATTTTCTTAAGCTATAGCTGGATTAATATTGGGAATATTAATTTTTTTTATGTTTTATTTTAGGTGGTTATACCCATATATTATATCTCACTATCTAGCTTTGCAGTTATGGAAAATTGTGCAAATCGCATTCGGGGATCAGCCTGATTTGGTTGAATTAGCCACTAGACTAGCCCACAATTTCGAGTCATTGTATGAGGAGGAGGTAAAAGCCAATTCTCTTTATGCAGATTGTCAAGTTACTTAGCTTGTTAAAACTAATGGAATTATAGTGTGTTATACATCAAAATCTTTTTCTTCATTAGCTTTATCAGATTCTTTCTTTCTTTTCTTTCCATTTTCTGCTTCACGTTCGTAAATCAAGTGCATGGATATTCCAGCACCTCAAGAGATGTGATATAAATGTGATCCTATACAGTTATCTGAAATCCAGCCTTAGTTGATGGTCATTTTTTAATCTACATGCTCAATTTGGGCAAGGAAGGGATATATGCAACTTGCTACATACTTTTAGGATTAAAAGGTTACTTGGGTTTATATTAAAAAAAATGATAGATGAAAAGATGGTCTTATAGGTTTGAGAAAAAGAATCTATGCAATGTGTCAATTGTCAAAGTTGATTTCTGGAAGAAAGATGATAAAAGTAACCAATAGATCACACTTTCTCGAGATGGAAAAAGTTATAAAAGATCGATAAAATTTATAAAAGAAAGGGGCATATTCCTGTATCTGTTTTTCTAATCAGATGGTTCTTTGATCCTTTTCGCTGTTTTCTTACTATGCTACTTAGCTTGCTTATTTCGCATGATGTTTCTTCTTTAGCTATTAATTGAATTTAATATTCCTGAAATTTAGGTGGGCACACTTCTCCAGAAACTTGAAGGCTATGCTAAATTGGATTACATGAATGAAGAAACAAAGAAGGAATTAGATAATATTCTTATTTCCATGAATGAGATTCCAAAAGCTCCTTGGGATGAAGGGGTTTGCAAAGTTTGTGGTGTTGATAAGGATGATGATAGTGTTCTCCTTTGTGACACTTGTGATGCTGAGTATCATACTTATTGCTTGAATCCTCCACTTGCTAGGATTCCTGAAGGGAATTGGTATTGCCCATCTTGTGTTGGTTTCCATATGGTTCAAGAGGTGTCTGGAAACACTCGGGTCATTGGTAAAGGCCACTGTAAAAAGTACAAGGGGGAATTTAACAATAAATATTTGAAAACTCTCAACCATTTAGTTGTTGCAATGGAAGAAAAAGACTACTGGGAGTTGGGTGTAGATGAGGTTTGTTTATGGACCCAAATGTTACTTCTGTAATATATTTTGCATGTAAGTGTGCTAGTTGCTCTCTCTGGAGTTGGAGTCAGTTTTTCATATGCAAAAGCCATAGAAACCTTGTGATGTAGAACACACACAAATAAGCTTTCTTTTCTTCTCCCGCTGATGCCAAAAATAGTTACTGCAAAACTGGTGCTCTTGCATGTTATCGGAGTAAATAGGTTTTGCTCCTAACTTGTTTGGGATTTCTTGCTGAATGATTTTTTGTTGGAATATTGTAGGCTATTTTTTCTTCTATCAGATAACATTGAGTATGCTGGATATTAACGAATTCTTTTCTCTAAGCTTAAAAGATAAAACATTGGAAGAATGATTGGATTTTTGAGAGAGAAAATCTGTCTATGATAAGTGCATTTTTCTAGTTTGAAGTGTGAATATGTGCATATGTGTGCTTTTTAATGAGGCTACATTTACAATTCCATGGCATCTTGGCACACTGTCGTGAGTGGATTTTATGAGAATTTAACATTCAAGAAATGATACGCTATTTGTATCTTTCTTTATGGTTGGTTGTTGGTTGACTTCCAGTTTGTTGTTTTCTAGTTCTTAAATTGTTTTTATAGATCGATATAGATCTTATAGTGTTAATACTTGTCATTTGCTTAATCAGATTCCATTTGTTGTGACTGCAGAGAGTTTTCCTGCTCAAGTTTCTGTGTGATGAATTACTTGGTACAACCCTTATTCATCAACACCTTGAGCAGTGTGCAGAAACCACTGCTGAATTGCAGCAAAAAATGCGATCACTGGTAACAGAGTGGAGAAGTTTGAAGTCAAGGGAGGAGTTCCTTGTGTCAAGAGCTGCGAAGGAGGACATTCTTGCAGTTGTAGACTTACCTCTAAAGGAAGGGCTTACTTCTGCGATCTCAAACCAGGTTAAGGGAGTAGGACAGCTACCAAATATGAATGGTGGAGACCACTGTAGTACCTTCTCTGTTGATTCACCAGCAGTAGATTGTGAGAAAGATGGAAAAGGCATTGATGGCATTAACAGAAAGACTTCTGGTATCAGTTCTGACGATATTAGTTGCTTCAACAATCAAACTTTAGATGGCATGGATGGTGGAAGTGAAAATGGAGGTATGCATGCTACAGATGATAAGAAGATATCTTTACTTGAAAATGGCAACACTGGTGGACAAAATCATTTGCATCAAGTGACTAAGGAAACCTCTGAAATTCAAGTTCGGGCTAAATTGCAAGGGTACATCAGTGTGAATGATTCTACTTCCCGACTATCTTCAGACAACCAAGGGTTTTACCCAACTTCAGAAAACATTCATGTAGCTCAGCATGGCTCTCCTGCACCTGTGAATGAGTGTCAAGCGCCCTATCTTGAGTTAAGCAGTCTCAAAAATGATATCCTTTGTTTGCAGAATAAAATCTTGAGAATAGAAGCACAGCTTGAGAAACAAACACTGCGCAGGGAATTTCTTGGTAGTGATTCTAGAGGCCGTTTGTACTGGGCTTCATCTACATTAGACATGCTTCCTCGAGTAATTGTTGACGGGAGTTTGACACTGCAGCATAGAGAGAATTCAGACGAAAAACACGTGCTGGAAAATGGCCACATCAATTCAATGGCTAAGTTTATCGAATGGGTTTCTTATGAAACTGATGCAGAAATTAAAGAACTTATTGATTGGTTGAATGATGAGGACCAAAAAGAGAGGCAGCTTAAAGAGTCAATTTGGCTGTGGATGAAGTTAAGATTCCAAGGAAGACAAGAAGGTAGAAATCAATTTCATGAAGAGCATCAAAGAACTTTGTCAACCACCTCAATTGACGATAAAATCACTTCTAATTGCCTAGTTAGCAAAGCTGCTATGCATCTTGAGAAGAAGTATGGTGCTTTCATAGAGTTAGGCGCAAAGGACACAGTGAAGAGGAGAGTGAAGAAGGCAAGATTGACTGGCGAAAACAAAATGTGGCGCTGTGATTGCTTAGAGCCCATTTTGCCTTCCAGGCACCACTGTGCTTCTTGTCATAGGACTTTTACTTATGAAGCTGAGTTTGAGGACCATAATAATGATAGATGCAATGTAGTTCCTCCAGTTCCTGAAAAGAATGAAGAGAGAATTGATTTCCTCAAAGCAAAGGGTGATAAAAAGTCAATGATCACTAAGGAAAATTGTAACAGTGCAAATAGGATGCCTGAAACCTCGATTGGTGGTCAGTCTGAGCTCAGGTCAAAGTTGATTCAGTTTCAAGACATGGATGCTGTATGCCCCTTTGACTTGAAAGAAATCAGTTCCAAGTTTGTGACAGAAAATTCTATTAAGGAATTGGTAAAGGAAGTAGGTCTTATCGGTTCAAATGGGATTCAATCATTTGTTAGGGCTGTACCTCCTTACCTCAGCGACTCTATGTTAACTATGGTTTCATGTCATAAAGATTTAAGCGTTCAAGATGACGAGTTCAATGTTGATGACAAGCCAGCTAAGCCTGATTCACTTAATCAGTTTGCACTAAATAGCTCTTTTGGACAACCTGCTCCAGATGAAATTCATGAAGTGCTAAAATCTGGCAAACCACATTTGGGATTGCTAGAACAAAGAGATTTAAAGTCTTATGTAGATAAAAGTGTCCTTCTGGTTGAGCCTGGTTGCTGTTGTGTTGTCCCCAAGTCCTCATTGAGGCCATTGATTGGTAAAGGTTCAGTTATTTTAAGGCAACTAAAGGTCAATCTGCTTGACATGGAAGCTGCACTGCCTGAAGAAGCCTTGAGATCATCAAGGTCTGATTTGGAAAAGAGATTGGCCTGGCGATCACATGTTAAATTTGCAGAGTCAATTTATGAGGTTAGCTTTATTATTTGTAGCAACATGTTTTTTGGTTTTCTTTTCAAAATAGAGTTCTGTTTTGATTGCATCTTCCTAAAGCATAGCTTGTTCTTTCAGATGGTTCAAGCAACAATTATATTGGAGGATATGATTAAGATGGAGTTTCTGCGGAATGAGTGGTGGTACTGGTCATCACTCTCTGCTGCTGCCAGAACTTCTACTATTACTTCTCTTGCCCTCCGTATATATTCCCTTGATGCTGCTATTGTGTACGATAGGATATCAAACTCAAATCTAAGCAACATTTTGCAACCCAGCAGTTTGGTGGACCAGAAGTCATTACCTAGTTCCATTCCTGTGGACGAATTCAAACAAAACAGGAAGTCTAATAAGAAGACTTAGAAGAGGCAGGGGTCAGAAGTTTCATTATTCAAAAAGGTTCCTGAAGTTTTGAGGAAAAGGGAATCTGGTTGCGTTCCTTGGAAGGACAACAGGTTGGTCTTGTGGTGGTCGCGGGCGATCAGTAAATGTGGCCTCTTAGATTTGTTTAAACTGCCTTGCTCGATTGCTTGAAAACAAGAAGCCTTTGGTATATACCTGCAACAGATGCCATTGATCCTGTAAATTCATGGGTGGGACGCCCATGTGCTAACTCTGGTGACTAATCTTGAAGTGAGTTCTTCTATAGGAAGCACGGGCACGGGTAGATTATAGAAGAATTAGATGTTGACTTTTTGTATTTATTCCTACTGAGGGTTTCGGTTGGTTGCTTGGCGACGGTTATGGAATTGAAGGATACTCGTACATAAAGGCTCGAACTGTATACATGAACAAATAGATGAAGAAGTTGGGAATGAAAAAGAAAGCAAAGCCAAAAAAATGGAGAAAGTGTAGCTGTAGTAATATTTCATTCAATTTATAAAACTGTTTTGCGGCTCTTTCATTAGTGTCTTCGCATAATCGGGAAAAGAAATTCCATGTGTTTTGGATTGATTGATTCTTGTGTTGGCTTTTACTGGCCACAAGCAAAAAGGTTTGTAGTTTTGCAAGTTCTCAACCAAATTCTTGTGATCGGTCCCCATGGTTTTGGGTGGAAGATGACGCCTCTGCTTCAATTCCACAAGAGAAAGTAGACGATTTGGTGAGTTCTGCGTAAATGTTAATATGATTAGGTTAAATTAAATCCCTTTTAATGTGAGACATATTGGTTGCCTGCTGAAGTGACAGCACAAACTTTTTGATCCCCACAACTTAACAATTCATCATCTTCTGCAATTCGGTTTCTTAAATTGGAAACTATGCCCGATAGAAACTGTTGGAAATCCACTGCATGTACGTCCACAACCTCCGATGCCATACGATTACTCTTCCTGTGAGGTGTGGTTTAGATTGGGTTCCATGTCTTCAGTCCTAGTTCTTGATAAAGATCCTGACTTTTAGGTTACATGTATGCCAAGAAACTTTATTTGCTGTGGGTAGTGAAAATCGAGAAATAAAAAGAAGATAAAGAAATAACAAGGAAGTGGAGGAGTGGGGAACGTTATTCTTCTGCAAAGTTGGAAGTAGCTTCTGAAGTGAAGAGGAGTTGTTGGAAACCTTAATTTCGTGTCTGCATCCTCACAGGTCAGGGTGGATGCTCCTAAAACACTTCTTTTCCTTAAAAAGAAGACATGTTTGGATTATAATTATGACTTTAGGCTTAGGTCACTTGCATGGATCCACTTAGTCTTTCTCTTTTGTTTTCATTTTAGCATTTAATTGGCAAGAAAGTCTTTCCTTAAGCAACTATTGCGAAGTCTTATTGCACATACACATTCCAGGTTCTTATTAATTACGTACATCTCCTTGCGATGTCGATCACCACACCCACCATGGCTCCACCTCTTCATGTGCTTGCTGTTCTGCTGATGCGGCGGCGAACACTTCTGATAAATAACTCCGGCCATCGTCACTACCGTCTTCTACCTCGGATTGGACACTATCAACCAGGACAACACGTCCAGCATAATTGTCATCATTTTGGAAGTACGAGTCCCCACTGTCCACAAACTGTGGACCGCCCTCATCCACCACTGCACTGCCACTGCTTCCCGAGCTCAGACGGTCCTCTGCCTTCGTGTTGAGTTGAACTGCGGACAGGTAGCATGTATCCGCCAGGAGAGACTCTGACCTCTGGCCTGCTATTGGTGCCATGCTTACGTCTTTGGCCTGAAGCTTCTCAGTTAAAGAAACCACCTGGAGAAAAGTGTTACATATTTAAAAACTCGGCGTAAACTGAAATCCATAACTTAAGCTTTAATGCATCACTAAGAATGAGTCAATTTATAAAAGCATATTTCTTGTGAAGGTCGCTGTGTTATATTCCTCTTTTCTCTGCATTTAATATAACTACTGTCTTTTTCAACCAAAGGTGCGATATGCTATTTTGTATGACATATGTTTGTCTATGTAAGATCGAGTATCATTTACCTTAGTCCCCACTACCTACGTGGGAGTCTTATCTATAAAGGAATATGGAGTTTCGATAAGAAAATACACATCAAGGTACCAGTATACAGATTTTAAAGATTTTGTAATTGTCACAGTCAATCGTCTTTCTATTCTCCACTGATTGGTTGGTGGTGCGTAGCTATGAAGTTTCGACTACTTTCTATGTTATGCAACTTTCCAAGAACAATATGGGTTGTTTTCATACACTCAAAAGTCATGAAAAAGACCTATTCTTTTGTGAAAATGATTATGACTGAGAACTAATTTGTGTATTCATTCAAGTATACCTCAGATTTAAGCCTCTCAGTTTCCTTGACAAGAGAGTCATGATTAGAGTGAAGTGAATCATAAGAAGCTTTGAGAAGATCATATTCTTTTTCAAGTTGCTTTGTCTTCCATCGGGCCCTTCTGTTCTGGAACCACACAGCCACTTGCCTAGGTTGCAGTCCTAGCTTCTTGGCCAACTGGGTCTTTCTCTCTGGCTCCAGCTTGTTCTCTGTCTCAAAACTCTTCTCCAGCAGATGAACCTTTTTGAAAAGCACTAAATCTAATTTATCAGTCACTACACATACTCTTAAACAGGAATATTTGATCAATCTACAGATCTGTCTAGCTCTTGAGGGCACTAACTAGACAGAAAGATTCCAACTTTTAATTTGATAGATTGACTGGCATGCAAACCAGAAGAACAACAATCCCATGTTTGGAATTTAATATATTCTTATTCTATCTTCCGTTTTTCTTGTTCTAGTTCATCACGTACAAAGCAAAAATAACTTTTTCATGTCAAGATATTTTAATTTTTCAAGGAACCAACCAGGAAACTTGTTTTTACTAGAAAATGGAAGAGAACTGGATCACGAAATGGCTGGCATAGATTTACACGAGTTTGTTTATCAACATGTGCGAAGCTTGACAAGGAATATCGTTCCTTGTACTTATTAAGCATATGTTGACTATGGGAGGTGAAACCTGAACCACCAAGAGACCGAACCGACCTGCTCAGGGGTGAGGCGGCGCTTCTTCTCTGGCAACTGCTCGTCGCAATATTCTTCATGAAAAATGTCATCAGACGAGCTGAAAAAGGGTCTTCTCTTGGATGTATCCTCCATATTCATCATTGATCTTGGACCTTCAGCACCAATACATACAGAAGAAAACCGTTTGATAACAGTAGGTTAGTTTCTGTGTCAGAATAATTCAAGCTCTTAAGCAATAAAAGAAAAATGGAAGTTACTGCATATTGAGTGATTTCGGAAAAGAAGAATTAAATTGAGCCAAAATATCGCCAAACAACTTGAGATAAACAAATTTTAAGAATTTTAAATTCAAATAGAAGTTAAATCCAAGAAGAAGGTTTGCAATTCTGTAACTCTATAGTATGTAAGAAAACAAACGAGAAAGGTGGTAGTAATTTTATAGCTATATCCAATAACCATAAGAAATTACAAATTTTACTGAACGAACCGAAGAGCAGACAAAGAAAATTAAAGGATAAGAAGAAACAAATTACCTCGGAAAAGAGGATCGCCATGCCCGAGGAAAAACATGTTTTCCTGAGAAGAGGGGTCAAAGAAGAGGCGTTCGGACTCCATATCCACTGTTTTTGTACGTCCAACAAATTATTAAGTATCTTGCGTTGTGTCTGATCCCTGTTTTGTGGTCGAAATTCCACCGGTAAGGAAGACACGGCAAGCTAGAGGGACGCAGAAACTATTAACACAAGTGTGCTAGTTATTGTGCACATTTATATAGCATACAGGGTGAATTAGAAAAGCATGAGCTTGTGGCGAAAGAAGCTGGTACTCCACAGCAACCTTGCGGGAGACTCCAGTGGACAGATGCAAAATCCCATCAGTCCACCAGTGAACGGTGAAGGTGGTTGTGTTGGTTTGGGGAATAGAGAGACACTCACAAAGGGTATGGAAACTAGATCAACAAAACGACCACACCACCATAAAAACCGATTGTATCAAAAGAAGAAAATGGAGACCCAACAAGCGTAATTCCAAATTCCGGCGAGGATGAGCAGGAAATGAGGCAGATACGCTTGTATATAGCATGAAAGCGTCACCTTCTTGGTGTTTTTTGCGACCGGAGAGTTTTTGAGTAGAAGTGGAATGACGAAAATTTCCTTTAATTTCGTTGAAAAGTGCGGGTATTACGGTCATTCGATTGCATGGTGGACTTTAATATGAAAGGAATTTGGACCGTTGTATTCGGAAGAGGAATAGAAGTGGTTCATGCTTTTTGATCGGAGGATTGTGGGATGCAATTGGATTAGGACAAGGGCAAATAAAAATGTTAAAATTAGTATATATCCTCACCAAAAGTTTGTAATGCTATCATCAATGTTTTAAAAACCGGACCGGACATCGAACCGATCGAAGGAAAGGTTTAAGGTTTAGAGGTTCAACCGGTAGTGAACCGCTATCAAACCGGAATATAATAAATAAGATGAAAATTTTATAAG
>JANZLX010000005.1:20013874-20026358 GCA_025531955.1 Erythroxylum orinocense
CTTTTATGAATAATTTGTATTTGTTTTCACCAATTATTTTTATAATTTTTTGTCATATATATTGATATGAATAGGTTTTGGTTATCCTGAGAACCGAACCTGAAAATAGGGTAACCGATCCTATAGGTTCTTTAGGTTCAGGTTCGTGAAATTACCGAACCTGACATTCAGGTTCAGGTTATTTATAAACGGGTCAGGTTACCCTACCATGAACACCCCTAATAATCACCACGAACACTTTAAATTTCTAGTTATGCCCTTTAGGCTAACTAATGCCCCTTCTACTTTTCAAGCCTCAATGAATGATGTGCTTGGACCATACTTGCGCAAATTTATCCTGGTATTTTCTGATGACATCCTAATCTACAATAAAACAAGAGTCGAACATATGCACCACTTGCATATTTCTTTTCAATTCTATAGCAACACTATTTATTCTTGAAGCACTCCAATGTTCCATTGCTCAAACTCAAGTTTCTTATTTAGAACATGTTATCTTTGTTGAAGGGGCATCTGTTGACTAGACTAAATTGAAGCTATGTTGCAATGACTAAAAAATTTTTCTATTAAGGCATTGCAAGGATTCTTGGGCTTAATTGGGTATTATCACAAATTTGTCAAGGATTATAGCACTATAGCAGCTCCTTTAACCTCCATGTTATGCAAAAATTCTGTTCTTTTGACAGATTAAGTGTCAACAACTTTTGATCATCTAAAGGTTACAATGACCACTACACCACTCCTCTCCTTACATGACTTCACTGCTCCATTTGTGGTTGAATGTGATGCTTCTAAAAGTGGAATAGGGAGTGGTTCTTCAACAAAATGGGCATCCAATTGCCTTTTATAGTCATACTCTTGCTCCTCACCATCAATGACTACCTTCTCATGAAAAAAACTCATTGGTCTACAAAAAGCCATCATTGGCGTCCTTATTTAAGGGGTTCATCATTTGTAGTGTGTATTGACCACTATATCTTAAGTATTTTTTAAATCAATGAGTTGTAACCTCCACTCAACAACACTGGTTAAGCAAGTTATTGGGTTTTGATTTTAAAGTTGAATATAAAGTTGGACGTGTAAACATAATTGTTGACATCTTACCTCGCCAAAACGAAGAGGTTGGAATGCTAGTTGCTCTTTCAACGCCACAACTTGCCTTGTTTGATGACATTAGATCTATTAAACAGTTTCACGTATCTAGCAAGGTGAAGCTATTGGTCCTTGGCAATTTAGAGATTGGTTAGTGTTCTTCAAGAATCGTGTATCTTTAAATGATTCTCCTTCGATTTTCTCTATTATTTCTGCTCTCCACAATCAAGGACATGAAGGATATAAAAAAAATTACAAAGGGTGACTACTGACTTTTATTGGAAACGAATGAAGCAACACGTTCAGAAGTTTGTCAAATCCTACAACACTTATCAATGACATAAATAAGAACACCTTCTCCCAACAAGCGTTTTGTAACCTCTTCCGATTCCTATTCAAATTTGGCTTAATATCTCGATGGATTTTACTGATGGCTTACCTTCTCCTCAAGGGACATCAGTTCTATTTGTTGTGGTTGATCGGTTGGCCAAGTATGCTCACGTAATTTCCCTATCTCATCCTTACACAACTATTATGGTCGCTCATGCTTTCTTTGATCATATTTGCAAGCTCCATGGTCACCCGAAATCCATTCTCTATGATCGAGATGTTACTTTCACAAGCACATTTTGGACTAAATTACAACGTCAACAACCTAGTAGAAATTCTACTGAGATGATATCTAGATAGTGTAGCAACAAGTTGCTTGAGTTATTTTTTATCATACTTGATCTACTATACGATTTAATTAGAATAAACTATACGATTTAATTAGAATAAATTGCCTAGCGTGTATGAAGGCAATTGTGTTGTTTCAGTTTCAATTATTTAAGTCTATCTAGATCAGTTATATCTTCTAATATGGTATTTATTCAATAAAGAGAAGAAGAAATTGAAAATGGAAGTTTACACCAAAATCAATTCTTGAGATCTTAGGGATCTCTCTTAATGAACCCTTGCTTCTTTAATATTCATAGGTTCAAAAGGAAGAAAAACTAATGAAACAGTAAATTGTCCCATAACTAGATCCCAAACTCATAACACATTTACATATTATGAAGGCCAAAGATCATCAACTGTTACTAGTAGATCTAAGGTCACAGTAAATGGCCTTTCCCAATTTACTTATCAAAATGCATTGCACCATGCAAAAACTTTCCAACTTAATATCTAACTTGGAAAGTGGTTCTCACTTTAGTAAGGAGCATTTCCTCTTTACAGTCAGTTGTGTAGTAAATAAGTTCAGACACTTCCATTCATATTGAAAATAAACCTAGAACACCAATTCAACTTCCTAGTTATCTCTTTATCATAAAAGTTCTATATTTCTTCAACTAGTGAGCTTAATCTAACGTAATGACAATCATCCAATAAAAAATTTAAAAAAAACATCATCTCAAAAATATCCAATACTGCACCATTACAAATAAAAAATTAGACTGCTGAAGCAACATACGTCATTATCCACACCAATAACCGTGAAATATACAAGTTGATGTAGGAGAAAGTCAATATGCCAATGCTTTAAGAAAAACAGGTACAAGTTGAAAATTAGAGCTGGTGGAGGTTAGATAACTTTTATGTGTGCCGGGATTGGAATTCAAGATGCTGAAACAAAAGAATGTTTCTAGGGAATATCGTTTGTAACAAAAAGCTAGGAATCACTCTTTTAGATATCATTCTCAACTCCAAGAATCAGTTATAAAAAGAGAGGATCAAACTTCCCAATTTTTTAAGAGAAAAAAAAAAAGATCAATGGCTTTTTCTTATCATAACAGTCGGTTCCTAGTTCACTAACATAATTTGGTAGAACAATCACACGCAACTGGAAGAGAAAAGAAAGAATTTGTGCAACTTATCATAGCTAGCAAGTATCAAATTCCGAAAAGTTTAAAAGTTGTAATGAAAGATATGCGAGTGCTTACACGTTGAAGGTACCAGAAACGGTGTCGTTGGCGGATCGGACAGCGCCTTCAAGATCGAAGCCGAAATCCAATCCAGCAGTTTCAGTAGCTGAATCTCTGGAAGATGCGTAGGAGTTCCAATCTGCGAGTAGCGAAGACGAGGGCTTTTGCTGTTGATCTGCACTAGTGCTGCCTGTAAACCAAGCTTGTGTTAACTTCTCCATTGTTTCTTTCTTTCTTGTTGGTGGCTTTGTGCTGTGCTGGGTTAATATGCTTTTAATAAATAAAAGAGAATCAGTGTGGTGGTCTGGCAAGTGGCCTGGCTACCTGATGTTGGGTTTATCGTTTTGAGGTCCAATCCTAAGTTCGCATTTTCTGATCATGATCCTAAGGATTATGGGCCTAATATTCACGTATATTATTATTAAATGCAATTCCTGAATTCCCGACTTTGGTTTGGTTACAGTTACAGGTCTTGTTCCAGCTTCACCTAATTAATGCAAAAGCATCAATGCGCTTGTTATTGGATTGGAATGTTTGAATTGACGCAAATTAAAGACAATCATGGAGTTGAGTTGGCTGAGAAAAAAGCAGATGATCAAGCCAGTTGAAATACCAAAACATACAGTTAGATACATACATAGGCTGAGTGTTAGTCAAGACGCATTGGATAAGTATATTTCAGAGAAATGGGTTATTGGCATTTATAAGATTGCAGAGGTCGTGCTAAACCCATTTAATACAATACATAGAAGCATAACTGAAGCACATAATCTTCACTCTTAATATAATAGTTTGAAAAACACATATTATGTTAGAGGACTTTCAAGAGCTGCACTTCAAATATCAGAGGCTCATCTACATGCGACAGAAGACTGCGTCTTGGTCCAAACTGCATCGAAAAATCATTGAAATGATTAAAGCAACTAAATTTTAAAATGGCGTTATTAAGAGGATTGACCAAACCGCGTCTGGCATCGGTTCCAAGTTTTCACTTGTGTACCCCACAGAAGCAGGTATTAACGCTCTCCTTTTTCCTGAAGTAAACAAATTATGGAAGTGAAGCATTGGAAGAAAACCATGGAAAAAAAAAAGATATTTATCAGTTGAATATACCTCCAACCTTCATGCCTATCAGCACCTCCTTCAGGCCTTTGATAATCTGAACTTGGAAGATGATAAACATGCTTAATGGAAACGACTATTAGACAATGATAATGAATAAAATTATTGTGATCAGATCGCCTATATGAAGATAATGATCATGATCTACTCTTCTAAAAGGCCCAACCTTGCACTCCATTTCATTGTTGTTTATGTCAACTGAATTTGACTAAAAAATTTGGCCAATTATCTACACCAAATTTCCATCAAACAAAAATGTCCCCATCAAAAGTTTTGACACTCACCTGTTTTTCATCTAAAACAAGTTTGACAGGTGAGCTTTCCCCACTAAACTGATCAACCGTGCTGCATCCAATTAAGGCCTCTTCACTTAATATAAGACGCACACAGAAAGCATGTCAAATCTAGCCGATGCTCAAGTTCAACCCTGAATGATATAGAATCTTTAGATAAGTAAAAGCCGCTGAAAAGTGGGAACTTTACCTATGAACAAAATATCCATTTGAACGGCGACACACATAGTTCACTAGAACAACATCCCCTTCATGAGCTTCTGATCCTTTTCCTTCAACGATCTCTAAGAATCAAAACTTAAAATAAGGTAATGTAACAAAAGCTATAGAATGGTAGCATATATCAGTAGAGATAACAAAATCACCAAGATAACTTCCATCCAAGAAGATATTTTAGCGGAGCAAGGTTCAAGTGAACAACATAGATTAAATGAAATCAAGGAGTAAAGTCCACGCAGGCCACTTAAAGAGAAAGAGACAATCTACATCATCAATTTGGGGTGACGAGAGATACTAAGGCTACTCTGACGTGGTTCTACAAGTACACTGCAACCAAACTGGTGCTTTTGATGTCGGAAAAATAGATACCTTGAATCCTAACCCCACTGTTGAGCTTCAGAGTCCTGGCCACTTGAAATCACGAAGAAAAATTGTCATTCAAAAACTAAACGAATATATATTAAGGGAGTATTGCCTTCCCATCTTGCCAGTAACCATAGTAGGATAAATAATACCAACACATGTACAGTATTTTACCGCATAACTTCATCTTGCTTCATCTCAGGCATTGGTGCAGCAAATACAGGTTCAAGGTGGAACAAGATAGTGTTGAAACCAACATATTTCAGCAGCATCCTCCTTGGCAATCTCTTCACAGTTAGTGAAGTAAATTGATCATGCAAGACCATGGTCGGCGCATCTTTGTTTTTCTTGCCACTGGTTTGTGAGTAAAGCATAATCGATTAGAACGAACCGTTTTGCTTTTGAAGTTACCCTCAAAAACCAAGTTAATTTGCAGAGATGGGTAAGATAATGATTGATTGGGACAAGCATCATACCAGCTATCGTCTAATCTCCAATCTAGTCATATCCAAAACGCAAAGGTGAAAGTTTTCGGTAGAAGAAAAGAAAAACTTTCTTTTGCATGTTAAACTTTTCAATTTCATACAAAACGTGTTAGCTAGCTCCTAAATCCCAATAAATTTCATGTTTCACCGACAATTTCAAATTAATGACAGGAAGCAATCAAAGCCTCAAACTGTTAAAGTAACCATTAGCCCAGTCTCACAAGCATTCGAAACGTCAAGAATTTCAAGTAACAATAATAAAAGAATTGACATCTTGAGAAGGTTTGTTACCTTAAAAATTGGAAAAGACTAGGGTAGTGAAGCAATGGAGGCGCTTCCATGATCAAAGAAGCTCAATAGTGAGTGCGTCGGCAGCTGCTAAATTGAACGCTGGACAACATGCAATGGATATGTGTGGATTGAGACGTGGCCTTTGGTTAGCCTGACGAAATCTGAGTATTTGGTTACTTTAATTTGTTAAAATTACTCGGATTTTTTAAATAAAAAAAGATAACAAAATAGTAAACAATTCAATTTACTTTCTAATTACACAAACAAAATACTAACTGCCTCCTCTTAAATGTGGAATTTGATTATTCTCGGATTCCTCCATGAGAAATTTCCATAATGATGGAACACTGAAAGCTTCTAAGTAAAGTTTATATTCGTATAAACAGAAGGAATTTGGAAATTCAAAATATAACATGAAAAGAAAAGGCTAACCAACACCAAACTACCCAAAAAAAATAGAACTACTTTTATAGAATCTAATAAGGGATAAATTTCTCTAATTTTAATATTATATTTAATGAATACAATATATTTTTTATCTAAATTTTACTACTAAAAAATTTATCCAAAAACAATGAATAAATTTAAAAATTTTGCAATTATTAGATAACGTAATATTTAATAATACAAATTTTAAATTAGTAACAATTATATTTATTTGTTTAGATATTTGATGTGTATAATATGCAAGAATGTAATAAATAAAGAAATTTTATTTGTAGAAACTTTAACAGATTTGTTTAATATATTAAAATATGTCAGATGATAAATTTAAAATAAAAAAAATTACTATGATAATCAAGACTCTTGGCAAAGCTTGTTGCCAATTTTTTATTTACTTTATTCAATCTCACTAATGCCAATTAAAATCAATATGACAACTATAATTCCATAAATTTAATCCCTTTAAATAAATGTCACACACTGGATAAACATTCAAATTGATGCATTAACGTGCAAATCATACCAATTGGGTACTCCGCATTAAGTAAGTCATGTACAACAGGCTCGATCAAGAGAGCGTAGATAGGAGAATCGAACACAGGACCTTTTAACCTCATGCTCCTCTACTCCGCCAACTCAACCACCCTTAAAGGGCACATAACTCATTTTGTGCTAAATACCAAATATGTTTTCTTAAGGCTGCTTGTTTTTCTAAATTATAAAATGCTTGAAATCTTAACTATCTTTCTACCTCAAAAATACAATTCATTCTATCCTATTAAAGGAAGAGCTTTAATTTCCTCTTTTTTACCTCGTAAGAATTCTCTACACTTCTGTTCAAATTTATTAATAATGCTTTGAGGTAACACTAAAACTAATGCCTAATAAACATGCATAAGAGCAAGATATACTAATTAACTAACTTCTTTTAGAGTAAGACAGATGTCTTCTTGTCCTACTTTTCATGTGATAAGTAATATTAGCAATCAACAATAGATTACTTTTTAAAGTTAACATAAATTCCTATAGCATTAAAAAAACTTATGAAAGGCATTGATTATAACTTTAGCAAAACAAGTTTTCCCTTTACAAAAGAGTATAAGGTCATTTACAAATTTCAAATTAGTTAATTGAAGCTATTTACAATAAGGATGATCTTTGAAGTTTCTATCTATGATTGCATATCTCAATTTTGTGGTAAAAAACTCCATTATCATAACAAATAAAAGGGAATAGAAGTTATTTTCTTATTTTTAACCCATATTACTTTTAAAGAAATTATGAATCTCTCTATTAAAATTAATCAAAAAATAGGGCTTAGAACATATGTCATGATCTAATCTATAGTTTTTCTTTATGTGTGAAAAAATGAAACCCAAGCAACATATACTCGCTAAATTCTTAATTCACCATGTCACAAATTTTCCTAATGTCAATTTGTAAAAGATATATAGGAGAAGCATTCTTCTTACTATACAGTCAAATAAGCTTTTAGCTAATTAAGATGTTTTGAAATATAGATCTCCCCTCCACACAAAAGTAGCTAGACTATCACTTACAATACTATACAATACCTCCTTTAATCTCAATTATATTAGCTTAGAAACGCACTTATACAAAACTTTACAAAAGGTAATTGGTTTAAAATACTTAGCCATATTATGGTTTGTAACTTTAGTAATGAGAGTTAAAAGTATTATAATTATCTAGTTTGAGCAGTTAACCATTCTTGAAGAACTCTAATAAAACCTTAGGTATATCATGCCCTATAATATCCTATGTACCTTTATATAAACAACTACTAAAGCCATCCAATCTTAGACTTTTAGTCTTGGAGATAGAGAAAACAACCATTTTGACCTATTTAGGAGTGAAAAGCTTTAATAACTTTACATTCTAGTTTATATTAAGTTAATATCCCAATTTAAAATCTTATTATCTAGAAGCTATGTTGATCCTTAATATGTACCAAGAGATCTCTAAAATAGTCCACAATGTGCCTACAAACAGCATTATAATTCCATTAATATTCATTCGTAGTGTATAATACTCTATTACGATATAACTTTGCTTCGAAACTTCATAAAAATACGCAGTTATTTATTCCCTCTCTTTAATCCAAAAGGCTTTAAATTTCTATCTAATAAATGATTCAACTGGCCTATTCAATAATAGATAATCTCTAACAACTTTTCTTTCTTTAGCTTGTATATCTTCCTTTAACGGATTCTTTCATAGTTCCTATTGTACTTCACTCATCACTGCCTTGGCTTTCATTTCCTTCATCAAAATATGAGTGTATTGTTCTCTGATGAATAGATGTAGCTTTCCCTTCAACATTTTAAATTTTGGAAAATTAGCACATGTTATAGCATTTATATGAGTTTTCTAAGCCTTCTTTATGATTTATTTGGATCTTGGGTGCTCAACTTATATATTAAAAAATTAGAACATATGTTTCCTATTATGGGTTCCACTTTACCATATAATAATCATTACACTGTGATTAGAAATTCCTTCATTAAAAAACACAACCGCTATATCGACCATTTTATATCCACCTTCATTTTATCATAACTCAATCAAGTTTGCAGAACACCCATTTCCCCTTGTCATATATGTTGTTCCATGTATCAAGGTAGCCTTTATACCTCATATTTGTAAGTATAACCCTTTTCCCTTTGTCATATCTGTTGTTCAATATAAGCAAGTAGCCTTTATACCTCGTATTTGTGAGTATACACTTAGCCATATATTTCTGAAACTCTTGGACATCATCCATTTCAATATATTTGATCAACTTTTTTATTTGTAGATAAAACACAATTAAAGTCACCCACAACCAGCCAAAGGTCAAGTATGCCAGTTGGTTTTTGTTCTGACTTTCCTTTATTTTGCAATATCCATTGGTATATAACATATATTAAATGTCACACCCTATTCCCAACTGACATATGCACATGTGTCCATCGGATATACGTGTACATGGCTGTTAGAAATGACATATTAACTATCTTACCTTTACTGTACATAACATGACATCATACACTAAACTATCAATCACACATTTTTTTAAAACTCAAAATGTTATCACATTAGTCAAAATCCATAATTTACATCGTTTCATACAACACAATACCATCCAAGGTTTACAACATTATATTATGAGCTTAAACAACTCAATACACACCAAATACAATAAACATGAAAACAAAAGCTAAGTCCTCAATCTCAAATGACCGACCTCTGAGCCAAATCTGACCGTAACAGTTGTACAAAATATGCTTCTAAGGAGTCTTAGAAGCTAAGTTGCCTCACTCTCAAACTTAAAAAGCAACGGTGTAATTTTGATGAGTTTTGCGAACTCAGTAGAGTAACCATCCTCGATGGTTCACTCATGACATAAAACGAGATCAATTATAACATGTAATCATACAGCTTAACTCCACTTAACAAGTATCAAATACTATCACAGATAAATCATTTCTTAGATACACAGTTCAATTGCAAATCATTCAATGAATTCAAATTGTATGCGAATGCGACATATATGAGGCTCACATTCTTTTTTATTTTGTTGTGACTGTATACTTTTACAATATCCTGAATTATCGAGCTCAATCAGTCACTCAGTGACTCATTGATCATAATGATCCATAGGCTCGAACCACATATATGGGAGCTTAAAGCTCATATCAGTAACAGTATCGATAGCCACATCAGTCACAACTCCTTTATATTACATGCATTGAAATAAAGTGCATGCCACAATTCAATCATCAATTCAATCACTTTCATTTGTATGTAATATAACAGTATATCAGTCATAGTCTTAATTACAGTAACAACAGTAGTCATCGGACTAAAAACCCCCCTCAACCTTTCAGTTGAGAATTCGAAAGTTATTTAGGCAAACATATTCACATTCAAGTAGCACTTCCAATATCATTCTCATTCATCAAAATGCCTCGGACAAATATTGTCCGAAATCCAGTACACAATCAACACAATTTAGTACATTTCAATAAGATCGCAATACAATTCAATAATATACAAAACAATATAGTGAGACCATCTTAGGTTACTCACAGTATGCTCCAAACGGCTATTGCCTAGATGTCCCAGCAATGTCTGGATGTGGTCGTTCAATGTGTTCCTCTATACATATAATACATACACATATCACAATATTGCACAATTTTGTATTCATTAATGTACATTCATGTATACTAACTATGTACAATGCATGTTCAATGACAATTTTGGTTATCTTATTGTAATTCTCATCATTAAATCGATCAGATATCAAAACCCTCATTAATATCATTTGGTACTTATAATTTGAACCAAAATAAAACAATGTGAAATCAATTCATAACCTAATTGACCACTTTAAATTTTCTACCCATATGATTTTGGGTCAACTTTGCATAATTAATTTGATAGGATAAATGACAAAATTAAGCAAAACTCCCTTTTGGAAAGTTGTTCTCCAACGTCTTAAATTTCTAACGATTCCAAGATCATCCAATTTGCTTTAGTATTTTATGAGTTATGTACAAAATACAACAAACTGTACACATTTGAACTTTTAGCTAGTACATGATCATACCTTCTAATTTCACAACTCATATCTTTCCGATAATTTATCTAAAAATTGCAAACTTTATACCAATTTAAAGTTAAGATAATAAGCTACAATTTGGTGAAGACAACTAAACCTAATTCGGCCCACATCAATACAGTTTATTCAATAACCACAGGACATGATTTCTGTCCCTAACTGTGCTTCAGCTTAAGCTACAACTCACGTACATGCCAATTTTGAAAAGCATAGAGATAGAATTAAAATTTGACTTCTTCACAAAATATGTAGAATTATGTCTCTAGTTAAATTTAAAATAAGAATTGTTTTATTTAAAAATCTACAAATCAAAATATAACTAAAATACCGTAGCATGTTCAGAACATTCCAGTCATCAAATTCCATCACACCTCAGCATTTTCATCTTAACATCCCCCTTTCGGGATAACTTTGCATGATCTTTATAACAAGTAAAATGATGTATTTCAGTAACACTTTCTTCTAGACAATTGTTCCACTATGTTTCTAGTTTGTAATAACACCAAAATTGTGCAATTTGATTAAGTATACTGAAAGTTATAACATAAAGAGTTCAAACTGTTTTTAAACTGTAACAGAATTTCTAACTCTACTTCCAGCCAGATTTTGAAATGCATAGAGATAGAATTAACATTCAGTTTCTTCAAAAAAGTTGTAGAAATATGTGTCTATTTTAATCTGAATTAATAATCAACTCATTCAGAAATCTACAGCTAAAGTTATTATCAAAATACCGAGACATGTTCAGTGAAAGTTTTTCAGTTAATAATATTCCAGCATACATCTTCACCAATATCTCACATATGTCATTCCAATTCAATCATAATTCTCATACTACTAAACATATCATAAAGATCAGATTGTTACTTACTTGTTAGCCTTTCAATTCAGCTCAAATTCCAAATTAAATCAAGTCTCCATGCAAGCAAAATTCATCACCAACTTAAGATGAAAACAAGTTGACTTTGGACAGCAAGATGAAGGTAGCTTTCAGCTAGTTTTATTGGCTGTTTTGTGAGAAACGAAGGATGAATTTCATGTACCAACTTAGCTAGGGCAAAGACCAGAATACAGAGAAAGGTTTGAAGCAATTTTGTGGAAAAGATATGAGAGAAACAACAGAAATGTTGCTGCTAGAATTTGCTTCATCAACATGCTAGGTGTCACCATTCAAGCACATCAACATGCTAGGTGTCGCCATTCAAACACAACACTTGTCCTAAGGCATGTCTTACATTTGCCAACTCAAGATGCTGCCACTAATCCACTCTAGATGATGCCATATGTCACCAATTAATCAGTCCATATGTCTCCTAAGTATTGGTCCACTTGTAACACAATAATGGATCCATTTGTCACTTAAATACTAGTCCATTTGTCACCTATTATATATATATATATATATATGGATATTTATAAAATTCACCAAAAATTCTGAAATAATAATAACACTGTCCAAATAAATTTTCAGCTCAAAATAGGAAAAAGCACGTCATGCATAAGTTAATTATGACATATAATTTATTTTGCACATTCATATGATTGTACATGCATTCATTGACATTTCCGGGTAAATTTGATTTATAAGTAGAAATTGTGGATTAAATTGGAATGTATTAATTATGATTTGACAATTTTGGTATA
>JANZLX010000005.1:20072759-20083555 GCA_025531955.1 Erythroxylum orinocense
TAATGACAATTAATTTGAAATAACAATAATTTTTAAATATTTTACATATAAATAATAACCATAATTAATATAAACAAGGACAATTATCTTCATACAATTTTAAAACTAAGAATAATACAAAGCATTTAAAATATTACAATCATACAAATTCATCATTATAATCAATTCCAACTCCAATTCTATTCTATTCATTCCAATTCAATTTCAATTCCAATTCCAATTCCAATTTCAATTCAATTCAAATCCAATTCAATTCAATTCAATTCAATTCAATTCAATTCAATTCCAATTCCAATTCAATTCAATTCAAATTCAATTCAATTCAATTCCAATTCAATTCAATTCAATTCAAATTCAATTTAATACATACTCCAACAATCACAATCACAATCATAATTGGAATTGAATTGAATTTAATTCAAAACATACTCCAACAATCACAATCATAATCATAATCTCATTTCCATTTACAATACAAGTATACAACAATTCTAAATTGCAACAATCATAAAATAGTTATACTTCTTTTTCTATTTCCTTTCATTTACATTTCCTTTCATTTACAACAATTCCCAATTCTAACAATCACAAACCAATTCAATTCATTCCAATTCAATTTAATTCAATTCCAATTCAATTTACTTCCAATTCCAATTCCAATTCCAATTCCAATTCCAATTCCAATTGCAATTCCAATTCAATTCAATTCAATTCAATTCAAATCCAATTCAATTCAATTCATTCCAATTCAATTCCAATTCCAATTCAATTCAAATCCAATCCAATTCAATTCAATTCAATTCCAATTCCAATTCCAATTCAATTCAATTCTAATTCCAATTCCAATTCCAATTCAATTCAATTCAATTCAATTCAATTCAAATCCAATTCAATTTAATTCATTCCAATTCCAATTCAATTCAATTCAAATCCAATAAAATCCAATTCAATTTCAATTCAATTTAATACATACTCCAACAATCACAATCACAATCATAATTGGAATTGAATTGAATTGAATTCAAAACATACTCCAACAATCACAATCACAATCATAATCTCATTTCCATTTACAATACAAGTATACAACAATTCTAAATTACAACAATCATAAAATAGTTATACTTTTTTTCCCATTTCCTTCCATTTACAACAATTCCCAATTCCAACAATCACAAACCAACCACAATTTCATTTACATTTCCAACAATAATTCTATTTGAATTTCCAACAATAACCAAAATAATGATCAAGTTGAAGAGTATAATATGATTTACATCATTAACAAATAATGCATGACATACCTTATACAATTATTCGTACATATATATTCATAAGTCATAACACAATCATCATGTTCAATTCAAAGATTTATTCATGACATAAGATCAAGTTGAATGATATAAATGTTTTGAATTTTTTTCCCCTTTTCTAAACCTTTGATCTTCTTTTCATTTTTAACAACCCATAATATTATATACACTATTTCATATTTCATTCTTAAATATATATGTTGCTTTTACAAATTTTAATTGACATTAAGAAATGTAAGTATAAATAATTAAAATCTACAACTACAAGTCTACAACATATTCACAATTTAACAACCAACATTCAATACATCACTTCTTTATGCTCAAACAAGTTTTTACAATTTTACAAAATTTTATTATCAACTTTACAATTTCAAATTTAATTATCAATTTTACATTTGATTATTAATTTCATATATGATTATTATTTTTACATTTAGGTTTAAATGTTAATTACCAACTTTCAATTTTTACTTACAAGAATCTTTGCATAATACATAATTAATTAATTACATACTAAATTACTAACCCCATTTTACAATTTTAAATTTCCAAATCTAATTTACAATTTCATTTTACAATCTTTGCAAAATTACAAATTCATAACAACATCTCCATAAATTACTTACCTAGTTACCTCCCTACGGTATTCTTCAACTCCAATTAAACAATTTCAAATTATCAACTTCAATTAAACAATTTCAATTTCCAAACATTCATAATTTTCATTCAAAAAAATTTCAAAACCGATTCCAATTTCCAAACCTATTCTAAAACAAAACAATCAACATTCAAACTTCAATTCAACATTTCAACTTCAAGTCTTCAACTGTTCAACATCCTCATCAGTTCAACTCCCTAACAAAATTTAATTGAAAACAATTTTTATAAATTATGCTTATTATTCATTATAATTTAGAAAAACTTTTTTTTTCAAAATCATATAACACATTCTAATCCAACTAGAACACTATTTCTAATCTAACTAGAAATTATTTTTCCCTAATTAGAAAATTATTTTCTAATACTAAAAGGAAACTACTTTCAAAATTAAGTAAAACATCTTTTAATTTAATTAAGAAAGTTATTTATTGATTTATTTTGAGATTAATTTCTTAATTAATTCATTTTTATAAATTAGAAAAATATTTTAAAATTAAAAAATCTCATTTTCTTAATTAATAAATGAAAATTTTTAAAATTTAATCAACAGAGAAAACTTTTCTAAAAATAAAAATATATATTATTCATAAATAAAGAAACAATTTCTAAATAAATTGAATAATAATTCTCTAAACAAATAAAATCATAAATTTAATTATCTTAATCATATTGAAATAAATAAATTTAATTAAGAAATGCCTTTCTTAATTATTTAAGAAATAACTTTTCTTAATTATTTAAGAAACTCCTTTTCTTAATTATTTAAGAAAACCCTTTTCTTAATTTTAAATAGTTTAATTAATTAATTTCAATTAAATTGAAAATAATTAATTCTAATTTTAAAAACTTCTTTTTTCTAAAATTAATTAGAAATCAATATAATTATTAATATCAATCATATTAAGAAAAATAATTGCTTTAATTTGGGAATTGATTTGATAAACATCCAATTCATACTCCTTCTTGGATTCTAATAGGGACTGATAAGTGGTATCTGGGTAGGTTTATTAGGTAGGCATTTCTAATGAAATTCTATAGCAAATATCATAATGGCATATTTAGAAGCATCATCATTATCATTCAACTAAGAGGGACAAAGCATTAGTAGACTACCTTTCTTTAATGGCAATGATTACCTTTTTTGTAAAAATAAGATGGGATTCTTCCTAGTAGCCCAAAGCAGACCAATGGAAAATAGTGTCAAGTGGTCCCTTTATTCTTATAAAAATTGTAGTAACAAAAAGGTAACTAAATTAAAGAAAGAATGGGAAGCTTAAGATAAAAGATTAGTTTCCTTGAATAGTAAGGCCTACACATCCTTTTTTGTGTATGAGGAAGAAATGAATTTAATAGGATTTTTATATGTGAAATAGCATATGAAATTTAGCATACTTTAGAAGTTACCCATGTGGCAACCAATCATATAAGGGACAGAA
The DNA here is from genome assembly GCA_025531955.1 of Erythroxylum orinocense. NCBI lineage: Eukaryota > Viridiplantae > Streptophyta > Magnoliopsida > Malpighiales > Erythroxylaceae > Erythroxylum > Erythroxylum orinocense. The sequence goes on from JANZLX010000005.1 coordinate 20,076,172, forward strand.
AAGTAAACATACTAGCGCATCAATTTAAATTATCTTAAATGAAGTGTAATGAAAGAATATCTAGCATATATACTAGATTTATTGATATTACTAATGCTTTAAAAGGTCTTGGAAGGATCTATACTAATATTAAAATGATAAGAAAGTTGCTTAGGTCACTTTCGAAGACGTGTGAAGCTAAAGTGACAGTCATACAAGAAGATAAGAATCTAACAATACTACTATTGGAGGAGGTTATTGGATATCTTCTTACATACAAAATGAGGCATCAAAAGACACAAGAAGAAATGATGCTCCTAAAGAAAAAGAATTTAGTATTCAAAGCCTCAAAGGAATAATCAATTGAAGAGGAAAAGATATCAACTAGTGAAAGCAATGAAGAAGACACTGCCTTAATAACTAGAAAACCCAAAAAATTCTTCAAAAGAAAGAACTTTAAGGAAGGTAAATATGATTTAAAACATAAATCAGTTAACATTATTTACTTTGACCATATAAAATCCAACTATATAAAGTCACAATGTCCTCTACTTAAAGATAACAAGAAGTAAAAAAAAAAGCTATAAAAAGGATAAGAAGAAAGTACATAAAGCATCAATTTGGGATGACATAAATGAATCCAAAAGTGAGCATTCAGAAGGAAAATAAAACTCATATGTGTTGTGTTTTACCACTATAAACATTAAACAATGATAAAGTAACTTCTATTCCTAATTTATGTGATGGTGATAGTAATTTGACATATAATGAATTAGTTGAAAGCTTAGAAATTATGAGTAAGGAAAACAAGAAATTATCTTTAAAACTCAAGGAAGTTTAAAAATAGTTGGATGCATGTATATATGAGCGAGAATGAAAACATAAAAAGTGAATTACATAGCAATAAAGCATCGAAAAATGTGATTATTGATGACAATTATGACTTAAGAAGCATTAAGGCGTGAGAATGAAACATTGAAAAAGGAGCTAGACTCCCTCAAAGACTCTTTGTCTAAGTTTACTAAAGATAGTAAAAAACTAAGAAACATGTTAAGAGCTCAAAAGAATTCAAATGATAGTTATGGAATAAGATATAACCATAGAAGTGATGGCAATTATATAATTACATGTATCAAAGGAAAATATTTGCATAGTGAAGAGCATTGCCTAATGTGATAAAAGAATATGGAACATCCACATTTAAGCATATACATGCATATACCACATCATCTATGACTAATTGTAAAAGCACGCATTATGCTTTCATATACATCTCACTATCTAGGCACAGAGTTCAATATTATTAAGGGAATAGTAGGCATAACTTTTACAATAACATGCAAACCCACTCATAACTTTTTAGGTCTTAAAGAAGAATATAACAAGCTTTTATTCATGGTAGACATCATATATATAAACATTGAAACTCATTTTGTTACCTTAAAAAAGCATTCAACACCTTTAATGTCCAAAGAAAGTTTCCTCATTATGCATACACACAGAGTAATGCATTTATGCATCATCATCACTTATATAATATGGTATTTCATTTTTGTGTTAAGTTTATATAAGTTGATAGATTTTATTTTCTCAAACAAAATATGGATAACAAAACTTTGAAAGTGTGGTTTGAAAAAAATGATTCTAACAATCAAGTAATCAGGCTTATTTGGGTTCCTAAAACACATTGATTAGTTTGTAAGAGCAAATGGTAAAAAGTAGATATGATATTTATTAAACTAAGGGCTACAATTTATACTTTTTATCTTGAAGAATCTAATCCCATTATGTCCAAGAAAGTCATTAGAACGCTTATGCAGAGTGTGGAGAAGTTTTTCCTAAAAGAGAGCAAGATTAATGAAGGAGTCTTTAAAAGAAATAAATGTTGTACCAAGTGAGGATGATAAGAAGGATGAGATGACTTCAATGGATTGCAAACTAAAGAAGATTCTTCATTTAAATCATCCATAAATGATGTTCAATAAAAGGTAACTATTAATTCATACTTTAGAAATCTGTCACATATTGATCTCATTAAATTCTTAGTGATGAATGTTTAGGTTTAAACTATGAAAAAAATTAAACATTTTTGTTGGTATATTTGGAAACTAAACTTAGGTAGTATGTGCAAATAGGGATATTTAGTTAAAATTTATTCATATATTAAGCCAATGGGGAGATGTGGTTTAAAACCAATGAATGATGCCATTAGGAAAGGATTAGACACAATTCTATATATTTAAAGTCTCCTTTAATTTTTATAATAGTTTTTAGTTGATATTCCTATTATTTATTTAGTGTTTTGATGTTTTAATTTAAAATTTAAAGGATGTTTCTCAAGATTATCTGATCAACTTGTCACCCAATACCTTAGTGTGGTTGACTAATGTAACCAAAAATCATATTTTTTGCCTTTCCAATGAGTTTGTTCTTTGTTTGGTCAAAGTTCTAGTCATCTGCTTACTCACACTAGTCTACCACCATTTTGAAGCGATCACCCAGTGTCACCTTTTTCTAAGATAATTTTCTTTCCATTGAGTTTATGAGAAGTTTACTTACATAAAGGATCAACATAAGGCTTTAATAATTGACCAATATGGAGCAATAGTCAACCAATTTCTCTTTTAGGGAAGAAAATCAAGTTACAATGAGTTTGTGGTGCATTTGGTCGATATGAAAGGTCGACCATAACCTTCAACTGATCAACCAGTGTCCTTAAGTGATCGACTAGTACACACGATTTGTAGCCTCCTTCCTTTTTCTTTCTTCTGTTTTCTCCTTTTTCTTGTTTATATCCTTTAAAATCCTAATTAATTCACTCTTTTCATTGAAAAATATCATCCTCCATTTCATAAAAATCTCGTTAAATTGCATCATATTGAATTTTCATTTTTTTTGGGTTTCAAATTTGAAATTTTCAATATTTTCTTAATTAAAAATGATCATTTCAAATTGATGCCTTTATAGTTAAACAGGGTCAAGATTGTTTCCATTTAAACTATATTTATATATCTTTAATTTTGTTTAAATTTGATAGCTTGGGCACTTTTTCATGTTTCTATCTTTGAAATTTTGGGGTTTTCAAAGTATGCATTCTTTTATGAAATTGATTGTTGAATATTGCAATTATAAATTTATTTGTTACGATTCTAACATCTAATTTTGTCAAACTTGCCCTTAGTGCTTTAATTGAATCTTTCAACTTAAGCACAATACCGAACTTAGAAAATTTTCAAATTAGATACAATTATGGATCTCTATATCAAATTTGACCTTTTTTAACTCCTTAAAGATTTAATAGCATTCTTTAGTGAGAAATTTTATCAATCTTAATAAAATAAGCTTTGATTTTCTTTAACAAGTTAGTTTAAATCATGACACTTTACTTTTTACATTTTTAGATCATGATTTCTTTTTGACGACTCTGAAAAGGAGGAAAAAGATTTGTGATATTAGAATTTGGGGAGTGATAACATTTAGGGAGAGTGATAAAATTTAGGGAGAGTGATTGTTTTTGTCATTTTTGTATTCTTGCAATTTACAGGATATGCTTGAGTAAATTTATGTTATCTCCCTGTATGAATATTTCTTTGAATTTGAATATTTCTTTTATTCTTGATATTGAATTATGCTCTTCATATTGAATTATGTTTTACAATTCAAGGAGAGCTAATCACTATCTCATATTTGTTTTTGCACTTAATTTTATTATTATTCTATAATATAACAAATGTCTTATCATCATTAAAAGGGGGGAGATTATTGAACTGAGGGAGGTTTCAATCGATTTTTTGATGATAACAAAATATAGTTACTACTAATGAATTTATTATTTTAATGAAAAGCAAAATAAGAACAAAATAAAGTCATAAACTCAAGAAGATAGATTATGAAGTTAATTAAGGAAACTTGAAGTTTACAACCATCAAAATGAAGATCAAACCAAGAACAGAAAAAGATCAAGACTTCTTAAGATCGTTTTTTAGTTTGTAATATTAATTGTAATCTTACTTTGCGAATTTAATGCTTTAAAAGGACTACAATGTATAAATATTTCATTTCACTTTATTGCATGAGTCTTTATATTCATCAAGAGGCGTTGAAGCTTTTGATATTAATAGAAAAAGCCTCTTGATCTTTCAAACACTCTTTAGGAAACATTTTAGGAAGTATTTAAATTATAGTTGTGTTAAGCAAATTGATTATGAGCATATGAAGTTATCAAAATTATATTTTTAGGTGACTGGTCGACCAATATAAGTTAAAGTTATTAAATTTGATGTTTTGTCAGCTTGTTGTAACATTAGTTGATATATTAATCAATATGCCTACTGGTTGCCCAGTGTTGTAGATGATGGTGCCTTTAATGCATACTAGTCAACCATTATGCATTACTAGTAGACCAATGCTTTTCATATAACTATTATAATGAAAAGTTCTTAGCTCCAAAATTAGGAAAGGTTTTAAAACGTTATAAATAGGTGCTTTTTCATTAGTTTTAGCAACAAAAAGCTTTTGAGTGTACTTTACACACATTTTTAAGTGTTTTTCAATCATTTGAGCATTATCATTTCACATTGTATGAGTGAGATATTTTGGAGTTATCAAGTAATAAAATGAGAAATTTTGAGTTGTAAGTGAGATTGTGATTCCTCTTTACCTTAGAAGAAGATTATAAAAAGAGTTTCTCTATATTGAGAAAGATTGTAGAAAGTTATTCTCACCTTAAAAGAAGAATTATAGTGAAATTATAAGAAGAGTCTTGTAAGTGGGTATAGGCAAAGGTTGTTTACTGAACCACTATAAATCAGTTTACATTCTATCCTCTTTAAATTATTGCTTAATTGTTTAATTATTTTATATAAACTTTTTCTTCATCCTTACCTACATTGATTATTATTAATTGAGTACTTTAGTTAAAAACTTATTAAAATTTATAAATACCCAATTCACCCCTCCCCTTCTTGAATTCTATTAGGAACTAGCAAACAACAGTGATAAAATATACAAAAATACTTGAAAACAATAAAATATACAAAAATACTTACAAAATTATATCGCAGATCAAAGATAAAGTTCATAGTTTTAATATTCAACAAAATGATGAATATGACAAATAAAGAGAACAAGCAAACTTTTTCCTCCGAGAGATGAATACAGATTTCTTGAGTTAATTAACATATTTGTTCTTAACATTTCATTTGCAATTTAATCTTTAGCATGTCATTTACAATTTTTATCCATCACTTATAATTTTTTTTCTACTATTTTCATCACCTACAAGCCTTCACTCTTATAAATATGTTTTAAAAGCATTTCCTTGATTGATCAACATTTAAATGACTTCCATAAAGGACATCAACTTTTAGTACTTTTCATTTTCAAGGAAAATAAAGACAAAAAACTACAAAAACAATAGAGAAGCAAGCTCTTTCCTCTTATTTTTTAGATTATTTACACAAGAACCCCTTGACAGAAACAACACTTGATTTCTTTGCTAAAATGGTGCTGAATAAGTCCTTGAGAGTGTCGGCAACTTCCTGCTTTTTGTTGTTATGATAGCCAAGAGAAACTACAATAACAAAAGAAGAGCACTGTAAATACATAATTTAGGAAGAGATTAACAAACTAGCTAAGAGTATTCTAATGCCACAAAGAGCAAAGTGACTTACCCTCACAGCACCTTTCAGGTAGCCATTCTCCTTCTTCAGTTCAGTGATTTCAAGTTGTCGCTGAACTTCTTGAACCTAAAATGGTGCAGAATTAAAATACAAGAAGAGAAAAAAAAAAAAAAAAAGGACAAAATAACTTGAGATCGCACAAATGAAGACAACTGACAATCAAAGCATTCAGCTTTCTTGCAAACAATGAATGAAGCTTGCTTGATGTATATTACAAAGAGTAAGTTTCATTGCATGTTTATTTTCGACTTGGTCTGTTATACACTCCTACTTGTTTATTTTTTGAGCGGTAGAAACAGAATCTGACAAATTAAAGCCAAGTAGATGAAGGGCAGTAATTAGAGAGCCAACTACCGGGGATTGATCTACCCTGTTTACCTGCTTCCTGGCTCTAGATCTGGCCGCTGCTTCCCGATTTTTAATCATTCTGAGATAGAGTTTCTCAGAGACTAATGCTACACTTGCAGGACCGTAAGCACTCATTTTGGTTCTCTGATCATCCTCAGATGCTAGATATGGGTGTGCCTTATAACCACCATTCATTTCACGAACTCTCTTCACACCACCAGGTACATGATCTATTGAATGCTGCTTGTTCTTGTAAAACCTGTCTCCATGAACTCCCTTTCCAGGACCAAAGCTTGCGCACCATAATTGTTCCTGACCACAACCTACACCACCAATTTTGAGCTGGTTTGAGGTGGACCCGCTTCCCAGTAGTGCTTCACCATCTAAACTTCTCAGGCGCTTACTTTTCCTCAGGCTCTTTTGCGATTTATACCATTCTTCACAGCTTCTGGTGTCTTCAGAGCTTGTGTCCTGCTTCTCTTGCACAGCTTGAGATGGAAACTGATTTTTTTGGAGTCCCTGCACTCCTATGCTTAATGACAAAGTAGTTAGTTCAAAAGCGTTTACTTCATCTTGACGTTTCTGGACCGGGAACATGGTCCGCTAGCTTGAGGTCTTCAGATTGAAGCGTCAGCTTTGTTCCTGGCATCAAAAGAGTGAGAAAACAAATCACTGAACCCAATGGATTGAACTTAGGTAGGAAAGTTTTAATTTGCTAATTGGGAAAAAAAAAAAGAGCGTCTGGGAAAGAGATGCCATTAAGGGTATGATAACAGAAAATGGAGTTAACAGACTGTTAAAAACATAAAACATGTTACAGACCTGGAAATTTTCTTCAATCTGTTTGAAGAAAAGCTGAATCTCCAAAACCAACTTTATAATGTATTATCACTGAAGCATTGATAGCATATGGATACAGAAGATGAAGACTCTTTCTCCACATGTAAGCTGTTTTGGTCAGCTTACAGAGAACTTTGCCTGCTGGCAAGGATGCTTTTCAAAATCAACATGCAAGGGACCAGAAGAAGAACAAGAAGTGGGAATTGCATTTTATAAGATAAATAAATATATAAAAACAAAACGGTTTAAACTTGAAACTGATGTTTTCAATGTAAAGAAGTTTCAGGGCCACAAGATGACAATTTATAGTGCCCATCTGTCAGATTTTTTCATACTGAAATCTTCTCGAAAACTTGAACTCTTTCTCAAAGTTTCAAGAGAGCTGCACCTGCACATCCTGGTACGTATCCTTCCCTCCACAAAACTGCATTGTCTGCTTTTGACATGAAACTGTTTCCTATGTAAGAATTTCGGTCAACACCGTTCCCTACCTTACCTGTATGTGGTCCATTTAATAATGAACCATGAACCTCTTT
>JANZLX010000005.1:20094847-20106468 GCA_025531955.1 Erythroxylum orinocense
AGTTTCGATTGAAGATGAATTTCCAAATGGGAAATTATATTGTTTTGTATCAGTTTGATTTGAAATGAAAGGAATGAAAAAAAAAAAAAGAAAGAGAGAAAAAAAATTATACCAGATTTCAGATAGTTTTAGTCTTAGAGTTCCCAACGCGTTTTTTGTTTTCGAAGATATACGCTACAGATGTCGGAAATTTGATTCAGTTCGATTGAACACTTTCTTTGCTTCTATTTCGATTTCTTTACCGATTTAGTTTGCTTCAAAATCCGTTCTTTCGATTACCGCTTTATGTTTCCGCTTTCGATTTTGTTTCCGTTTTTTGTTTCAGTTTTTTTTATCCAATTTTCCGATTCGAGTCTCCGTTTTTCGCTCCATTTTTAGCTTTTTCGGTTGGGTTCCGGTCCCGAGATCGGGTCCTAACATAATTGATATGGATGTGAAAAGGGTTTCAAGAATTGACTGAGAAAGAATAGAGACATAGGTGGAAATGACAAGATTTAAGGAGTACAGGTACAGAGGAATTGAAAGGTTGAACTAGGAATTGAACATGATTGTTTCATTGTGGTAATAACAGTTATGATTTAACACAAGAATATGTCTGTGATGTTAAATTAGAATGTTATGATGGTTAGGGATCAATGACTGGAATTGATTGAGGATATGCATATGGAAGATCAAAAAAAGATGACAATAGGAAAATGAGATAGAAATGAGGAAATTGTAGAGGGAAAATGAAAAAGACATAAATGGCTTTTCATGGGATAAATTTGATGATACAAACCTATAATGCGATGATAATAACAGTTGTTTGATAAAGATTGTATGAACAGTACAGATGATTGTAGCAAGAAATCTTTTCAAAGAAGAATTTCATTAAATTAGATTAAGCAAATAAGATAATGTTATATTAAGAATGATCAATAAGAAACAAATAAGAAATAGTTATGAGATGATTCAAAAGTGGGTATTGAAGTCTTATTCCTGATGGAAACTCCAGTATGAAATGTAGAATTTGCTACTGAGAGTGTATGCATTATGTTTGATGTAAAGTATCTAACTATGTGATTGATTTTCGAATTTGAGGTGACATTATTATTAATATAAGGAGATCAGTCAGGTAAGAATTTCGAGGACGAAATATTTTTAAAGGAGGAGAATTGTTGGACCGAGAACTTTTCGTAAATGCTTAGAGCTATTGAATAAGAAATTTTGGTGATTAGTCACGAGTTAAGAGCAAATGAATGAAAGTTCTAGAACCCAGAAATGATAGACAAGAGTAAATTAGGGAATATAAAAAAGTGGATAGATTCAAGATTTTCTATGGGGTTTTTGGTAGATAAGAGATTTTTGAAATAGAAAGAATTAAGATGAAAATTAGAAGTAAAAGGACAACAATATTGTTTAATAAATTGATGAAGAATAGGTATATATATGGATATTTTGTTATTCATGTTCATGATAATTCATAGATTATGATTTCTTTTTGGAGGACATTGATTTGAAATGAGGTTGAGAATGAAGAGTAAATGAAGTAGAAAAGGCAATCTTGGTATGAGTTGTGTAAGGAAAGATTTTGGAATAAAGAGTTGATATGGAAAATATTCACTAAATATGCTTCAGTATTTTAGCTACAACGTTATGTCTAGTTGTCCAAACGAAATGATTCTTGATTTGCATTAAAATAGAAACAAATGGTTACATTTCCTATGAAGATATCAAATTTTAATTTTGTCTCTAAGAGTCTCAAAATTTGTCATGAAGTGAAGAATTGGGTGCAGCGTTGGTGAATGAATGAAAATTTTGACTTCAGAATTTAGGGGCAAATTTGGGATTGATATAAATATATTTGAGCAAAGTTGCCTTCAAGAAAATTATATATATTTCTTTTATCTTTCCAACGTTATATTATATGAAGCACTTAGACAGCGGAGTCAAAAGTTATGATATTTAAAATGGAGACATTTAGGAGCAAAAGTAAGATGAAGTTACTGTTCATTTAATTCGTCTGATCATTGTTCATCCAATTCATCTGATCACTGTTCATCCAATTCGTCTGATCACTGTTCATTCAATTTGTCTGATCACTGTTCATTCAATTCGTCTGATCACTGTTCATCCAATTCGTCTGATCATTGTTTATCTTTTAACTTCTGTTCTATTTTTGAGCCCTTATAATATAGAATTGGCCTTCTAGGTCTGCATAAAAGTTGTAGATCTCGATGTCTTTTTTCAAATGGTCTAAAACTGAAATTGATCTTATATATGTAGGGAAAGTTATATTAATTTTTCCAACCTTGTTTTGTCTGATGACATCACTTCATCTCAAAAATGACGTCATATTGTCTGATCCATTTTTAACCACTTAGATGAAAAAATTTGCCTTCTCCGTCTTCATAAGATTTGTAGCTCTTGAAGTCTTGTTTTGAACCATCAAAAGAAAACCTCAATAAAAAATTTGTACAAAAAGGTATGGCTGTTTCCCCGAAAGAGGTTCAGTATGATTGAGGTCAAAAACTTGGTAGCTTCTTTTGACCATAACTCCTTCCCTAGACCTCCAAATGACTTGATTCTTAAACCATTGGATTCATAAGACTTTTGTTTACATCTCCACAAAAAATAGAAGCTATCTGAAATGAAGTATGAAATATTTAGTGGAAAAGGTAGGACGGGTACAGTGAGTGTGCTCATAAAGGATATGAACTGGTGTTATCTCACGAACATATTTCAGTGTTTTGATGATATCTTGATTTCTACGAATCCAAATGTGACGATTTCTATTTTTTGGTAAAATAGAGATATATAACTACAATGTATCTGAAGCAAGTGAATTGTGATTTAGTTCCTGAGACTATCAAGTTTTGGATGGAAGATGGGCATAGTATACTGTTTTGAACAAAAGCAGTTCAAAAATGTTTGAAGTATATCTTTTGAATCACTAAACCAAATTGAATGATTTCGGTGGAATTGGAAACTTAAGATAGTGGAGGATATTTTCTAGAAGAAAGTGTTATGTCAAAGTGTTCAAGGGTATTTTTGCTAAGACACTTAAGTTTAAAAGAGCATAAGCCTATAAGGAAGGATAAAATGAACTTTTTGGACTCATTAAGGACATAATTGGAAGAAGAAGTATTATCTTGCCTATAAATAAAGGAGGAAATGTGAATGAGAAGATTCTGGAGAAACAAAAAAAAACATGGATGAGAAAAGAGACAAGAGAGAGAGAAATGAAAAAAAGAATGAGAGAGAGAAAAAGAGAAAACAAGCTAGTGTTTTAATTTCCTTTGCCTTCAAGAGAAATTTTGAGATTGTTCAAGAAAAGAAAAAGGTAGAGAAAGAGAAGAGCTTCCCTTTGAGCTAAGGATTCTTTCATTTGGTGAAGAATGAAGGTAAGATCATTTTGAAACTTTTAGGTTTTTGAAAGGATTTTAGTTCATGAAGTTTAGAAAATTTTTGGATTTAAGTATTGTAGAACCAATTTTAGTGATTATGCTTTGTGGGATTTTCAGTTAACAACCCTATTGAGTGGGATTTTTGTTATTGTTTAAAAGGGATTAAGAAAGACAAAAGGAACAAGAGAAGAAGCATTTTGAGCAAATCCTTAAGCAAGGAAATCAAGGTGGGTACATGTTTATATTAGAATCAATAAGCCACTACTATTTTCAATAAATCAAAGAAGTTTTCTGATTTCAATTACTTCATAAGTGTTGCATTTATTGTTATGAATGATTTGAAAAAAAAATGATTCGGTGTATAAACTTTTCGATGAATTTCAAAATAAAGATGGAAATGCATTGAAACATTTTATGTTTATGCCTTGAAAAATGTCATGGCATTTTGTTTAAATGAAAAGAACATGAAAGTATGAGCATTTGATAAAATGATTTTCAGCATGATTATATGCTTCTGTTTGGGTGAGAGTGGAACCATTCTATTCGTCACGTGCACGTTGACAAGAGCTTTCTCCCGGCTGCTCGCTTGATGCATATGAGCTCTGAATTGGACTCATTCTGTTCAAAGGGTAAACTTCGATTTTCTCATTCTGTTTCATGGAATCCTTGAGCCATTTGTTGTGCATTACATCTGTGAATAGTCAAGTTGATGCATTCATGTTTTGTAAGTTGTGAACTTTGATTGCATGACAAGATTTTTGAAAACCAATTATTTTTACGATGTAATAAGATATTTTCTGAGAGAAGCCAAAAATTTTCAAGGTTTTTGCTTATCTTTTATTATAAAATGTTACCCACGAGCTGTTAGGCTCACCCCCTCTTTGTCCTATCCTCAGGTGATAACTAAGAGATTTTAAAGTGATCAAGAGTCTAAAGTAACTTTTGCAAATTTGTTGATTGTATTTTTGTACTAAGCCACTGGTATGGCTTTTGCTATGTAAACAAAGTATTTCAAACTTTGTTGTTGTAAGAAATGAAATGATAGATTTAAGTAGTTCAGTTATGAATTGTATGGTTACATTCATTTAGAGCTAGTTGGTTTTTGATGTTTGATTATCTTGGGCACGCCACCATTGTGAAATGATGGCCAATAACGTTTCATGGAAAGAACCCTATATGGAAATAGGCTCAAGTATTATTTATGACGCTCAAGTTAAGTAGGGTGATTTATGTAAGAGGTTGGGTTTCGAAAACGGTGCCCAACATGAGTGGTATTTTGTTAAGAGTTGGGTTCTAGAAACTGTGCCCAACAGTAGTGGTATCAGAGCCTAGTATTAGGATTTTACATGGGCAACCTTCGGATATATGTCAATCGCAAGAGCGATTGTTAAGAGTTAAGGTCAATAGAATTAGTGAGAAGAGTAGTGTTTGAATAGAGTGTATGATAAGGAAAGTTTATGGATATTTAGCAATAAGAAACATGGCATAGTCTTATATGTTAGATATAGATTCAGTATTTGTGATTATGCTAGTGAATAAGGTGACGACAATTTTTTTGTGAATACGTACTTCAATTGATATGGATGTGAAAAGGGTTTCATATATTGATTGAGAAAGAATAGAGACATAGGTGGAAATGACAAGATTTAAGGAGTACAGGTGTAGAGGAATTGAAAGGTTGAAAATGGAGGTGATAACAGTTATGATTTTGCACAAGAATATGTCTGTGATGCTAAATCATAATGTTATGATGATTATGGATCAATGATTTGGAATTGATTGAGGATATGCATATGGAAGATAAAAAAAAAGATGACAATAGGAAAATGAGATAGAAATGGGGAAATTGTAGAGGGAAATTGAAAAAGACATAAATGGCTTTTCATGGGATGAATTTGATGATAAACACCTATAATGCGATGATAATAACAGTTGTTTGATAAAGATTGTATGAACAGTATAGATGATTGTAGCAAGAAATCATTTCACTAAATTAGATTAAGCAAATCAAATAATGTTATATTAAGAATGATCAATGAGAAACAAATCAAAAATACGACATGATTCAAAAGTGAGTATTGGAGTCTTATTACTGATGGAAACCCTAGTATGACATGTAGAATATGCTACTAAGAGTATATGCATTATGTTTGATGTAAGTATCTAACTATGTGATTGATTTTTGAATTTGAGGTGACATTATTGTTAATATAAGGAGATCAGTCAAGTAAGAATTTCGAGGACGAAATTTTTTTAGAGGGAGAGAATTGTTGGACCCCAAACTTTTTGTAAATGCTTAGAACTATTGAATAAGAAATTTTAGTGATTAGTCACGACTTAAGAGCAAAATGAATGAAAGTTCTAAAACCCAGAAATGATAGACAAGAGTAAATTAGGGAATATAAAAAAATGGATAGATTCATGATTTTCTATGGGGTTTTTTGTAGATAAGAGATTTTTGAAATAGATTGAATTAAGATGAAAGTTAGAAGCAAAATGACAACAATATTAGGTAAGAAATTGAGGAAGAATAGGTATATATGTGTATGTTTTGTTATTCATGTTGAGATAATGTTTGTAAGGAAAGATTTTGGAATAAATAGTTGATCTGGAAAATAGTCACTGAATATGCTTCAGTATTTTAGCCACAACATTATATCTAGTTGTCCAAACGACATGATTCTTGATTTTCATTAAAATAGAAACAAATGGTTACATTTCTTATGAAGAAATCGAATTTCAATTTTGTCTTTAAGAGTCTCAAAAATTGTCATAAAGTGAAGAATTGGGTGCAGTGTTGGTGAATGAATGAAAAATTTCTCTTTGGCATTTAGGGGCAAATTTGGGATTGATATAAATATATTTGACCAAAGTTGCCTTCTGGAAAGTTATAGATCCTTCTTTTATCTTTCCAACGTTATATTATATGAAGCATTTAGACATCTGAGTCAAAAGTTAAGATCTTTACAAGTGGAGACGTTCAGGAGCAAAAGTAATACGAAGTTACTATTCATTCAATTCGTCTGATCACTGTTCATTCAATTTGCCTGATCATTGTTCATCTAATTCATCTTATCACTATTCATCCAATTCATCTGATCACTGTTCATTCAGTTCTTTTGATCACTGTTCATTCAATTCGTTTGATCACTGTTCATCCACTTCGTCTTATCGTTGTTCATCTTCTAACTTCTATTCTATTTTTGAGCCCTTATAATATAGAATTGACCTTTTAGGTCTTCATGAAAGTTGTAGATCTCAATGTTTTCTTTCAAATGGTCTAAAAGCGAAATTAATCTGATAATTGTAGGGAAAGTTATGGTAATTTTACCAACCTTGTTTCATCTGATGACGTCTCTTCATCTAAAAAAGGACGTCATATCGTCTGATCCATTTTCAACCACTCAAATTAAGGAATTTGCCTTCTCCATCTTCATAAGAGTTGTAGCTCTTGAAGTCTTCTTTTGAACCATCCAAAGAACACCTCAATAAAAAATTTCTACAGAAAGATATGGCTGTTCCCCCGAAACAAGTTTAGTATGATTGAGGTCAAAAACATGGTGGCTTGTTTTGATCATAACTCTTGCCCTAAACCTCCAAATGACTTGATTATTGAACCATTAGATGAATAATAATTTTTTCTACATCTCCACCAAAAATATAATCTATCTGAAATGAACTAAGAAAGATTGAGTGGAAAAGGTGGGACGGGCACACTGAGTGTGCTTTAAAAGGATATGAATTGGTATTATCCCACTGAACATACTTCAGGGTTTTGATGATATCTTTATTTCTAGGAATCAAAATGAGACAATTTCTATTTTGTGGTAAACTAGAGATATAGAACTACAAAGTATCTGAAGGAAGTGAATTGTTATTTAGTTCCTAAGACTTTCAAGTTTTGGATGGAAGTTGGGCATAGTATACTGTTTTGAACAAGAGCAGTTCAAAAATGTTTGAAGTATATCTTTTGAATCACTAAACCAAATTGAATGATTTCGGTGGAACAAGATACTTAAGACAATGGAGGATATTTTCTAGAAGAAAGTGTTATGTCAGAGTATTTAAGGGTATTTTTAGCAAGACAATTAATTTTAAAAGAGCATAAGCTTATAAGGAAGGATAAAATGGACTTTTTGGACTCATTAAGGACATAATTGGAAGAAGAAGTATTATCTTGCTTATAAATAAAGGGGAAACGTGAATGAGAAGATTCTAGAGAAACAAAAAGCATGGATGAGAAAAGAGACATAAGAGAGAGACGTGAAAAAGAATGAAAGAGAGAAAAAAGAGAAAACAAGCTAGGGTTTTAATTTCCTTAGCCTTCAAGAGAGATTTTAGGGTTGTTCAAGAAGAGAAAAAGGTAGAGGAATAGAAGAGCTTCCCTTTGAGTTAAGGATCCCTTCATTTAGTGAAGAATTAAGGTAAGACCATTTTGAAACTCTTAGGTTTTTGAAAGAATTTTAGTTCATAAAGTTTTGAAAATGTTTGGGTGTAAGTATTTTGGAACCAATTTTAGCGATTGTGATTTGAGGGATTTTCAATTGAAAACCCTATTGAGTAAAATTTTTGTTATTGTTCAAAGGGACCAAGAGGGACAAGAGGAACAAGAGAAAGAACCTTTGATACCTCAGGTTGTTTGCAAAGAAAAGAAGCATTTCGAGCAAGTCAAGTCTTTAAGCAAGGAAATTAAGGTGGATACCTGTTTATAATAGAATCAATAAGCCACTACTGTTTTCTTTAAATAAAAGAAAATCACTGATTTCAATTGCATGATAAGTGTTGCATATATTGTTATGAATGATTTTAGAAATCTTTTTATGTTCAGAATATGAACTTTTCGATGAATTTTGAAATAAAGATGGAAATGCGTTGAAACATTTTATGTTTAAGCCTTGAAAAATGTCATGGCATTTTGTATAAATGAAAAGAACAAGAAAGTATGAGCATTTGATAAAATGATTTTGAGCATGATTATGTGCTTCTGTTTAGGCGAGAGTAGAACTATCTTGTTCGTCATGTGCACGTTGACAAGAGCCTTCTCCCGGCTGCCTGCTTATGGCATATGAGCTCCGAAATGGACTCATTCTATTCATGGGGTAAACTTCGATTTCTCCATTTTGTTTCCATGGGACCCTTGAGCCATTTATTGTGCATTGCATCTGTAAATTGTCAAGTTGATGCATTCAAATTTTGTAAGTT
Organism: Erythroxylum orinocense; assembly: GCA_025531955.1. Lineage (NCBI taxonomy): Eukaryota > Viridiplantae > Streptophyta > Magnoliopsida > Malpighiales > Erythroxylaceae > Erythroxylum > Erythroxylum orinocense. Next base: position 20,103,436 of record JANZLX010000005.1, read on the forward strand.
GAGAATTTTGACTGCATGACAAGAATTTTGAAAAGCAAATATTTTTACGACGCAATAAGATATTTTCTGAGACAAGTAAAATGTTTTCAAGACTTTTGTTTATTCATTTGTTATAAATTGTTACCCACGAGCTGTCAAGTTTACCCCCCTTTCTGTCCTATCCTCAGGTTATAGCTAGAAGATCAAGTCTTCGAGAGCCTAAAGGAATTGTTTCTTTTGTTATTTTGTAGTTCTTGTAACTTTTGTAATTTGAGATTTCAGACTATGTTGTATTGTGGCTTGAGAGGCCATTATAGCTTTGTAAAACTCTTGTTTAAGGGTATGGAAAAAGGGAATGATGAAATTAGTTGTAATTATTGTATTAAAGAGTGATGAAAAAAAATTGAGAGTCTTAAAATTTTCCGCAAGAAGAGGAATCGATGATTTTCAGGGAAATTCCATAGGATTAAACTCATGTTCACGATTCGAAGTTGGGTTTCGAAATCGGTGCCCAACATGAGTGGTATAAGAGCAAGAAAATGAAGTGATGATAGTTATGGTTTTTCTGAAGAGTTGGGTTCCGGAAACGAGATCCAGCATTTCAAACCTTTAAAATTATGGAACATCACTTCTGAATTGGTCCCACCAAACAACTGTAAACAACAAAAGTAATTTTATAAATAAAGTAAACCAATGATTAATTTCAAACAAGTAACAAAAGTGAAGAAATATATACTTAGATTAAGTTTATCTCTTTGATAGATTACAATTTGCACTTCAAAATCATCGCATACATCCTTTTATGCTTCTATTTGTAAGCTAAAGAGATCTTGCATCATCTTATATGCAACAATTATTGTGATAGTTAATGAAATTCCCCAATTAACTTTAGCTTTCTTTGTAAAATTTGGTCTAACATAGATACTAGGATTAAAAAATTCCCCATTTGTAAATAAAAAAAAAAGTAAAATTACCTTTCATATCTTTCATTGATGACTACAAGATAAGTTGTATAAAAACAAGACATATTTCTTATATTGCCTTAATTGCCTCCTTCTCCCTCTATATAATATCATAAAAATAACCCATTGTTACCTTCTCATTATGATCAACCAGAAGAGGTACTCTTACTAAAGACTCACAAACTTGGATGACAAATTGACATTGGGACCAAAATTCAAGATCATTAGGTATAATTATAAAAATCTCAATTCTAGCATTAGACCTAGTATGCAAAGATGCAACTCACTTATTACTTGTAAACATTTGTCTTAACTCCTTATTCATTATAACAAAACAATAAATTTATAAGAAAATTGTCACAAATCCAATTGTGGCAAGACAACATAAATTTTTACTAATGGTGAAACTATTTTTCATCAAATTTAGAATCCAAGCACAATTATAAATGAACTTGGTCACTTTTCTTACTTACTGCATAATTTCATTAATGATAGGAAAGTATCTAAGACCTCATATATTTTGCAATGTCAAGTTACTGCAAAGTGCATCATATGGAGTCCAATAAAAAGAAATACAGCTGATTTGTGACCTTTTTGTAGCTGCTTTACAAGTAGAATCATTGTTAGTCATGAACTTAAATATTTTTAGGCCCAAATTTATTTAAAAATTATCAAATATCTAAAATAGAGTATCATCATTTTTAACTAAGACAGATGCATCAAGGGACTTTAGAAACATTGTCCCTTTAGTAGGATAAACTAAAAAATTGATAATAGGCTCATGTCATCTATTTTTCCTACTATCGCACATGATCAAACACATATAAGTTTCCCAAGTGATCCTTCTTTCATGTAGATATCTTTTTATTTAAAAAACAGAGTTGCCTAGAAAATTACCTCTACTTTCATCTTGATGGAGCTGTATATCCTAGGGATAAATGCTTAATTGATTATACATTTATTCCACAATACTTAGTTAATGATATGAAAACATGCGAAAGAGCTAAAGTGAATTGAAAGAATAATATTTAAACTATTTTTTGGAAATTCACAATCATTTGTTTTTAAGAGGAGAAAAGAAAATGCATGAAGATGATGAGTATATGTTGAAGCATCAAGATGAAGAGTACTGGAAATGAATCCCAACCATGACATAAAAGTCATGGGCGTGAGCATGTTAGTCACGCCTATGACTTATTTATCATGGGTGTGACATTGCCATGGACGCTCGTGACACCACAAAGCACGCTTGTGAAATGCTGCTAGCTCATCTGAAAACCTAGTTTTGAGTATAAATACATTGTTTTGATGATATAAATGTTATAAAAAGTTGGAGTAAAAATTTGGGGGTTTCGAGATAAGAATGAGAGGCAAAACTTGACATCATCGAAGACCCATGGAGAAGATAGAGAGCTAAGCTTCCCGACTTAGTTCGGAGGTGATATCGATGCCGATGAACCTAGTTAAGAATTTCTTTCATTCTTTTTGTTCTTTCTCTTTTAAGGATTGACTATGTTATCCTATGCTTATGGATTTGGGTTTTCATGTATGAATGATCTTTATTCTCGTGCCCGTTAGATTGTTTATGTATGAACCCGTTATTAGAATTTTAAACACAATTCGTAATTTTTATGTTTGGATATTGCTAGAATCTTCAATATAATTCGTAATTGTTATGTTGAGATTTATTTATAGTAACTAATGGTTTTAGATAATTAGGGATACAATCCATAATTGTTGTGTTTTCGATTGGTATCAAATATGTGTGTGTGTGTGTGTGTGTGTGTGTATAATATATAATATATAATATATAATATATGTATATGTATACATATATTGTGCTTCACTTGAACCAAACCTATTACCTAACTTAATCTTGCAAAGCATCACTTGTTAAGAAAGATTTGATTTAAGCCAAAAGAAAAGTTATACAAATATTAAATTAGTAACCTTATACCTAACATGGACCTTTTCTTCATATATTTGAGCTTGACCTTTTCTTGGATTCTCCTATTATTTAATGTGATAACTACTCGACCCACTTCCTAAGACATAATATCAAAAAGTGCTTATGAAGCAAATGAGCTCAAAA
>JANZLX010000005.1:20106568-20121084 GCA_025531955.1 Erythroxylum orinocense
GAGAAACAAAATGTGTGGATGAGAAAAGAGATAAGAGAGAGAAAACATGAAAAAGAATGAAAGAGAGAAAGAAGAGAGAACAAGCTAGGGTTTTAATTCCCTTAGTCTTCAAGAGAGATTTTGAAGCTGTTCAAGAAATGAAACAAGTAGAGGAAGAGAAGAGCTTCCCTTTAAGCTAAGGATCCCTTTATTTAGTGAAAGAATAAAGGTAAGATCATTTTGAAACTTTTGTAATTTTGAAAGGATTTTAGTTCTTGGAGTTTAGAAAATGTTAAGTTTAAGTATATTTTAGAACCAATTTTAAAGATTGTGCTTTGGGGAATTTTCAATTGAAAAACCTATTGAGTGAGATTTTTGTTATTATATAAAGGGATCAAGAGGGACAAGAGGAACAAGAGAAGAAGCATTTTGAGCAAGTCTATAAGCAAGGAAATCAAGGTGGGTACATGTTTATAATAAAATCAATAAGCCACTACTGTTTTCTTTAAATCAAAGAAGTTTTTGATTTCAATTGCATCTATTGTTTTGAATGATTTGTGAAATCCTTTTATGATTTGGTATATGAACTTTTTGATGAATTTCGAAATAAAGATGGAAATGCATCGAAACATTTTATGCTATGCCTTGAAAAATGTCATGTCATTTTGTATAAGTGATCAAGAGAAAGTATGAGCATTTGATAAAATGATTTTGAGCATGCTTATGTGCTTCTTTTTGGGCGAGAGTGGAACCATTCTATTCATCACGTGCACGTTGACAAGAGCCTTCTCCGGGCTGCCCACTTGTGGCATATGAGCTCTGAAATGGACTTATTCTGTTCATGGGGTAAACTTCGGTTTTCTCATTCTGTTTCATGGAACCCTCGAGCCATTTGTTGTGCATTGCATCAGTGAATTGTCAAGTTGATGCATTCATGTTTTGTTAGTTGTGAATTTTGGCTGCATAACAAGAATTTTGAAAAGCAAATATTTTTTTTACGATTCAATAAGATATTTTCTGAGACAGGTAAATGTTTCGAGATTTTTGCTTATCTTTTTATTATAAACTATTACCGATAAGCTGTCAAGCTCACCCACTCTCTGTCCGATCCTCAGGTGATAGCTAAAAGGTTTTGAAGTGATCAAGAGCCTAAAGGAATTGCTGCATTTGCTACTTTGTATTTTTGGAATAAGCCAATAGTGTAGCTTTTGAGATGTAAACAATGTTTTCAAACTCTGTTGCTCGAGTACTGAAATGATAGATTGAAGTCTTTCGTTTGTGTATGTTCTTTTGACTCCCTATTAAAATGGTTAAGAAGATTGCATAGTGCATTGCGCAAGTATTATGATACTTCGTAAGCATTGGACTTCGGAGTCAAGCGGAGTCCAACATAAGTGGTATCAGAGCAAGAAAAGGTATGGTATGGGCAAGCGTTGGGTTCCAAAAATGGGATCTAACATATTTGGTATCAGAGCCCAGTATTAGAATCTTACGTGGGCAACTTTCGGGATATGTGTCAATCACAAGAGCGATTGTTAAGAGTTAGGACCAATGGACTCAGTTAGAAGAATAAGGTCTTGATAGAGTGTAGGGTAAGGAAAGTTTGTGGATATTTAGCAATAAGAATTATGGCGTAGTCCTATATGTTAGACGTAGATTCAGTATTTCTGGTTATGTTAGCAAATAAGGTGACGGAATCCCATTGTGGATATGTCTTTGAATTGATATGGGTGTAAAAAGTTTTTTCATGAATTGACTGAGAAAGAAATAGAGGTATAGGTGAAAATGACAAATTTAAGGTGTACAAGTAAAGAGGACTTGAAAGGTTGAACTAGGAATTGAAAATGATTGTTTACTTAAGGTGATAACAGTTATGATTTAGCATAAGAATATGTTTGCGATATTAAATCAGAACGTCATGATGATTAGGGATCAATGATTTGAAATTGATGGAGGATATGCATATGGAAGATCAAAAAGCTGACAATAGGAAAATGAGACAAAAATGAGGAAATAGTAGAGGGAAAATGAAATGGACATAAATGAATTTTCATGAGATGAATGAAATGATATGTAGTTTGGAGAAAGATAGAAATGCATACAAGCTAGAATTTTACGTATGAATGAGATTAAGGAAAGATGAAAAATTGAATGAGAAGAGTAAATGCAAATATTTTCAAAGACCAATGGAGATCAAATCATCATTTATGTAAGATATAAATTGGTGATTGTAAGAAATGAACTTCTGGAAAGAATGGGATGAATTTGATGTGTAAATGGGAAGATGATAACAGTTGATTGATAAAGATTGTATGAACATCATAGATGATTGTAACAAGAAATGTTTTCCGGAGAAAAATTTCATTGAATTAGGTTAAGCAAATCAGATAGTTTTATATTAAGAAAGATGAATGAAGAAACAAATCAGAAATGATTATGAAATAATTCAAAAGTGAGTATTGGAGTCTTATTCCTGATGGAAACTCAAGCACGAAATGTAGAATATGCTACGGAGAGTGTATGCATTATGTTTGATGTAAAGTATCTAACTATATGTTTGGATTCTTAAATTTGAGGTGACATTATTGTTTATATGAGGAGATCAGTCAAGTAAGAATTTCAAGGACGAAAGTTTTTTAGAAGGGGAGAATTGTTGGACCCCGAACTTTTCGTGAAAGATTAGGACTATTGAATAAGAAATTTTGGTGATTAGTCACGAGTTAAGAGCAAATGAATGAAAGTTCTAGAACCAATAAATGATAGACAAGAGTAAAGTAGGGAATGATAAAAGTGGATAGATTTATGATTTGCTATGGTGTTTTTGGTGGATAAGAGATTTTGAAATAGAAAGAATTAAGGTGAAAGTTAGCAGAAAAATGAAAGCAAAAATGAAGTTGAATTTGTGTAGCAAATTGATGAAGAATAGGTACATATGTGTATGTTCTGTTATTTGTGTTCATGATTATTCATGGATTATGAGAATGAGGAGTAAATAAAGTAGAAAAGGTGATCTTAGTATGAGTTGTGTTAAGGATAGATTTTTGAAACAAAATTGGTAGTGATATGGAAAATATTCACTAAGTATGCTTCAGTCTTTTAGCCACAACGTTTTATCTAGTTGTATAAATGGGATGATTCTTGATTTGTATTAAACTAGAGATATATGGCTATATTTCGTATGAGGACATCGGATTCCAATTCTGTCTCTAAGAGTCTCAGAATTTCATAAAGTTAAGAATTGGGTGCAGTATGTTAGTGTATGAATGGAAAATTTGTCTTCAGACTTTAGGGGCAAATTTAGAATTGATATAAATAGATTTTGTCAATGTTCCTTCTAGAAAGTTATAGATATTTCTTTTATCTTTCCAACGGTATATACTACGAAAATTTTGGACATCTGAGTCAAAAGTTATGATTTTTATAAGTAGAGATGTTCTGGAGAGTGCAAAAGTAAGACGAAGTGAAAGTAAAATGAAATTCTAAGACGAAGTGAAAGTAAGACAAAAAACTAAGACAAAGTGAAAGTAATATGAAAAACTAAGACGAAGTGAAAGTAAGATGAAAAACTAAGAGGAAGTGAAAGTAAGACGAAAAACTAAGACGAAGTGAAAGTAAGACGAAAAACTAAGACGAAGTGAAAGTAAGACGAAGTGAAAGTGAGACGATACAAAAGTCTAGGAATGGAATTAGTCTTCGAGTCTTCATGAAAGTTGTAAATCTCGAAGTCCTGTTTCCAATGGTCTAAAAATGAGATCAATTTGACATTTTTTGTGACAGATATGGAAATCGCGCCAAAATAGGCTCATTTGGATTGAGGGCATGAACATGTTGGATTCTTTTAGCCATAACTTCTTCTCTAGACACTCAAATGCCTTGATTCTTGAACCATTAGATTCTTAAGACATTTCTCTACATCTCCACTAAGAATCATAACTATCTGAAATGAATGGAGAAAGGTTGAGTGAAAAGAGTGGGATGGGTATAGTGAGTGTGTTCTTAAATTATATGAACTGGTGTTATCCCACTGAACATACTTCATTATTTCGATGATTTCTGGAGCTATACTAATCCAAATGTGATGATTTCTGACTTGTGGTAAATTAGAGACATAGAGCTACAAAGTATCTGAAGGAAGTGAATTGTAATTCAGTTTTTAAAACTTTCAAGTTTTGGATGGAAGTTGTGCATAATATATTGTTATGGACAAGAGCAGTTTAAAAATGTTTGAAGTATATCTTTTGAATCACTGAACCAAACTGAATGATTTCGGTGGCATTAGAAACTTAAGACAATAGGGGACATTTTCTAGAAGAAAGTGACATGTCAGAATGTTCAAGGATATTTTTGGGAAGACACGTAAGGTTAAAAGAACATAAGCCTATGAAGAAGGGTGAAATGGACTTTTTGGACTCATTAAGGGCAAAATTGGAAGAAGAAGTGTTGTCTTCCTTATAAATAAAGGGGAAAACGTGAATGAGAAGATTCTAGAGAAACAAAATGTGTGGATGAGAAAAGAGATAAGAGAGAGAAAACATGAAAAAGAATGAAAGAGAGAAAGAAGAGAGAACAAGCTAGGGTTTTAATTCCCTTAGTCTTCAAGAGAGATTTTGAAGCTGTTCAAGAAAGGAAACAAGTAGAGGAAGAGAAGAGCTTCCTTTTGAGCAAAGGATCCCTTCATTTGGTGAAAGAATGAAGGTAAGATCATTTTGAAACTTTTAGATTTTTGAAAGGATTTTAGTTCTTGGAGTTTAGAAAATGTTGAGTTTAAGTATATTTTAGAACCAATTTTAAAGATTGTGCTTTAGGGGATTTTCAATTGAAAACCCTATTGAGTGGGATTTTTGTTATTGTATAAAGGGATCAAGAGGGACAAGAGAAGCAAGAGAAGAAGCATTTTGAGTAAGTCTATAAGCAAGGAAATCAAAATGGGTACATGTTTATAATAGAATCAATAAGCCACTACTATTTTCTTTAAATCAAAGAAGTTTCTGATTTCAATTGCATCTATTGTTTTCAATTATTTGAGAAATCCTTTTATGATTCGATATATGAACTTTTTGATGAATTTCGAAATAAAGATGGAAATGCATCGAAACATTTTATGCTATGCCTTAAAAAATGTCATGTCATTTTGTATAAGTGATCAAGAGAAAGGATAAGCATTTGATAAAATGATTTTGAGAATGCTTATGGGCTTCTATTTTGGCAAAAGTGGAACCATTTTGTTCGCCACGTGCACGTTGACAAGGGCCTTCTCCCGGCTGTCTGCTTGTGGCCTATGAGCTCTAAAATGGACTCATTCTGTTCATGGGGTAAACTTTGGTTTCCTCATTCTATTTCATGGAACCCTCGAGCCATTTGTTGTGCATTGCATTAGTGAATTGTCAAGTTGATGCATTCATATTTTGTAATTTGTGAATTTTGACTGTATGACAAGAATTTTGAAAAGCAAATATTTTTTTACGATTCAATAAGATATTTTCTGAGACATGTAAATGTTTCGAGGTTTTTGCTTTTATTTTGATTATAAACTATTACCCACGAGTTGTCAAGTTCACTCCCTCTCTGTCCCATCCTTAGGTGATAGCTAAAATATTTTGAAGTGATCAAGAGCCTAAAGGAATTGCTGCATTTGCTACTTTGTATTTTTGTAATAAGCCAATGGTGTGGCTTTTGAGATGTAAACAATGTTTTCAAACTTTGTTGCTTGAGTAATGAAATGATAGATTGAAGTATTTCGTTTGTGTATGTTCTTTTGACTCCCTATTAAAATGGTTAAGAAGATTGCATGGTGTATTGCGCAAGTATTATGATACTTCACAAGCGTTGGACTTCGAAGTTAAGCGGAGTCCAACATGAGTGGTATCAGAGCAAGAAAAGGTATGGTATGGGCAAGCGTTGGGTTCGAAAATCGGGATCTAACAGTCTAACTAATATCTACCGTATGTGTTGATTTAATAATACATTAATTAAATGCGTTTGAGTTTTTTGTGAATGCAAAGGAGGTCTTGATTTTATGTTGTTGTTTAGAATATTGTAATAATCATAGATGAGTTTTTACGTTCTTCTTTAATAGTCTAATTATTTATGTTTGGGTTATGTTTGAATCATTGATGAGTTTGAGATCTCATGGACGATTTGATGCATAATAAACCCTTAGGATGGTATATAGGCTGGAAACCTGTGATGCAGATCTTATGAGGCTTATCGATGAAAAATTCTACGAGCTTAGGAGTTACAGCGAGAAGTTGTTTTCTTGATTCGTAGGTGTAAACAATGCCACGTACCATAGTTTTGAAATCAATTATCGGTGATTAATTCAAACATAAGTACTTCAACTTCAATATGATTAATGCAAACTTAGTATTAACATAAGAAATTCATACGTTTGATAGACAAGACAGTTCTTTGCATAATAAAACCCTAGGACGGTATATAGGCTGGAAACCTGTGATGCAACTCCTTTGAGGCTTATCAGTGAAAAATTCCACGAGCCTAGGAGTCAAAACAAGAACTTGGTTTCTTAATTCATAGGCGTAAACAATGTTATGTATCATAGTACTTAAATCAATTGTAGGTAATTACTTTGATTGATTAATACTTAGGGGATGTTGTGTAAAGTTTAGATGTTTTGTAAACTTGGGGAAATGAAGGATACTAACTATGAAATCACTCTTTTAAATTAACAGTTTTGCAAAAGTGAGTAATGTTGACAGACCTTAGATGTATAGACAATTAACACCTAATGGTTTCATTAATCCTGAGTTTTGTTGAGGGAGTTGAAGCTTTTATTCATTAAGGATGTTCTCAACCTGTATATATGGATGACCCAAAGATCAGATGTCCATGTAAAAAGTGCAAACACATTCGCTTCCTTCCTATTGATGAAGTGAATAGGCATTTGTTAAAAAAAGGGTTTATCCCAAATTATTTTGAGTGGATACGACATGGGGAGCCATTGATTTGTAGCACCTCAAGGGCTAATGAAATACACTCGTCAGTGAATGTAAATGAGTTTGAAAGGGGGATTGGATTTAGAACAAATAATATGGATGTAAATGAAAATCCTTACATGAAAATGGTTTATGATGCAGTCGGTTATAACTTTTAGGAAAATATAGAAAATCTTGAAGAAGAACCAAACTCACTTGCAAAACAATTTTTTGACTTACTACGCTCAGCTGACCAAGAATTACGACCAAATTATGAGACAATGACTTAATTATCTTCAATTGCTTGGAAGTTGAATATAAAGTCTAAAGGGCATATTTTTTATCATAGTTTTGATAAAATTCTTGGATGGTATAATGAATCATTACTTCTTGATCATACAACGGTTGATAGTTTTTATAATATGAAGAAACTTATTAGGGGTCCTAGTTTTTCCTGTTGAAAAGATTGATTGCTGCAAATTGGGATGTATATTGTATTGGAGAGATGATGTGGAATTGCAGGAGTGAAAATTTTGTGGTCAATCTAGGTTCAAGCCTAGAAAGCATTCTATGAAACAAAAATTAGTACCTTGGAAGTGAATGTCTTATGTCTTGTTAACTCCGAGACTTCAAAGACAATATACTTTTGATGTTACGGCATCTCACATGAGATGACATAATGAACATGAATAGGAAGCTGGAATAATGAGCCATCTATCAGATGCACTGGCATGGAAACATTTTAATAACACCCATTATGTGTTTGCAGCTGAAAGTCGAAATGTTAGGTTGGGATTGTCAACGAATGGATTCCAATATTTTGGTCAATCCGACCAACAATATTCATCATGGTCGATCATAATTACTCCTTATAATTTGCATCCATGGATGTGTTTTAATTAGGCATATATATTCTTCATGGATCGTGCCAGGGCCTACAAATCCAAAGCATAAAATTGATGTATTCTTACAATAATTGATATCTAAATTGTAGTATCTTTGGGAATATGGTATTGAGACATATGATGTGTCTCTGAAACAAAATTTTGTGTTGAAAGCAACTTTGATGGAGACCATTAGTGATGTTTTGCCATATGCCATATTATCTGGATGGAGCATAAAAAGGAAATTGGCTTGTCCTTATTGTGGCAATGATTTTAATACATTTTATCTTCCAAACGGGGGGCAAAAACATGTTGGTTTGACAACCATAGAAAATTTCTTCCTCCAGATCATCTAATGAGATGCAATAAACAAAGGTTCATTAAGAATAGGATATTACAAATACCTCCTCCCCCTTACAAAGGTAGTGAAGAGATATTGCAAGAGATTGATGAATTAGGGTTGCTGAAAGTTATAGAATTTGAAGCTGATGAAGTTAATACAAGCATTAGTAAAAACTTTGGTTGCAGAAAATGAAGCATTTTTTAGGATTTTCCATATTGAAAAAATAATTTGATACGTCATAATCTAGATGCGATGCATATTGAAAAAAAAATATTTTTGACAATTTGCTTAATACCATAATGAACGTTTATGGGAGGACAAAAGACAATGCAAAATCACGAGCTGATTTGCAACTTTTTTGTAGAAGGAATGAGTTCCATAAAGATCTTCGTACTAGTAAATATTTGAAAGCATGTTGCACTTTAGAGGAAAAACAAAGGGAAATTTTGTGTGAATGGTTGAAAAATCTAAAGTCTCCCGATGGTTATATTTCAAATTTGGCAAGCTGTGTGGATATGAGGAAGTACAAATTATTTGGGATAAAAGGTCATGATTATCATGTGTTTATGCAAAGGCTAATTCCAATTACATTTCGGGAGTTACTACCGAATAAGGTGTAGGAATTTATAATAGAATTAAGTTTTTTTTCAAAAGCTTAACATCATCTGAAATCAAGTTGGATGAAATAGAAAAGCTAGAAAGGGAAATTCTAGTAATTTTGTGCAAATTAGAAGGGATTTCCCGTCCAAGCTTCTTTGACAATATGGAGAATCTACTTGTGCATTTAGCATACGAGGCTAAACTTGTTGGTTTAGTTCAATATCGATAGACGCATCCGTTTAAGAGGTAATTAAACAAAAATGATTGTAATTCAAGTAATATCATGTTTTAATAACTAAATTGTAATAACCCTATTCGCTAATGTAGGTATTTGCATCACTTAAAGAAAAATGTCAAAATAAGGCTAGAGTTGAAGGTTCGATATGTAATGCTTATTTAGAGGAGGAAGCTATTACATTTTGTTCACATTATTTTGAGCCACATGTTCACACAAGAGAAAGAAAAGTTCCTCTTAATGATGATGGGGGAGGAACGAGTGATGTTGATGGTAACTTATCCATTTTCACAAATCCTAGGCAAACATAGGGATGTTCAATAAGAAGAATGTTCACGAAGGAAGAAATTAAGGCTATCCATGGTTACGTTTTATTGAGTTGTCAAGTGGTTCAACCTTTCATGCAGTAAGTTGAAATTGATTATTTGGGTTTTGAAATTTAGTGTTATTCACAACTGAGATACATAATAATATTTTTGGATTATACAATGAATGGTTACCCATGCTAATACCTGACAAAACACAGGATGATATCAATAAAGAAGTTAGAAGATACTTTCCTTAATGGCTCAAGAAATATGTAAGTTTTCACTTACAATTATTGAAATGATTGAATTATAAGATTAAAGTGTTCAAATGACATTATATAGTTTAATATGATCATTTCTTATATGTAGGCCATAGAAAATCTAATAGAGAACAAGTTCATATGTGATCTTAAGTGACCTTTGCAAACTGTTAAATCATATCCGGTGTATTTCGTTAATGGATACAAATATCGTACAAAATATTATGGTCATAGTATGGCCATAGTGGAGTTTGCATACAAGGAGAATTGATGAACTACTATGGTAAACTTATTGAGATACTTGAAATTGAGTACCCTACATTGCCAATAAAGAGAAGTGTGATATTTAAATGTGACTGGTTTGATCCAACTTTAAATGTTGATATAAAAGTCCATAGCCGATACAATCTAGTTGAAATCAACAAGTGAAGAAGATTTAGACAATTTGAACCTTTCGTGTAGGCAATGCAAGCAATCTAGGTGTATTATGTCCCTTTTCTTAGCTTACTACAAGATAAGTTAGATTGGTTGGCCGTTTGCAAAGTTAAACCTAGAGGTGTTTTTGAATCACATGGAAAAGGAGAGCAGAGAATTGAAAGTGAAGCATTTCAAGTAGATGTTTATGAAATAATTGCATCTGTTACATATATATAACATAATGAACCTTTAAATGATCCAAAGAGTGAATATGTTGAAATGTCATTTGGAGATGATGAACAGGGCGAGAGATCTGAAGAGGAGCCTAAGTTTGATTCTAATTCTTCAGAAAAAAAAGATGATGATGATTTTGATTTACAATTAAGTGCTGATAACGATTAATTTATGTTTGTAATAAATTATTATATTCAACAAATCAATTATTTCCTTTTCAATATATTGTGTGAAATATTGAATTGAAATTTTTATATTTCTAGATTATTAAATCAAATATGAATTTCAGGTTGAAATATGCCACCAAAGAGAAAATAAGATATGATGCGACCAAGGTTCAAACCACGATTCGGAGCCAGTTATTGTCCAAGTGAAGCATCACATTCAGTAGCTGGAACCGAATCAGATGTTGTACCTCCAGCTAATACGCTTGCAAATGACGCATCACCTTTCGTACTTACTGCTACACCATCCAACACCCCTATATTGCTAGAGATATCAAGGAAACAATGCGGATAAAGGAGGCAGCCTCTAGCCTGGAGCTGATGGAAGAACTTACATCACTATTGTCAACAATCTGAAGTGAAAATACATGAAACACCATATGTTTATAATTAAGTTAAAGGTTTAAATTTTAAAAATGGTATTAAATTAATTGTTTTTATATTAGGTTGATTATGTCTGGACCATGTTCAAGAAACATGATATCCAAATTCAATGAGAAGATTGATCTTGAGGGTTATATATGGAAGAATATCTCTCAGGTAATAAAGTAATTTCACTATCGTGAGTTTGAGGTACACAAAAATTTTAAACTTATTTTTTAATTGATTTTTATACATTAATTAGATAAATATTATTACATTATAAGTAGTTATCGTATGTTTTTCCTTTTGTTTCAGCAAGAATTTTTTTAGGATTATGAATTTAAAGCAGTCATTTATAAAGTATGTGAGAGATGAGCATCTACAAGTTATCGAGTCTTTATTGGTGTGATACACAAGATTGGCGTACGATCGCCTTATATTTCTGAATAAATATGGAGTCGTTGGCAGTAGTATTGGACATCACTCAAGGCAATGTCCATTTCAGAGTGTAATTCTACCAACAGACGTGGAAGACCAAGGGGAGAGAGTCTTCCCGTAAATACTGGAGGATTTATTATCCACCACGAGTATGCAAAGAGATTTGTAAGTATTTAAACATTACATTTATATTCTGATTTTTTTTACTTCGGTGTATTTCAATTTAATTTGATGTGTAAATTTTGGAATGAAAATATGTGTATTGATAATGTTATATGACCAAACATTCATAATTAATTTGGCCATTTTGGTGACTAACAAATAAATTTCAATCATATTGTCATATATAAGAAAAATAATAATAAAAATAATAAAAATCTAATAATAATAATAATAATAATAATAATAATAATAATAATAATAATAATAATAATAATAATAATAATAATAATAATATTATTATTATTATTATTATTATTATTATTATTATTATTATTATTATTATTATTATTATTATTATTATTATTATTATCATCATCATCATCATCATCATCATCATCATCATCATCATCATCATCATCATCATCATCATCATCATCATCATCATCAATAATAATAAGATAAATTTAAAATTAAATTTTGATTATAATTGAAAAATATCACTAGTATGACCAAAACGTATGAAATCAAAACTTTAAAATCAATTCATCCATGATCAAAATTTCATTGATCACAATTGTAAGTTTCCATTCAAAACACAATTCCAGAAGTGATGAAAGATGAAGCAATCGAAGGCAACATGATAAGCCCATCATTCATATTAATAATCCATACAGAATTGAAAAATGCCTAAGGTCCATTCTTTTGTCATTTTGTATATAGCCGCCACAATCATGAAAATTATTGTACATGTGGGCAACAATTTTTTAAGGGAAAAATTATTCTTTATATAAAAACCTAAAATAATATTTTTTTTATAAACATCATAATTGAAACAATCATCAAATTAATAATCTAAGTATGATTATCTATTCAAAATCAATGACCTAATACCACATGTAAATTTATATACTTAATATTCAAACATCAACACATAACTCATTCATGCCCATTAGATCTTGAATATAATAATAACCATATAGATGGAGCGAATAAATCACTTACCTTGAGCGAAATTTGACATGATATAGAGAGAACTTTCAACAATCACAAACTTGTTAACATTAAATCTTATACATCCATTAAGTACTAAATTAACGATCAAGATTTAATATACTATTAAATTAAAAAAACCCAAACCAAATTTAATATTAGCCTACAAAAAATATGGGTTATAACATCAAGTCATATTTCTTACATCATTTTCTTGTTTTTGAGTGAATTCATTTACTTATCTTAAGGAAGTTTATAATTGATTCGAGTAATGTATTGAGGTTAAAGAGTTATAAGTATTAAACACACTTTTAACATATGGTAATTTTATAATTTTTGTTTATTTGAAAAATAATTTATGAAACTTAGATTTTTAATGAACATATCAAATAATAAGTGGAATTAATTAAACAATGTACCTCATTCTTAAAATTGTAAGAATCTACTTAAGTTACGTTTAGCATATTTGAAATTAGGATCTAGAATTTAAATTGAAAAGGTTAATTTCAAATGTATATTATATAAATCACAAAAAACTAAAATATCAAATTTTTAATTGGCTACAAGAATCCAGTTATATTTTTTTATAAGATTTCAATTCTTAAAAATGACAAAGGACTTCGTTCAAACAATACAATATTTACTAAATTAATATAAATTTAGAATAATTTTACATATCAAATTTAAAATTTCTAATTATAAGTTTGAGAAGCAAAGATAAGTTTATACTTGTAAATGTGAAATTGAAATTCTAAATATTAGAATTATAATAAATTTACAGCAATTTATCAAAAATTATGCTATTTAAAATTTGAAAATTTTATTCTTATATCATATTTTTGAAAAAAACTATTTATTAAAATCTTTAACATTTTTAGGAGTAAAAATTGAGACCATTTATGAAAAATACAGAAGAAATTAAACATATCTATTCAATTATAATCATAAATTTTAATTTTAATACTATCAAATGTTATCTTAATCAAATATTCATATTTCATATAAATATTAAAAAAAAGATACATCAAAATTTGAATTTGACCTATGAGAGCTCAAAAAAGAAGTTAAGAGACCCACTAACAACTAAAAGCAAGATCTTTCAAACAGAAAAACTAATTATAGGATATTAATTAATAAATTTGCTAAATACTAATAATTTCCAAAAACCATTAACTTTTCAAGTTTTTACCACTACAACATAAGGGTATTTTTAGTGACCAAAAAAATCGTCGCTAAAAGTCATTAGTGATGATTTACATTGGTCACTGAAAATGTCACCAAATCTCTGTAGCAGAAAACTATAGACGACATGTTTCCCTAATCATCGTTAATAGTTTTTTTCCCTACACTTTATTTTCTTAGTGAAAAACTATATATAGGTGACGTTTTATGAAATCATCCCTAATATGTTTTCACTACACTTAGTTTTCATAGCTGAAATTATTAGCTACATTTTTGGAATTGTAGCTAAAAGTTTTTATCTACACTTCCAAAAATGTAGCTAATTACTTTTAGCTACGTTTTTGAAAACATAGTCACATGCTTTTAGCTAAGTTTTGTAAAATGTCATTTTAACTAAATGTTATATCATTTTAGTTATAGTTATTTGTGATATTTTTAACCCATATTATTGTATATAATATTTATATTTTTGTTGTTAATTTATTATACAAATATAATTGAAAATTTGAAGGGTTGTATATAAAAAATAAAATATCATTAAATTTGATTGTGTTCAAGATTTTAATTACAACTTAAGAAAACTTAAACATAAAGATTAGTTTAATCACAGACTCGTTTTCATCTTCACTACTTACATAATCTAGGCTAAGTAATTTTCTTAGGTACTTTTCATGCTTAGACATATTTTTTTAAACGACTTGTTTTCTTCTTCAAGATTTTAAAGGTATGCTGGTTTTGATGAGAATGAAATAGTTGGCTTAAGGCCAAACCCAAGACCTTTGGTAATCCTGGATCGTGTCCTACGTACTTTGTTGCACATGTATGTTGGAGTTATGTAAATATAGTGCCCTGGAAAGCAAATGTATTTACATGTAACTTTATCTTCTCCAGTTACAGTTTTGTAATGAAAATATTTATTATTAATAAAACAAAAGAGTTTGGTTTTATCTGTATGAGCATTATAT
>JANZLX010000005.1:20121184-20131389 GCA_025531955.1 Erythroxylum orinocense
CTTCTCCCGCCTGCCCGCTAGTGGCATGGAGCTCCTTCATGGACTCCCATAAGTTCACGGCTACGCAAGACCATTAAATGGGATTGCAATAGTATGTTCTGTTCACGGCTACACAGGACCCTTACAGGAAATGTGTAGTATATTTTGTTTTGGATCCAACCAAACCATTCCGATGTACTTATATGCTCATGAGGTGTTTGATCAAGTTTGATGCATTCATGTTTTGTTACTTATGAATTTGAATGCACGACAAGCATTTTGAAAAACAAGTATTGTTATGATTCAATAAGATATTTTATGAAACAAGTAAAAATGTTTTCAAGGTTTTTGCTCATTCTTTTGTTATAAACTGTTCCCACGAACTGACAAGCTCGCCCCCTCTCTGTCCCATCCTCAGGTTATAGCTAGAAGATCAAGTGATCGAGAGCTAAAAGGAATTGCTATATTTGCTACCTTGTATATTTTTGTAATAAGCCAATGGTGTGGCCTTTGATGTGTAAGCAAAGTATTTCAAACTCTGTTGCTTAAGAAAATGTAATGATAGATTTAAGTAGTTCAGTTATGTATGTATGTTTACTTTGGTATTAGAGTAAGAGTATAGGTGTTATGTTTGTCAAGCAAGAGTTGGATTTCGGAAACGGTGCAAACATTTATGGTATCAGAGCCCAGTATTAGGATCTTACATGGGCAACCTTCGAATCTGTGTCAATCGCAAGAGCGATTATTAAGATTTGAGTCAATAGAATTAGTAAGAGAAGAATAGTGTCTGATATAGTATATGATAAGCAATGTTAGTGGATAATTAGCAATAAGAATTATGGCGTAGTCTGCTATATTAGACATAGATTCAGTATTTGTGATTATGTTAGTGAATATGGAGTTGTAAAAAGGTGTTGCGGATGCTTACTTGCATTGATATGGATGTAAAAAGGTCTCATTAATTGATTGAGAAAGAAAAAGAGATATAAGTGAAAATGACAAGATTTAAGATGTACAAGTAAAGAAATTGAAAGGTTTAGCTAGGAATTGAGCATGATTGTTTAAATTAAGGTGATAACAGTTATGATTTAGCATAAGAATTTGTCTGTGATATTAAATCAGAATGTCATGACGACTAGGGAGCAATGATTTGGAATTGATTAAGGGTATGCGTATGGAAGATCAAACAGATGATAATAGGAAAATGAGATCGAAATGAGGAAATAGTAGAGGGAAATGAAATCGACATAAATGACTTCTCTTGAGATGAATGAAATGATATATAGTATGGAGAAAGTTAAAGAGGCATACAAGATAGAATTTTGCTTATGAATGAGATTAAGGAAGAGATGAATAATTGAATGAGAAGAGTTAATGCAAATATTGTCAAAGGCAATGGAGATCAAAGCATTATTTGTGTAAGATATAATTTGGTGATTATAGGAACTAAATCTCTGGATAGAAGGGGATGACTCTGATGATACATTCATATAATGGGAAGATGATAACAGTTGATCGATAAAGATTGTAAGTGTAGCAAGGAATCTTTTTCGGAGAACGAATTCATTGAATTAAGTTAAGCAAATTCTATGGTGTTATATTAAGAATGATTAAATCATAAACAAATCTGAAATGATTATGAAATGATTTAAAAGTGAGTATTGGAGTTTTTTTCCCAATGGAAACCTAAGCATGAAATGTAGATTATACTATTGAGAGTATATACATTATGTTTGAAGTAAAGCATCCAACTATGTGATCTTTTTTTTTTAATTTGAGGTGATCTGATTTTTTTTAATTAGGTAAGAATTTCGAGGACGAAATTTTTTTTTAGAGGGGGAGAATTGTTGGACCTCGAACTTTTTGTGAAAGATCGGAACTATTAAATGAGAAATTTTGGTGATTAGTCAGTAAAGAACAAATGAATGAAAGTTCTTGAACCAAGAATTTATATACAAGAGTAAAGTAGAGAGTGAAAGAAATGTGGATAGATTCATGATTTGCTACGGTGTCTTTGGTGGATAAGAGATTTTGAAATAGGAAGAAACAAGGTAAAAGTTAGAAGTGAAACGAAAGCAAAAATGAAGTTGAATGTGTCGCAAGCTGAAGGATATGTACATATATGTATGTTCTATTATTACTGTTCTTGATTATTCGTAGATTATGATTTCTTTATGGAGGACTTTGATTTGAAATGAAGTTAAGGATGAAGAGGGTATACAGTAGAAAGAGTGATCTAGGTATGAGTTGTGTTAAGGAAAGTTTTAAAATCAAACTTTGCAGTGATTTGGAAAATATTCACAGAATATGCTTCAGTCTTTTAGCCATAACGTTTCCTCTAGTTGTCCAAACAAGATGATTCTTAATTTGGATTAAACTAGAGACACATGGCTACTTTTCGTATCAAGAAATCAAATTTTAGTTTAGCCTCTAGGAGCCTCAAAATTTGTCATAAAGTTAAGAAATTGGTGTAGTATGTTGAATGAAAAATTCATCTTCGGACTTTAGGGGCAAAATTGGGATTGTTACAAATATATTTTGGCAAAGTTGCCTTCTGGAAAGTTGCAGATCTTTCTTTTATCTTTCCAACGGTCTTTGAAAGACCTTAATATGATATTTGTAGAGAAAATTATGCCCTTTTGATTGCTTCAGCCTTAGACATCGTCTATGTTTGACTTTTTGCGTCTTAGTTTGACCGTCTCATTTTGCTTTTGTCTCAGAATGACGTCATCATCGTCTTAGTATGACGTCATCATCGTCTTAGTTTGACTTTTTGTGTCTCAGTTTGACCGTCTCATTTTGCTTCGTCTCAGTATGACGTCAGCGATTCGCCTCATGACGTCATTAACGTCTCAGTTTGACTTTTTTCGTCTCATGTTTGACCGTCTCGGTTACTGTTCATTTCTTCCATCTCAAAATGACATCCTACCTTCTGTTCTATTTTTGACCTCATAGATGAAAGAATTGGTCTTCGATGTCTTCATGAGAGTTGTAGTTCTTGAAATTCCCTTTCCAACAAGTTAAAAAACTCTTTAATTTGATATCTGTAGGAAAAGTTATGGCAATTTTCCCAACCTCGAATCATTTGATGATGTCATCATCGTCTCAAAATGATGTCATCATCTTCTGCTTTGGTTTTGACCCCTCGGATGACAGAATTTGCCTTTGACTTCTTCATAAGAGTCTTAGCTCTTGAAATTCCCTTTCCAATAAGTTAAAGAACTCCTTAATCTGATATCTTTAGGGAAAGTTATGTCAATTTTCCCAACCTTGAATCGTCTGATGATGTCATCATCGTCTCAAAATGACGTCATTCGTCTGCTTTTGTTTTTGACCCCTCCGATGAAAGAATGGAACTTTGAGGTCTTCACAAAAGTTGTAGCTCTTGAAATTACCTTTCCAACAGGCTAAAGAACTCCTTAATTCGATATCTGTAGGGAAAGTTATGGCAATTTTCCCAACCTTGAATCGTCTGATGATGTCATCATCGTCTCAAAATGATGTCATCATCGTCTGCTTTTGTTTTGACCCCTCCGATGAAAGAATTTGCCTTCTAATTCTTCATAAGAGTTGTATCCCTTGAAATCCTCTTTCCAATGGTCTAGAAATGAAGTCAATCCGACCTTTTTAACAAAAGTTATGGCATTTGCACTGAGACATGCATTACAAGTGAGGGCATAAACATGTTGGAGTCTTTTAACCATAACTTCTTCTCTAGATCTCCAAATGACCTGATTCTTAAACCATTGGATTCATAAGATCTTTTTCTACATATCCTCCAAAAATATAAGCTATCTAAAATGTATGGAGAGAGAGTAAGTGAAAAGAGTGGGACGGGACCAGTAAGTGAAAAGAGTGGGACGGGACCAGTAGAGAGAGTAAGGACATGAACTGTTGTTGTTCCGCTGAACACACTTCAATATTTTGATAATTTCGAGACTAGTAGACCTCCAAATAATATGATTTCAGATTTGTGGTAAACTAGAGTCATAGAGCTACAAGGTATCTGAAGGAAGTGAATTGTAATTCAGTTACTAAGACTTTGAAAATTCGTATGGAAGTTATGTATAGTAAACTGTGTTAGACAAGAACAGTCCAAAATGTTTGAAGTGTATCTTTTGAATCACTGAACCAAATTGAACGATTTTGGTGGCATTAGAAACTTAAGAAAATTGGGGACATTTTCTAGAAGAAAGTGTTATCTAAGATTATGCAAGGGTATTTTTGGCAAGATACTTAAGTTGAAAAAGAACATAGGTTTAAAAGGAAGGATAAAATGGACCTTTTAGACTCATTAATGGCATAATTGGAAAAAGAAATGTTGTCTTACTTATAAATGGAGAAGAACTATGGGAATGAGAATATTCTAGAGAAACAAAGTGTGTGGACAAGAAAAGAGAGAAATATCATGAAGAAGAGAGAGAAATACAAAGAGAAATAGAATGAGGGAGAGAAAGAAGAGAAAACAAGCTAGGGTTTCATTTGTGTTAACCCTCAAGAAAGATTTTGAGATTGTTCAAGAAGAGAAAAGTTATAGGAAGACAAGAGCTTTCTTTTGAGCTAAGGATCCCTTCATTTGGTGAAGAATGAAGGTAAGATCATTTTGAAACTTTTGGGTTTTTGAAAGGATTTTAGTTCATGGAGTTTAGAAATGTTTGGGTTTGAGTATTTTTGGAACCAATTTTAACAATTGTGCTTTAAAGGGTTTTTAATTGAAAACCCTATTGAGTGGGTATTTTTTGTCTATTGTTTAAAGGAATCAAGAGAGGCAAGAGGAACAAGAAAAGAAGCCTTTTTGAGCAAGTCAATTCTATAAGCAAGGAAATCAAGGTGGGTTTCATGTTTATGATTTAGTAATGGGCCATTAATGTTTTCTTTGAAATCAAGAATGATTTCAATTACTTCATAAATGTTGCTTTTGTTGCTTTTGAATAATTTGCAAAATTTTTACATGCTTTGGTATGTGAATTTTATTAATGAATCTAAAAAATAAAAATGAAAATGAATTGAAACATTTTATGTTATGCCTTGGAAAATTCATGGCATTTTGTATTTTCGAAAAAAGGAAAAGATCATGAAAGCATATCATTTTGATAAAATGATTCTGAGCATGACTATGTGCTTCTGTTTAAGCGAGAGTGGAACCATTTTGTTCGTCACGTGCATGTCAACAAGAGCCTTCTCCCGGCTGCCCGCTTGTGGCATATGAGCTCCGATTTGGACTTATTCTATTCATGGGGTAAACTTCGGTTTCCTCATTCTGTTTCCATGGGACCCTCGAGCCATTTGTTTGTGCATTGCATCTTTGAATTGTCAAGTATGTTGCATAGATTGAGTGTTCTGTAATGATGATTAAATGAATATGCTATGTTGATGTGATGATGTGTTTAACTATGAGTTTTGAGTTAGAATTTCGAATTTGACTGAGCATTTTAGAACGAAGCGTTTGATGAATTCATTATGATTTTTGTAAGACAAATGAACATTTCAATAGTTTTGCTTATTCTTCGTTATAAACTGTTACTCCCGAGCTGTCAAGCTCATCCCCCTCTTTGTCCCATCTTCAAGTTATAGCTAGAAGATCAAGTGATCAAGGGCCTAAAGGGATTGCTACTTTTCATTTGCTATTTTGTATTTTTGTAATAAGCCAATGGTGTGGCTTTTGATGTGTAGGCAAAGTATTTCGAACTCTATTGCATAAGGAAATGAAATAATAGATTTAAGTAGTTCAGTTATGTATGTATGTTTACTTTGATTTTAGAGTAAGAGTTGGATTCTGAGACCAAGTAGGATCCAACATGAGTGATATCAGAGCAAGAAAACGAGTCGATGAGGGTTTTGGTTTTCTGAAGAGTTGGGGTCCGGAAACGGTGCCCAACAGATTATCAACAGATGGATTTCAACCTTTTGGGCAGTCTGGGCAGCAATATTCATCATGGCCAATCATAGTGACTCCTTATAATTTGCCTCTGTGGATGTGTATGAAAGAGGCATATCTGTTCTTTACCGTGATAGTACCGAGGCCTACAAACCCGAAGCATAAAATTGACGTGTTCTTACAACCATTGATACATGAATTGTAGAATCTGTGGGAATATGGTGTGCAAGCATATGATGTATCTCTGAACAGAATTTTGAGCTGAGGGCTGCTTTGATATGGACCATTAGTGATTTCCCAGCATTTGCCATGTTATCTGGATGGAGTACAGCAGAGAAATTGGGTTGTCCTTATTGTGGAAATGATTTTGATGCATTTTATCTGCCTATCAGGGGAAAAGTCTGTTGGTTTGACAATCACAGGAAATTTCTACCTCCAGATCATCCGTTCAGACGCAATAAACATAAGTTCATTAAGAACAAAATGGTGACGAAAACTTCACCCCCTTACAAAGATGGTGCAGAGATATTGCAGGAGATTGATGAGTTAGGCTTGCTGAAAGTAACAGAATTTGAACATGCAGAAGTGAATAAAAGCATTAGTAGAAACTTTGGTTGGCGAAAGCGAAGCATCTTCTGGGATTTGCCATATTGGAAGACGAATTTGATACGTCATATCTTAGATGTCATGCATATCGGAAAAAAAATTCAACAATATGTTCAATACCATAATGAACATTGAGGGGCAGACAAAAGACAATGCAAAATCACGAGCTGATCTACATATATTTTGTAGACGAAATGAGTTACATAAAGATGTTAAAACCGGGAAATATCCAAAAGCTTATTATACATTGGACAAAAAACATAGGGAAATATTGTGTGAATGGTTGAAGGGTTTAAATTTTCCCGATGGTTATGTATCGAACATGGGAAGGTGTGTGGATATGAGGAAGTTAAAATTATTTGGGTTGAAAAGTCATGATTGTCACGTATTTATGCAAAGATTACTACCAATCGCATTTCAGGAGTTGCTGCCGAATAAGGTCAGGGAAGTGATTACAGAAATTATTTTGTTATTCAAAAGTTTGACATCATCTGAAATCAAGTACAGTCACATGGAACAGTTAGACAGGGAGATTCCAGTCATTTTGTGCAAGATAGAAGGAATTTTTCTTCCTAGCTTTTTCGATGTGATGGAGCATTTACCTGTGCATTTAGCATACGAGGCTAAACTCGCTGGTCCAGTGCAATATCGATGGATGTATCCGTTTGAGAGGTAATTCACACTAAACGATCAATTAATGGAGTGTGATTGGTTTTAACGGGTACATTGTCATATTAATTATTTTTCAAGTAGGTATTTGCATCACTTGAAGAAAAATGTGAAAAACAAGGCTCGAGTTGAAGGTTCCATTTGTAATGCATATTTGGTTAAGGAGACGAGTACATTCTGTAGACATTATTTTGCGTCACATATTCACACAAGAGCAAGAAAAGTTTCTCATAAAGACGATGGGGGCGGCACCAGTCATGTAGATGGCAACATTTCCATTTTCACATTTCCTGGGCGATCATATAGGCATCCATCAAGAAAAATGTTAACAGAGGAGGAAATATCGGCTGGCCGTGGTTACATTTTATTGAACTGCCAAGAGGTTCAGCCTTTCGTGCAGTAAGTTTGACCACATTATATCCGAACTAACATCTTGTGTTTTTGTTATAACTACATGAGCTGATTTTGAACAGGATGTACGAGGCATTATTACATGAGCTCATGCGAAATAGCACACAGGATGAAGTCAATAATGAGTTGGGCCGACACTTCCCACTATGGTTCGAGAGATATGTTAGTTTTCACTTACAAATCAACACCTTGTTAAATTATACAAAACAAATGTTGGATTTAGCGTAAGTAACCTTTTATATTGAAATATGTTACTTTTGTAGGACAGGGAAAATCGGATTGAGAACAAGTTCATTTATGATCTTGCTAAAGGACCTCTACGAACTGTGAAATCGTATCCGGTTTATTTCGTTAATGGCTACAAATATCATACAGAATCTCATGGTCATAGCATGGAAACAGTAAATAATGGGGGTTTCCATACAAGGCGAATTCATGGATTACTATGGTAAAATCATTGAGATACTAGAAGTTGAGTACCCTACGTTGCCAATCAAGCGAACTGTGATATTTAAGTGTGAGTGGTTTGACCCCACTCCAAATGTTAGAAAAAAAGTCCATAGTCGATACAATCTTGTTGAAATCAACTCGCGTAGGAGATTGAAACATTTCGATCCTTTGATTTTGGCTATGTAGGTGACACAGGTCTATTATGTCCCTTTTCCAAGCATACGATAGGATAAGTTAGATTGGATGGCAGTGTGCAAAGTTAAACCTAGAGATGTGTTTCAATCACATGTCATAACGGATCAGAGAAATGAAAGTGAAGCGTTTCAGGAAGTTGCTCATTGTATAAATGCATCTATGACATATGATGATCATGATCCTTTGTATGATCCATCACATAAATATGTTGATATTTTTTCTGAAGAGGAGGAAGTTTAAGGAGGAGGCAGATTTTGAATCTTATTCTTCATAAAGTGAAGATGATTGTAATTTACATTTAAGTTATGATAACGATTAATTTTTGTTTGTACTGCAAGATTTACTTTCCTTTCAAAACTAATAGCAACTCGAACTTTCCACATTATTCTGTCATAGTTTTTTGTTTCCAATGCTTAATTAAGGAATCTTGACTTAGCGTTTGGTACTGGATGGACGTAATTCATTCTGTTGGGAGGAATGTGGTAAAATTGTCCCTGCCGAAAGCATCAAGGATACAACAACAATTTCCACTTCTTTACCTAATAATTGTTTGCCTTCCATGACCGATCTTCACCTTAAAGGTGTGTAGTATCATACAACATCAATCTCCTTATCATATTCGTCTCAATTTAAACATAAGAAGTTGTTATGTTAACATTTCCAAAAGCCAATTACATGTTTTCAGTTGTATTGAATCTCGAAGATGACATGTATGCCGAAGGAGGCGGGAGTAATGACACAGCGATCATTGAAGGAATTGACAAATCGATTGCTTTGGAAAAGTTGCACAATACACAGAGCTCATCTGGAAATTCACGTACGTATACGTATTTAGGATAGGTTACATTATCCCATTTTAAGCTGATAACATGTAAGTTCATTAATATTGTGGTGTAGATAAATCATTTCCAAACGTTTTACCAACAAACTTAGCAATAACGGAGAAGTTGTTGCAAGAAGGTATGCAAAACCAAACACGTGCGGGAAGAACTGTTGGCCCCCAAAATTTTTCTTGATGAATTAAGCATGATTTAAATGAGTTATGAGAATTGATGGCTTAATTTTTTTGGGACTAATTATTTATGTCAAGGTTAGTAGGATTTGTATGACATAGGTTAATTGAAGTTAAGTAATAATGTTGTAAGAATGTATCAAGGGTAAAATGGGCAAGTCCCTTAAGGTTTAAAGATATAAGGCTTAAATGAAGGGGAAAATGGACTTTCTAGAATAATAAAGGGTATAAAAAGAAGAAGAAAGGGTTGTTTAGTTGGAAATTAAAGAAGAATCATGGATGAAGGGAGAAGAAGAAGAAGAAAGGAAGGAAGCTAGGGTTTTGAAGATCATGAAGAGTTTGAAGCTTCAACAAGTAATTATAAGCATCGTTCTTCTTGATTAGATGAATGAAACATGTTTTGATGTTAGTTAAGAGATGAATATGTGTGGAAAGCTTTTGAGAATAGGTAAATGTATATGTTTGGTCTTTAGGGTTAATGATCAAAGATAGATTTTGATGTTTTGTTAATGATTTTGGATTGGCATGAGCTTAGAAATGAAGTGAGAATGATGTTTTAGGGTTATATATGAAAGATGGGAAGTATATAGATGAAGAATATTGGAAAAATCTGGTTTTGGGAGATGTCTGGACTCGCACGTCGCGACGCGCTCCAGCATCCTCGCCGCGGCGACCTCTCCAGTTTTCCAGCACTAACATACTTTATTGTTTTAGGTATAACTTTTGATGTAGATGTCCAAATGAGGTAATTTTTGATTGGTTTTAAACTAGAAACATGGGGCTACAAGTTTTATGAAGAAATGAAGTTAAAATTTAGTTTCTAATAATTTCAATTTTTGGATGGAAATTGAGCATAGAATGTTGTTTCAGTATAAGAATAGTCTGAAAATGTTTTAGCTATAACTTCTAGAGTACTAAACCAAATTGAATGATTTTGGAGTCATTAGAAACTTAAGACAATGGGGAACATTGTTCTAGAAGAAAGTTTTATCAAATTGCTTCATT